>VMDO01000167.1:207656-392412 GCA_007922755.1 Pedetes capensis
AGTACCTGGATGGGAGACTGCCTGGGAACACCAGAAGCTGTAGGCTTGGGAGAAGGACCTGGCAACCCCCTCCCAAAAAATCAATCTGCCATTGAAAACCCTGTGAACAGCAGAGAAGCACTGACAATAGTGTTTCCCGTTGTACAGAGGGTCGCTATGGGTCGGATACCGACTCGACGGCACCTAACAACAACAACAAATGCTAATTAGACCAAATTATGATGTGTACACCTTTGTCATAAAATAATAGCTATTTACCTTACTAGGATGATATAGATACATTGAGGGATAGAGGATGCAGAAATACATATTTATGAGAACTCTTTAGAACTTAAATACATATTTCCTGTAGAGAAGTAAAACAATAAGCTGAGGTGGCACATGCCTATAATCCCAGTGCCTGGAGTTTGGGAAAAGAAGATTGTGAATTCCAGGCCAGCCTGAGCTACACAGTGAGACACTGCCTCAGGAAAAAAAAAAAGTAATAGCCCAAACTGGAAAATTAAGAACTAGTAGTATAAACATACCTGCAGTTGTAGCCCTGTGGCATCCAATCCTGTCAGATCTCAAAAGCTAAGCAGGGTCGGGCCTGGTTAGTACTTGGATGGAACACCACCTGGGAACACCAGATACTGTAGGCTTGGGAGACGGACCCGGCAACCCACTCCCAAAAATCAATCTGCCTATGAACAGCAGAGAAGCACTGACAGAGTTTTGCCTGTTGTATGCAGGGTTGCTATGAGTCAAATACCAACTCAAGGGCACCTAACAACAGTTGTTGTTGTTAGGTGCTGTCGAGTCATGTCTGACTCATAGCGACCCTTATAGGGTTTTCAGTGGCTCCTGTTCCCGAGGATTGCCTCAGGAGTAGATTGCCACATCCTTCTCCATGTTTGTGGTGCTGGGATTTGAACTTGGGACCTCAGAGACTGCAGAGCCGTGCTCTACCAACTGAGCTAAATCCCAGTCCTCTAACAACAGTATAAACATGTTATTTAGAAATAAGAAGATAAATTCCAAAGACATGGCTAAAAGACTTTAAAAAAGAGATTATTTTTGAGGACTAGAAATTGAGAGTGTAGCCGATTGAGGTGGCACAGGCCTGTAATCATAAGCACTTGGGAGACTGAGGATTGTGAGTTTGAGACCAGGCTGGGCTACATAGTAAGTCCTTGTCTCAAAAAACAAACCATCAAAACAAAAATGTCCTATTTTAGCGGGTTCATTTCTGTGCTGAGCATCGTGGCACATGCCTCTAATTCCTCCAAAGGTAGAGCCAGGAGAATCAGGAGTTCTAGGACATCCTGGGCTACACAGTGAGTTGGAGCCAGTATGAGCTGCCTTGTGAGACCCTATTTAAAAAAAAAAAAAAAAAAAAAGGAAGGAAGGAAGGAAAGAAAAAAAGGAAAGAAAAAAAAAGGAAGGAGAATAGATGAGCAAGTAGAGGGCTGAGGCAGGGCCTGCTGTTTTTCAGTAAATCCAGTGATACTATTTGATTTTTTACATATGTTGATAAAAATGAATATGATTAATATAATATTTAATTTATTTGAAAATATTAGTGATTAGATCACTTCTCAGTCTTTTGGCAAAGATCAAATGTGAAAATGTTAGTGGTCAGAGAAAGACTATTCTCAAAAGTATTATAAGACACTGGAAAGCCATTAATACTGATTCAGCACCCCTCAGAAAGAAACTAAAAACATATGTCCCTACCCTGGTACTGAACTATACCAACTGTGTTGTTTTGCTATTTTAAGAGCCCAAGTAACTTGTCAGTAGTAGTGATACCAGCAGTTCTAGGAACACAGTTAATATTCTGGCCTCATACATTGTTATAGTGGGCACAAACAAGTGATGGCATAAGGCACACTTATGTGGCTTTACAGGCAGAAGAGGGCAGAAAATCTCACCAAATGAAACTGAGTAGGAGGGAGTGTCCCAGCAGACACACATGATAGAGGAGAAAGGTCATTTTGGGCATCCCCAGGGTGCGCTAAGAAATAGCTGGAGGGACTCTGTGTGTGTGTGTGTGTGTGTGTGTGTGTGTGTGTGTCCCCTCCCATAACCACTGAAGGCACAATTCAAGAAAACATTATCACTGATGCTGTGCATGACTCTATTTCTTCTCCTATACTGGTCTGGCTTGACAAGTGCTGGATAGATCAGAAAGGATGTTGTGGAAGAGTAAGAAAGAAAGGGGCCTGCAGAGAGCTATTTGATCACTAGAGGGGCATAGGATAAGGGGGCTGCAGAAAGCTGGCAAAGCGTTGGTCCCAGATACATTGTTCCATTATTCATTTCTGCTTCCTAACCTTTAACTTCCACACTTAAATTTAGAGAATGCTTCTCTTGCTTTCCTAACCATACTCCACAAGGGGATTTTTCAGACCTCACAAACAAGTGAGAGAACCCAAGCCAAGTGGGAAGGTACACCTGGACCTGTGTCTCTTAAGAGGAATGGAGTAAACAGGATGCGGTGGTGCATCCCTATAATCCCTGTGACTCAGGAAGTGAAAACAGGAGGATAGCAAGTTCAAGGCCAGAGGCAGCCTGCATAACCTAGCAAGATCCTGTCTCAAAACAAAACACAAAAAAGGGGATGGGGTACAGCCCAGTGGCAGCGCGCTTGCAAGGTATGTGCAAGGCCCTGGGTTCAATACCCCCAGAATCAAAAACAAATAAAGAAGAATGGAGACAAGGGATGTAGCTTAGTGGTAAAGTGCTTGCCCAGCATGTATAAAGCCCTGGGTTTGATCTCCACAGTGCCAAAAAAACCACTACCACCAAAGGGAATAGAGTAGGAAAACCTAGTTACAGGGAAGCAAAAAAAGGACAGGGAGGAGAGTGTATACTCAGGCCAGTCCAGCATATTACGTATATGTTCTACTTGAACAACTCCAAAGCAATCCTAGGTCAGAAATCTTTCCTCCTCTGCCCACTGTGGTGTCCCAGATCCTACCACTTGCACTTTGGACACCTCAGCCTTCCCTCTCATGGTCAAAAAGCAACAATTCACTGGTGTGGTGGCATGCACCTGTAACCCCTCAACACTGGAAGCAGAGGCAGGAGAATCTGAGTTCAATGCCAGAGGCAGCCTGTGTAATTTAGAAAGACCTTGTCTCAAATTAAAAAAAAAAAAAAAATCCTTCCTTGGGGGTGCAGCTCAATAGTAGAGCACTTGTAAAGGATGCACAAGGCCCTGGGTTTAGCACCCCAGTACTGCTTTAAAAAATTCAAATAAGTGTGTGCTTGATTTTTTTCTTTTCTTTTGAGACTGTCCACATTTATTGTTTTGATCTCGATCTCCAGGTACAAAGATAATAAAACAAATGTCCCTATGTTCAAAAAGTTCACAATATTTTGGTAGAGGTTGTAAGTATAAAGATGTATATGAAAACATAATTTTACCATAATGGAATAAGTTAGCAAAGAGAATTTCACAAACACAGAAGAATGTACTTGTCAGGGAAGGATTTCTGGCTTAGAAGACCCCTGATCTAAAGGAAAGAGTTAGTGGGCTATAAATGGGGCAGAACAAGAGAAACCAACCCTGTAGTGCTTCCTTTTTTATTATTATTATTTTTAATTTTTTTTTTCCTTTTTCTTTTTTGCAGTACTGGGAGGTTGAATCCAGGGCCTCACTGAGCAAGATCTCTACCACTGAGATGCACCTTCCACCCCCTACCTTTTTATTATTTTTTATTTTAAGACAAGATCTCGCTAAATCACATTGACTGTCTCTGGTCTTGAACTCACAATTCTCCTTCCTCAGCCCCCAGCTTTGGAGTTGTTCTACTTAGCTGAGATTACAGGCATGTTCACAGTGCTCAGGCTAACTCTTTTACTTCTATTGAGCCATATGAAATTACATTAATTTTTTGGCAGACATATACTTCTCCCAAACCCTCAGCTTTAACTGTGCCTGTTCTTCCCTGTCACATCTCTTTCTACCCTGGCCCAAATCTTCATTCAGTCTTCAGTCAGGCAGCCATCTTACAGTCTCACTCCACTACTGGCAGCTACATTGTATATTCTAGAACAGCACTGCCTAATATGAAATTTTCTACCAGCCACATTTGAGAAGTTTAAAAAAGTGAAATTCAGCGGGGCACAGTGGCCCACGCCTGTAATCCCAGCGGCTCAGGAGGCAGAAGCAGGAGAATTGCAAGTTCGAGACCAGAGGCAGTCTGCGTAATTTAGCAAGACCCTGTCTCAAAAAGTCAAAAACATGGGCTGGGGGCACAGCTCAGTGGTCCAGCACTTGCCCTGGGTTCAACCCCCAGTACCAAAAAAAAAAAAAAAAGATTCAGTAAGTTTTTAACCCATATATACAAAATATGTAAAACTTAATCAATATTCTAAAATTATTAAGAGATTTTACATGCTTTTCTCATGCTAAATTTTTAAAATCCAGTGTATACTTTTAAAGCATAGCTCAATTTAGACTAGCTACATTTCAAATGTTCAATCACCACCTATAGTAATTGCACAGTACAGCTCTAAATTCTGTCTTGAAAAGGGTAGCTCTAAAATTCTACCCAGAGTGACTGCATTTGGTGTTTCTCCTCTAAACAGATGAAGCTGGCCTGGCAAAATGGCCAGCCTGTGGTCCCAGCTACTTGGGAGGCTGAGGCAGAAGGATCACTTGAACCCATAAATTGAGGCCAGCCTGAGCAACACAGTGAGACCCCATCTCAAAACAAACAAAAAATCCCCATCAGATTGAAGCATTATTATGTATTTCCTCTAAGCCTCTGTACCCCCAGTCAGGGCTTTGGAAACAATTTTGAAGAAGGAAGAGAAGAAGGTCTATTCTTCTCTCTTTTCTCTCTTCCTATTTCTTTCTTCTCTCTTTCCTATTCTTCTCTCTTTCCTTCTCTCATTCCCTTTAGATGTCTCACTAGACAACCCTAATCTGATCCCTAATTTGCTACTGAATCAGTTTTTAGCAATTAGATACACAGTGCCTCACCAATACATTGGTATCTCCAGATAGTCCTCTAGCCTGCAGACCACTACTAGGACTTGGTAATTCACCAATGTGACAGCATCTTCACAGGACACTGGTAAGATCAGCCCTGCTGATCTGGCTGTGGTTAAGGACAGGCATTATTGCCATTTGGAGCTGAAAAGGGCTAAATATATTTGGTGCAATAGCAAACACCTTATGTTACAGTCTAACACCAACAAGAATCACCTGGGAGACAAATACGAGGAAAATCCTATTAAAACATTTTCACAAACTGGAAAAGGACCATTTAAAAAATCTCTTTACAGAAAGACACATGGGTATCATGGGAGGTTTTTGAAATCCACAGATTTCAGTCCCCTCATATGGAGCTAAAAAACAGAACTAAGACCCAGAGAAGGAACTCATTTGCCCAGTGTCATTCAGCAAATTTCTAGAGGTGGTAATGAGCACTGCTTTCCCTCTACTGCCTCCATCGTGTCCATTAACTGAAAAATATTTTAATGGAGACGCGTGCCCTCTCCAGGGTGCTCCTAAAGTATCTGTGGAGGGTAACGAACCCTGAGGATTCGGGTCAACGCTCTCCCAGCTCTGACCCCTGCCCTAAATAGGCGCTGCCTCAACCGGGGCGTAGCGCCCCGATTCCCCACCTCCTGGAATCCTGGGCGGAGGATGCTGCCGGGGCGGTTCTTTCGCCAGCGCCAGCTCCACATCTTCCGGAGCCTGACCTGGGTCAGCCCAGCTCCACAGTGGCCCACTTCCTAGCTGCAGCTGGACCAAGGCGATCAACCCCAAGCAGGGGCCACACCCACATGGGCAGCTCACTGAGACTGTTAGACACCCGGCTACAAGAGGTGTCCAGGAGGCGCAGGGGCGTCAGGTTAGTACCCAGAGCGCCGGAGACGACTCCCGGACCCTCCGGCTGGGGAGGGGCTTCCCCGAGAGGGATGCTAGACCAGTCCCAGCCGGGTCTCCACGCCTAACCGTCCCCACGCGCGCCGGCCGAAATGGGCCTCATTCTCAGCAGTGCCTGGGGCTTAGGCTCACCCTGGCCTCCAGAGACCGGCCACGAATGGCTCCCTCCCCGCATGGGCTGCTGGAGGTCCCCGTCTGCCATTCGGGGCTTAGCGGGGTCTCCCTAAAAGAGAAGACTTCCCAGAGCACTGGCGGTTCCACCAGTCCCCGCCACTTCTGCCGGAGAGGAAGATAATCGATCGCTTCAAAGCTCTGCGGGGCGCAGGCCTCCACCCTAGAACAGCCCCCTTCCTTTCCCGGCCAAGTGTAGACCAGCCGGGCGCCGGGACCGCGCAGCCTCCGGGCCCTTCGCACTGGGAACCGTTTCCGGGGCGGATACTTTTTGCAGCTGACCCGACGCAGCCGGTGACGCGGAAGCTCAGGCGGAAGTGCGGGCGGAGGATCCACAGCCGGATCCCGAGTGGGGGATCGAGCGTGGGGGCTTGGGGCTAGAGGCGGCCGGGCTGCCGCGATGGCAACCCTGTGGGGGACAGGCCTCCTTCGGCTTGGCTCCTTGCTCAGCTTGTCCTGCCTGGCGCTCTCCGTGCTGCTGCTCGTACAGCTGACAGACGCCGCCAAGGTGAGTCCCGCCCAACTTTGGCTCCTGACAGGAGCTCCTCCCCTGCCTCTAGACTTGCGGAAACTCGGTCGGCCAACCTACTCCCCACGCCAGTCCGCTGGCAGCCCCCCACCTATCGTCCCTGTAGTGCCTGTTCGACTCGCCTCCTCAGCCCGGACAGCCTGGCGTACGTACCCATTGCCCTGACAGTGCGCACAGCCTGGACGGCAGCTCCTCCACCTCTTGGCATTTCCCTTCCTAGCCCCGACGGCACTCACTCCAAACTTTAACAGCCGAGAGCCTTTAACTTTCCACCTTTAAGATCCGACAGCCTACCTCCACCCTCGACTATCCCCGCATTGTCCAAACAGATGATAGGAAGTCTTCATCTCACAGAAGTCTTCTCTATTAGGAACTAACTCCCCTCAACTCTTCCTGAACAGATTTCCCTTCTCATTGTGGGGACGTGCTTCTCCTGTCAGCCTCTCTTCCGAATTGTATCTGTCACCAGCTTAATATTCTCACCTACCTCTTGGTTCCCTTCTTGCCTTCTACCTTCCTGACAATTTAGTGTGTAAGGGAAGACCCCAACTACAGGAGAGGTGAGGTTGTGGCTTTTCCCCCATTCCATTTCTTGACCCCCCTGGATCTCTTGTGCTGTTCTCTGCTGCCCCTACTCTGAAGAGCTACCTTGGCCCATACATAATATGTGATTCCTCTTCGATGATCTAACTCATAATTGATCCAAATAGAAGAAATTCACATTAGTGTAATGGGAAAACAGAATGACCTTGCATTAAAATAAAAAACAATAGCTTTAATCTATAATATCTTTAAATATAAGGGCTGCAAAAGACAGGTTATAGGCAGGCAGATATTTTGGTCAGTGGTTCTTTTTGAAACCTTCTTGACCTCTGCCAGAAACAGGGACAGCAGCAAGTCTCCTGACTTTGAAAACATTGCTGACACCCTTTGCATATAGTCCATCATCATTTTATGTAGTATATTATGGTCATATATTTGTCAATCTCTCCTTGCTAGGGTGTGTCCTAGTAGGCAGAAGCCATTTCTTTTTCTTATCTGAGTCAACCTCATTAAGCACAAGGTCTGGCAGAGAGTAAACTCATATTAAGTAGTTGCTGAATAAGTTTACGAATTGTCAACAGCCTTGCAGACATACCACCATATATAGGAGCAGTGGACATGGTTCTCTGGGAACTAATGGGCCACTCCCTTCTCAATTTCCCCTTTGCTGAGGAGGCATCTCCTACTCTCTATATCCAAATATTTAATCACCTCTTCCTCTGCTTCTTGAAACTTGTTTTGCTAGCAGTTGTCCTTCTGTCAACCAGGGATTAGAAGCAAAGTTTCTTGGGAAGAGTAAACCAAACTGGTCTCAGCCAGAATCCTGTGTACTTCCTTTCTACTTGTAGCTGAGTGCCTCTAAAACTTTATTCTTTCTATACCTTTTATCCATGTCAGTTCCTCTCTATTAAAGGGCAAAACAATGGTAGAAGAATTCTGACTTTTGTGTGTGTGTGAGATGTTGGGAACCAAACCAGGACCTCATGCATGCTAAGCACATGCTTTACTAGCCCAGAATTGTGATTTGTTGCCTTGTTTTTTGGTTTGTTTTTTGTTTGTTTTCTTTTCTCCGTGCTGAGGACTGAACCCAGGGCCTTATACTTGCGAGAAGCATACTACCACAGACCTAAACCCTCAACCCCAGAATTGTGACTTTTTTGTGAATAATTTTTAGTTTGATTCTCTCCCATCCTTTTCTAATTAGCATTTTTATATGTAGACGAAACTGTCAACTGTGTCTTTCTAGTGGGGGGGGTAGATGATAACATTAACACAATTTGATTGTCATGTGATCCATAAATGTGATTAATAAGTCACAGTTTAGCTCAGTTGATAGTGCTGCTCTGCATTCTCTGAAGACCTGGGTTTGATCTGCAGTACCCCCCAAAACGGGAGAAGGACGTGGCAATCTACTCCTGAAACAATCCCAAAACAGGCACTGAAAATTCTATAAGGTTCCCTTATCTCAGACCTGACTCGACAGCACTTCACAACAAAGTCACAGATTAGGATCTGTAGCTTTTAAAAACTTGTGTCTCTCAAAATTAAAGTTTCAGAATGGTTTTAAGATATTTGAAAGGGGATGCTTAGCAAAATGTATATGTACAGTTTTAAAAAATATTGATAGTAGCCAGATGCATAGGCTTATGTTTGTAATCCCAGAAGCTCGGGAGGCAGAGACAAGGAGGATCACAGGTTCAAGGCCAGAGGCAGCCTGTGTAATTTAGTGAAACCCTGTCTCAAGAAAAAAAGATAAAATAGCCGGGGGTGTGGCGCATGCCTGTAATCCCAGCTGCTCTGGAGGCAGAGGCGGGAGGATCGCAAGTTCCAGACCAGAGGTAGTCTTTGTAATTTAGCCAGACCCTGTCTCTAAAAGTAAAAATTGGGCTGGGGGTGCAGCTCAGTGGTCCAGCACTTGCAGAGGATGCAGGTGCGAGGCCCTGGGTTCAACCCCCAGTACTGAAAAAAAAAAAAAGGAAAAAGGAAAAAAAGATAAAATAAAAAATGGGCTGGGTGTGTGGCTCAGTGGTAGAGCACTTGCAAAGTATGTGCAAGGCCCTAGGTTCAACCCTCAAGTAATGCAAAAAAACAAAAAAAAAAAAAAGAAAGAAGAATAAAAGTTGATGATAAACCATAAACAAGTTATACTGTTTCCATTTTGGTTACAGAATTTCGAGGATGTCCGATGTAAATGTATCTGCCCTCCCTATAAAGAGAATCCTGGGCATATTTATAATAAAAACATATCTCAAAAAGATTGGTAAGTATTTTGGATCAATGAATTATCTATAAAATTTCTTTCTCTGGCTGTCTTTGGTAGCCCAGATAGTCATCCAATGTATCATTTTCTTTTTAAGTATTTATTTTTAAGCAAAAGTGTCAAATTCTATTTTTATATGAAAACGTGAGAGTAAGGCCCTGAGTACATGATGTAAACTTAAAGGAATACTATATCCCAAACATTAAGCACTAGGTTGGGAAGATTTCATATCAGAATGGGACTGAGCTTATGGTATCTAAACTTGTGTCCTCTCAAGTTTTGTTGAGAGGCCTTTTTCTCCCCTTGTTTTTCAGTGAAAGGTAAGCAAACGTCCTTTCTCTAGATTATAATTTTTTATAATTTATAAATTTTGTGGGGATTTTCTTGAGGGAAGCTAGTTTTTGTTTGTTGTTGTTTTGGTTTTTTGAGGCAGAGTTTCACTATATAGCCCAGATTAGCCTGGAACTCACTATGTAGCCTCGAATTTGAAATCCTCCTGCCTGCACCTCTAGAGTGCAGGATTATAGGCATATGACACCGCACTTAACCACAATTTATAAGTTTTGATGACATATTGCCATATATAGGAGGATTTTGTAAAATTTAATTTTATATTTTTGAGACAGGGTCTCACTGTGTAACCCAGGCAAGCCTGGAAACTCACTAGGTAAACCAGGCCTCAAACATGCATCAGTCCTCCCACCTCAGCCTCCTGAGTGCTGAGATTACAGGCATGTGCCACCACAACCAGCAGAAGGCTATGCTTAAAAGTGTCAGAGGGTTCAGGAATGAATAAGAATGAACCGTACATGTCAGAGATTCCCCATTTGTTGTGTATAAATAAGTTATAGGTTTGCCAAGATAATGATTCCCTTCAGCCTTGGGCCATTACGAAAGCTTGTAATGACTGGAATTTTGACTAATTATCCAACCATGAGCAGCCTTCTTTGTTTATCTCAGTGGACCTTATAAATGGTAGCTTTTTCTACACGTGCCATGAAACATTTGGGAAGCAGCTGTGTTATAACAGGGTGGATGTGCTCTTTCCTGTGGAATTGTGGTGTTTTATGGTTTATAACCACAATGGAATATTGATGAACTAGGAATCCAAAGAAAGTAGCTCCAAATACTAGGTACTTCCAGGTGTTCCTGCAGTCAGCCAGGAGTCTGAAAGTAAGATTAATTTCATTCAATCACAATATTCCAAGCTGACTTTGAAAAAGAAAAAGCAATATTTGAGCACGTTTAGTTTCTCTGAAGGTGTTTATTCTTCCCATTGTATGCATTTAGGTTAGTCTATTTGATATACTCTGGAGATCTTGTGAACTTCTGTGTTCCATTCTGAAAGCTTTCATATTACAAAGTGATTTGGCTATATTCTTATAGATTTTCTATCAGCAAGTTACCTTCTATAACACAAAAAATCAGAAATCTGTGTGTATGAGTTTGGTTTTTTTGTTTGTTGTTTGGTTTTGTTGTAGTTATTTTTGAGACAGAATCTCACTATGTGGCCTAAGCCAGCCTAGATTTCACTATGTAGCCCAGGCTGTAGATTGAACTCGGGGCCTCATGTATGCTAGGCAAGCACTGTACCACAGAACTACCTCCCTAGGCCTCAAATAAATCTTTGCTACTTCTATAAAATTTCCAAAGACATTGAACATTTACAATCAATTTATTCTATTATCCATAATAGAACATGATCCTATTATTTGAGTGGCAAATGAGCTAACTATTCAAGTGTTTAACACTAATCTTTTCACTAAGTTTTGATATGTTAGGCTCAGACAGAACCCGAGGTTGCTCATCCCTAGTTACTAGTCAAAATAGGGATCTTTGAAAATAAAAAGTTGAAAGCAAGGCTTGTTTGGGATATTTTTCCCTCCCTCCCAGTTTTCCTTGCTTTCTTACAACATAGCCTTTTACTGAGATAAGTTCCCAGTTGGCACTGGAAATTTTAAACAAGCTTTTGAAATGAAGGTGAGTTATGATCAGCAGAATATTATGATTTTCTGAGGCTCCAAATATTTGTGAGCCCCTAAGTATATTTGTATGTTTTGTTTTCTAGGCCTCTGATTTTGTCATTGCCAGCTTTAATTCTTCATTGACTTATACTGGCTGACTTAAACCAAGACAATTTAGAGGAGTACTCCAGTTTGTGTTGGGGTGTGGTTCCAAGCTGATAATGTCTTCCATTTGGCACTAGGGGGCAGTGTTGCCTAGTTCCTAAAAATGGTTGAGCTGTGTCTAGGTCTAGCTCTGTTTATGATTGATCAGTAAGAACCAACCTTCCTGCACCTTCTTCATCCCTGCACATGTTTTCTTTTTCTTTTTCTCTCTTGGTTTTTTTGAACAGGGTCTCATGTCACCCAGGCTGGCCTGGAACTACCTGGGTAATCCAGGCTGCCTTTGAATTCACAGTCCTCCTGCCTCAGGGTGGTTTGGGGGTTTTTTGTTTGGTTTTTTGGTTTGTTTGTTTTTATGTTTTGAGACAAGCTGTGTACCCTAGACCTGCCTCCAACTCTTAATCCTGCTTTAGCCTCCTGTACAACTTTTTCACATACTCAACACCTTTTTGTTACTAAAATATATTTGTTCTTCAAAAGTAAGTACTAAGTACTTATACAGGACTTAGATTCCCAAGTAATTCTTAGGTGTTGCTACTGAGGCTTATGAATCTGAAATAAGAAACTAATAGGAGATAAGCCTCATTTTCCTGAGGCACAGAGAAATAAGAAAAACTGACCTAGCAGGCAGGAGACCTGGATTCTTGTCCTTTTTCTGCTACTGATTTACTCTGTGACTTTGTACAGGTGATCTCTCTGAGTGTTGGACTGGATGACCTCTCTGATTCTAAGATGGAGAGCCTCTGTTACAGGCTCTTCCTCTGCCCATTGTATATACCTTCATTAGCTAGATACCTGCCTGGTCTCCTACATGTCTGGGATAGAAATCACACACTTTTGTGATGTGAGTTGTGGGACCTTATCCTTATGTGAAATTCTACCCGTTGGAGATTGTTTTGAGACAGTGTCACTCTATAGACCCAGGTAGCCTGGAACTTGCCATGTAGCCCAGGCTGGCCTCAAACTCATGGTGATCCTCCTGCCTCGGCCTCCTGAGTGCTGGGATTACGGGCATATGCCACATGCTTGGCCTTGTTTTTTGGTTTTTTTGATATGATCTTGCTATGTCGCCCAGCCTGGCCTTTAACTCACAATAATCCTGCCTTAGCCACCCAAGTGCTGGGATTACAGACATGAGCCACCATGCCTGACTGAGATTTGATTTTTCATTATTATCTTTGTTCAAATTAAATTACCTATTATGGATAATTGGACTTTTATCATTTATGCCATTTTATAGTTTTGGTTTGGTTTGGTTTGGTTTTTTGAGACAGGGTCTTGCTATGTTGCCCACGCTGACCTGGAACTCACTAGCTAGCTCAGGCTGATCATGAATTTAAGATCATCTTGCCTCAGCTTCCTAAATGCTGGTATTACAAGCATGTGCCACCACACCCAGCTTGGGTTTTGTTTCTAATGACATAGCTCACAGGCAACACAACATGAAAAGGTACATTTTGATAGGACAAAAAAAAAAGGAGTCAGTCTAGAGCATTGAGTGTCCCCAAGAAGAATTAGTGGGATAAGATATGATGCTATAGTAGAGTTTTTGAGGCAGTGGGAAATGCCTAATGAAGACATGCCAGAAAGGAAGAGAATCACTCAGCAGCTGGCAGGAAGACGAGAAAGCTTTGCCTACTTTTGAAGATAATCAGAGTGGTAGACTGTAAATAGCTGAGGAAAGTAATAATTTCTTAGAATTGACAGATTTCAAGAAAATATTTTTGGTGGCATTGCTTTTTTATAAATCATTCATCCTTATTTTTGCATGTTCAGGGTGATCAATTTTCATTTTTAAATACTTTTGTTCTAATCCTGCTTTTCCTTACTTTTTCAATAGTCTTTTGTTCATTAAGAAGGTAATTTTTACCGTGGCTTTGAGTATTCAGTTTTCAGAGTTTCAGAATTTACCCTTCTTAAATCTGGTAAGTCACTTATATGTCACATCGTAGCAGTTAAGAATGATGTTAATTCACAAAAGAGATAATCTCATATTTAAACAATATGTCACTTTAAACTATATAAAGTAGTTTTACGCTAGGTGCAGCGGTGTACATCTGTAATCCCAGCAACTCAGGAAGATGAGGCAGGAGGATCACATGCTGGAAGCTAGAGGCAGCCTGTGTAACTTAGTGAGAACCTTCTCAAAAGATGTAAAAGAGGTGGGAGCGACTCAGCGGTGGAGCACTTGCCTAGTATACACAAGGCTCTGGGTTCAACCTCTAGTACTGTCTGGAAAAAAAAAAAGTAGTTGGTAACCAAGTTGGTAACATATATATGACTTGATTTTTTAAGTAGGTTTTTTATTCCATTTGGGACTTTCCAGGTGCATTTGTAACTCTTAATAGCAACTTGAAAATAGACAGCTACTATATATGTGTCTTTATCTTTATGGCTTCTTAGACTGTTAAATCTTATAAAATGGTAATATTCAGAGAGGAAATGATTTCATTTTGCTTTATTATTTGTTGCTTATATTATTTCATTAGGTAAGTTCAATGATTATTGTAGATTTCCAGAAAGTTTTGATCAGTGAAAGTAGGAAATCAAGCCAGGCTTTAGAAGTATTTTATCCTTGCTTCTTCAGTGATTGCCTTCATGTTGTGGAGCCCATGCCAGTTCGGGGGCCTGATGTAGAAGCATACTGTCTACGCTGTGAATGCAAATACGAAGAAAGAAGCTCTGTCACAATCAAGGTGAAACACACACACACACACACACACACACACACACACACACACACACACACACATTTGGTCTCCAGACAAGACAGAAAATTTTGAACCCCCAAAAAGGAATAATGGGTCTGCTTTCTGCTTATGTAATTTGGATGCTTCCTGGATTATTTAGGATGTGTTAGGTAGATAGGTGAAATAGCACAAAAATGTGCTATGTTTAATTAGCATATGCTGGAAATATATCCTAGTTTCTCTCTGGACCATGTACACCAGAAGCTGGTAAGACAGCAGCCCTCTTCTCCCTAGCCTCCCAAACTTGATTGTATACATATGTACATAGTAACTATTCTATAAACATTACTTCTTGATTTTAAGATTTCCTTTCTTCAATTCCTATAGAAAATGGAATGCAGAAAACTCTCATCACCATTTGGATCTCTAATGAGTTCAGTTACTTTTTTACAGTAGTGATGGTTGTTCTACCAAATTGTTTATATATAGTCTTTCCCATTCCTTTCCCTAAAAAAAGAAAGCTTGTGATCAGTCACAATAATCATAAGGATTTTGCTGTGATTGACCCTACAAGGAAGCTCCTGCTCCAGCGGGGTGCAGTACTGTAGAGAAATCCTCACTGTCCTTTTTTTGTGTGTGGTACTAGGGATTCAACCCAGGGCCTCATGTACACCAGACAGTGCTCTACCATTGCCATATAGCCCCAGCCCTTGTACTTTGTTTTTTTTTTTAACAGATTTTTTATGTATAATTTCTATACCCTAAAATTCATCTTTCTATAAATTTTAGAAAATTTAAAACAATTTTTTTAAATCCAGTTTTAACACAATCCCATCTCTAGTCCCAAATAATCACTATGCTACTTTCTTTTTTCATCTCAACCATTTTATATAAATGGAATCGTATAATATATGGTCTTCTGTGACTGGCTTCTTTCTCCAAGCATAATGTTTTTGATTTTATCTAAGTTGTAGCATGTATTAGTACTTGACTTCATATTATTGCTAAATAGTATTCTATTATATGAATATATGTTCATGAGTTCATAAGTATCTGGATTAGTTCCAGAATTATACTATTATGAATAATACTGTCATGAATATCTACATGCATGTCTTTGGGGGAATGTTTCCTTTTCTCTTGGAAAAATTCCTGAAGTGTCGGTGTATGTTTAATTGTTTAAGAGACAGCCAGATTGTTTTTCCAAAGTAGTTGTACCATTTTACCAGCAGTATATGAAGCGTCCATTTCTCCATGTCCTTGCCAACAACTGATATTGTCTATTTTATTATAACCATTCTAGTGGATATGCCATGCTGCATTTTTGGTCAGCACACAAATTAATATCCCAAGAAACTCACTGGCATGTTGGTTGGTTGGTAGGTGCTATCGAGTCGTGTCAACTCATAGTGACCCTTATAGGGTTTTCAGTGGCTGATTGTTTTGGGATTGCCTCAGGAGTAGATTGCTGTGTCCTTTTCCCATCTTACTGGCTTAAAAAGTGTTTTTGTAGACCTAAATTAATCTATAAGAGTATTCTATTGAAATTCGCCTGAATTACATTTTCTGTTAGGATACCTTTAAGTTGTTTTGACAGCAGGGCTGCTGAATCTAGGACACTGTGTTCAACTGAAAAAAGAAAATTGTTGTGTTAGCAATGGCGACAAATGATTAGCAGTAGGAAAAGATGGAGTTTTGAGGACTCACAAGATCTCAAGGATAAAATGCTTTATATTTTCTTTTCCTTTAAATAATATTTTGATGAAGAGTTTGTTTTATTGGAGTCTGGGGTACAGAAATCCTATATGCTTAGCAGATATATCAGTCTTCCCAGTAGCCTTTAGTAGTATCATACAAAATTCTGATTTTTTTATTTGAACAGAGATGTAACTTATTTTCAATTTCCTTTAGGTTACCATTATAATTTATCTGTCTATTTTGGGCCTTCTGCTTCTGTACATGGTGTATCTCACGCTAGTTGAGCCCATACTGAAGAGGCGCCTTTTTGGACACTCGCAACTGATACAGAGCGATGATGATGTTGGGGTGAGTTCCCAGCCTGCCTTAGTGTCTTGTGGCTAGACTTTGTCTTCATCTGATGTAAAGTGCAAGTGAAAAAATGGTCACAGATAGGTGTTCACATGCTGCGGCAAATCCTCAACCTGAGAAGTTAGGAGAATTCTAGTTTTAGTATATATCTGTTTATGAGGAAATTGTTCTGGAAAGTCATAAATGCAGCAGGTTGAATAGGTGATCTTTAGTAAGGGTGCTATATAAGGCCTTGCCCTGTTTACATTGAGAAAAGCATCTGAGGTAGTTTTCTCCCCAACCTCCTGCCTAAAACACTTTTCTCCTCAGTATCACCTAATATTTTAGAAGACAAAGAGGCTTTACTGAAGGGAAGCATTCAGACTATGACATTCTTTTCTCATTCGTGTGTGGGTACCATACTATTTTTTATTTCCTTTTTTCTTCCTGCTTTTTAAAAATAATCTGATTTTTTTTCTATATTTCTAGAAGAAAATTCACTCTAGATCTTCTTCCTGTCTTTAAAATACATTTTTATTCCTCCATGTATTTGGCATAGTCAGAGTGCAAGTTGTTTTTTGGTCTCCTTTTTATGTTAACATTATTTTAAAATGTCTAGAAATTGAAATAATCCATGAACTTGTTACTTAGTATAATTTAGAAAGTTATACTAAGTTATACTTAGAAAGTTATCATTATAAAATGTTTGGGATTATTTCTGAAATTTCCATTACTTCCTTATTACATATATTTATTATTTAGATATTATTTTTCTTTTAAATTATTTTATTGGACTATGTTCCTGAAAGTGGATAAAATTCACTGTAGTTTAAAGAATCAATTGTAAAAGTCAAATCCAGAGCAACATTACCAAACACAGTGAAACTCCTTTTACTTTGCAATGCCTTTGTGGAACTATTGGTAAAAGCTGGGATAAAGTATCCTTTCCCAGGGTGGCTTGAGTTATGACTACAAGTAGAGCCTGCTTTCTGATCAAAACACTGCTGTCTCCTGAGTATCAGTTATTAATACTCAACTTATTTGGGCAAGATTTAATTTTTCTGTAAAGAACTTTCATAGAAACACCTCTTTGCCTTCTTTCCCCTTATTTCTTTTTTTGATTCAACTGACACCTAATGAGTTTCTTTATCACGTATTGTGCTAGATACTAGAAATAAAGACATTAATAGAACAGAAATAGATGTAAAACAAATGACTAACAATAGTGTGTTTCCTCTCTTTTATTTTGAGTCATATAAGAAACTTATTTATTTATTAACTTATTTTAAGGTAAGGGCTCACTGTGTAGCTGAGGCTGGACTCAAACTCATGATCCTCCTGCCTCAGCCTCTCAGGTTTTGGGATTATAGGCTTATGCCCCCATGCCTAGCTTACTAAAACACATATTAATTTTTTAAGGAATTCTAGGAATGGAAGGGAGGGAAGGGCAGGGAGGACTGGTAATGTGATATGGTCAAAAACTGAGCATAGCAGGGTTAATGTGTGAAGAGAGCTAGGAGGACAAGGGGCTATGTATCAAAAGCATTAAAGTCTCAAATACTGTTTTCATATTTCATATTAATTTTCATTAATATATTCAGGGTTCTCAACCCTGACACAATGGATATTTAGGGGTTGAATAGTTCTTTGTTGTGGAGGGTTGTCCTGTTCATTGTAAGGTATTCAGCAGCACCTCTGATCTCTATCCACTGATGCCAGATTATTCATGCCACATTATTGCCACCCAATCATAGCAATCAAAAATGTTCACAGACTGGACATGGTGCACACTAGTAATCCCAGCACTGGGAGGCAGAGGCAGGAGGATCATGAGTTTAAGACTAGCTTGGGCCACATAGCTAGTTCTACCCCAGCCTGGGCTACACAGTGAGACCCTGCCTCAGAAAAAAGCAAACCAACAAAAATGTCTACCGGCTGGGAATGTAGCTCAGTGGCAGAGCACTTGGCTAGCATGCAGAAGGCCCTGGGTTCGGTTCCCAACACCACAGGGAAAAAAAAAAAAAAAAAGGAGAGAAAGAAAGAAATTTCGCTGTCTCTAGGCGTGATGGTGCATGCCTATAATCCCAGTATTTAGGAAGAGGAGGCAGGAGGATCATGAGTTTAAGGCCAGCCTGAGCTATATAGCAAAGGCAAGACCTGGTCTCAAAAAACAATAGTCCACAGACATTGACAAATGTCCCTGGGAAGGGGGCTAAATCATACCCATTGAGAACCATTGACATGAAAATATTGCATGTCAAAGCATAAACCATTTCATTATTGGCACATAATTTGAGAGTCTGACTTCATCTATATACTTTACAGCATTAAATATCTGTCACTGTTCAAACATAAGCAATATTAACATAATACACACAGAACATAAAAGAAATAGATGCACAAGGTGAGATGAAAACAGGTAGGACAGGCATTTGACTGATGGGGTCATGTGCTCACTAATCATTTTGCCCAGCAGTGATTTATTCTTCCTGCACATTGACCATTTGAGAACATTGTCACTGAGCGGCTTGGATAACTCATGGATTTGTTAAACTGATTTTAAGCAGAGAGAGGTTTTCTGACCAAAGCTGTGAATTTATGGTAACAAATCCATACAAAAAGAAGTTAAATTTGAATTCTGCACTTGTTGCTTATGTAAGGATGTGAACTCTTTACTATTTATGTACTTTTGAAGATGCTCCTTTTAAAACATTTTCATTTTTTTCCATTTTTCAGTTTTCATTCTCTCCCATTTTTGTTCAGCGTTGATCATTTTAAGGCAAACAGAAGTTAGTACAAATAGTTAAAAAGCTCAGTGCAAGTAGTCATAATATTTACTGTATCATATATCCCTGACACATCATCACTATTATCAAAGCATTACCTTAAAACATGTTTTGTATTCATTGTAATTTTATCAGGTGTAAAAAGAACAAACATATAAAAAGGGTCAATCTCCATTTGCATTCTCCCATCATCCACGACCATGAGCAGCTAGTTCAATCTTGTTCTGATAGGTGGAGAATAGACCAAAAGGATTAACTGGTTTGTTTAGTCTTTTATATTTGTTCCTTAAGAAGATTTTTTCCTCCCCCTACCTTGAAAAGCAGATGACAGGACTATGACTGAGAAGTGTTCTGCTGATAAAGTACACCCTTTTTCCCAGTATTGTTTATGTCAGGATAAATCAATGGTAATAATATTTTATATACAAGTTCATTGAAGTACTATATTCCTATAGTGTCATTTTAATCTAACTAAACAAAATCTGTGTGTTGAGAAGGTACAACACCAAGTCAAGGGTAGGCAAGCTAAGTGTTAGTATTTGTGCTCATCTGTTAAATGACCTTGGGTCAGTTTATTTCCTTATGGGAAATCAAGTAATGCTATACCTTTAGCCTTCCACTTTCTTTACCTTCCTCCTTACAACCTTGAAACATTTTAAATTCATGGGATTGTTATTATTATTTTCATTTTTAAGTTTAAAAATAAGTAAAAAATGGGATTTGCCCAAGCCATTACCTAAATTAAGTGAAAAGTTGAGGACATTTGGTAAAGAAGGCAAGGAAAGATTCTTTATAGAAAACTCTTTGAATATGTAGACATGGTATTGTAACACCATATGGTTATAGTTGTAAATATAGTTTGATATTTATTTGTAGCTTTCCATATACATGTTGACTCCTGCCCTGGGTATATAATAGAGCTTTTTCATACATGCACAGTAAACCAATGTTGTTTCTTTCCTGGAAGCAAAGCTTAGTTTAAGAGGTCTACTTTGACTTGCATCTTGTGTTGGAACATTTAGAAACGTTGCTAACATGAGATTCTGGAAAAAGAGATCAAGAAAAAGGCAAAACAAGAACAATAAATTACTATTGAATGCTTTTTGTCATTTAGGCAGCTGTGTTTATATCTCATTCATAGATAGATTAGCATGGTGGTTTCCTGTGTAATGACTACAAACATCCAGTTGCATTAGTTTGCTTTGACCAACAAGAGGTTGTTTTTTCACACAGATAACTAGGTTAACCCTTCAGTAGCTGCTTTCCTAAAATGGTCATTAACATGAAAGCCATTTGGCTCTCAGCAATGAAAGATTCAAATCTTTGTTGAATAGAGATTCTGAAGTAAATCATTCCTCTCTGTCCTTGGTAATAGAGGGTCATTGTAACACTTGAACTGTGTCTCTTTTCATTGAAGGTTGGAGAAGGGGGGGAAACAAGAAAACTTTTAGACAAGAAACTAGTCCATTTAATATATGTGTTGAGGATACAGGAAGAACGATTAAAACAAACCAAGATAAGACCCTGTTAACTCATCTGCCATGGTGACTGTATTCCTAAATTGACAAGTAAACAATTCTAGTAGAATGGGATTCAGGAAATTAAAAGACAAATCTTTCCTCTGCCACAGATTAACTACACAGTGTTAATTAATGCAGGGAAAAATCCTACTTTCTATGTCTGTAACATGGAGCTATTCACGTGAAAATAGACATTTTTAAAGGGGCCATGGATCCTGCACAACTATAACCCCAGCACTTGGAGGGCAGAGGCAGAAGGATCACAAGTTTGAGGCCGGCCTGAGCCACATAGCAAGACCCTGTCTCAAAAAACACAAGAAAGTAGACTGACTTCCCTCTACTAGTTCAGGGAAGTCTTTTCTTTAACACAAAAGACCACTGTCCTGGTCTTGGTCTCTGCTCCTTAAGGGAAACATATTTGGAAATGGTGACCCATGGAAATGTTTCACAAATACCCCCTCATTACTTATGCCTCCTGAATCACCTGTTTCTATGGTTGACTTCTTCCTACCCCTGATAGTTGATGTCAAAAATGCTTAATGATACAGATGCTCTGTTATTTGAAAAGTCCAATTGCCCATTTCTGTGGCTGGCTAATAGACTGTTTCCTGTCTATGTTTTACACTGACCTTGCCATCTCTGATGTTCTCCATGTGGACTTTCAGGATCACCAGCCTTTTGCAAATGCCCATGATGTGCTAGCCCGCTCCCGCAGTCGAGCCAACGTTCTGAACAAGGTAGAGTATGCCCAGCAGCGCTGGAAGCTTCAAGTTCAAGAGCAACGAAAATCTGTCTTCGACCGACATGTTGTCCTCAGCTAATTGGGAATCAAATTCAAGGTGACTAGAAAAAACAAGGCAGACAAGAGTTAAAAATTGAGTTTTCCTGGGTTATATTTAAATACCCTGTTGATTTCACCAACTCTTGCTGGAAGACTCAAAATGGGAAGCAAAAATATGCTCAGTACTTTTTTTCTTGTTAACATATTAACAGAGACATTTTTAAAAGCACACAGTTCAAAGTCAGCCAATAAGCCTTTTCCTACTTGTGACTTTTACTAATAAAATTAAATCTGCCTGTAAATTATCTTGATGTCCTTTACCTGGAACAAGCACTCTCTTTCATCATGGTTTTCACTTGATTTTCAAGATAATTTTCAGGTATTTTTTTGTTTTGTTTTGTTTTGTTGTCTTTTATTTTATTTTATTTATTTTTATTTTATTTTATTTTTTGGTGGGAGAAGGGAGGGAAGCCTGGGAAGTGCTTGACACAACTTTTCTCAAGTCACTTTACTAAACAAACTTTTGTAAATATACTGTACCTTCTATTTTCAAATTTGTTAATATTTTCCAGTGTTGCCAGCCTAATTAAAGTACCGACTTATCCGTTTAACTTTTGCACTGACTATATTATCTAGGTGTCTGGTTGGCCTGTGGCTGCATTTCATGGTAAATTGGATCTGAAATGCCTTTCAGCTCTTCACAAAAATGCAGATTTTTTTCATGTACTGTGATGTCTGATGCAATGCATCCTAGAACAAACTGGCCATTTGCTAGTTTATTCTAATGACTAAACATAGTCTTGGTGTGTGTGGTCTTCTTCATCCTCTTTAGTATCTTTAAGGACTTGGACACTTGCAATAAAGAAACTTTCTTCTAAACCGAAACCTCCTTGGATTGATGGCATACACATATTGGTCAGCATTTCCAGTCCTGTTGAGAGGCAGATTTTTGAGCTGTAATGTTTGCAACTTTGATTGGGACTGAAGTTTTTGTTGCCTCTCTCTAAAAAGTATAAGAGTTATTGGATAACAGGATCTTTTTCTTCCTATGTCCTCTTTGGAATGTACCAATAAAGATAATTTTTGAAACATCTGTGGTTGTGTCCATGTCCTGTAGCTTTATTCCCCTCCCTCTTTTGTTGTATGAAGAGCTTAAAGATAGAAAGACGTTTTGTACCCTGTTGTGAAACTATTTTATACCAATCTACATTGACACTAGGCTGGGTGCCATGGCATATGCCTGTAATCCCAGCATCTTGGGAAGCTGAGGCAGAAGGATTACAAGTTTGAGACCAGAGGCAGCGTGTACAAGTTAGCAAGACCCTGTCTCAAAAATAAAAAATAAAAATCTAGGTGTGAGCCTGGCACGGTGGCGCACACCTGTAATCCCAGTGGCTCAGGAGGCTGAGGCAAGAGGATTGCAAGTTCAAGACCAGAGGCAGTCTGCATAATTTAGCAAGAACCTGTCTCAGAAAAGTAAAAATATGGGCTGGGGGTGCAGCTCGGTGGTCCAGCACTTGCAAAGCATGCAGGCACAAGACCCTGGGTTCAACCACCAGTACAGGAAAAAAAAAAAATCTAGGTGTGATGGCACACACCTATTATTCTAGCACTTGGGAGGCTGAGGCTGGAGGATCAATGTGAGTTCGGGTTCTGTCTGGTCTACCTAATGAGTTAGTTCCAGGCCAACTGAGGATGCTCAGCATGACTGCTTCAACCCCACCTGCAACATAAATAAAAAGGGGAGTAAGTGTGCAGCTCAGTGGTAGAGTGCTTGCAGATAGCATATGTGAGGCCCTGGGTTCAACCCCCCAGTACCAAAAAAAAAAAAAAAAAAAAAAAAAGAAACCTAAATCATCTTGTGTGTACATTTGCAGGAGAAGAACGTATGGATTATTAGGTGGATCTCTGAAAGGTATACAAATATTCTGATAAATTGAGTGGTTTAAAATTCCTAAATGAGTACTGTTCTAAGTTCTTGGCAAAAATTATGTTACAAGTAAATTACATTAAATTCATAAGGGTGAAGTTTTAGTAACTATTAATGGTTTCAACCCACAATAGCCTACACAATATTAAAAGGAGAACCAGAAATTTGGAAAACTGACACTACTCAATTTCAAGACTTAACTATAAAGTTACAGCAATCAAGACAGTGTAGTATTGACATAAGAACAGACAAATGATCAATGGGACAGAATAGAAAGTCCAGAAATAGACCCATGTAAATACAGTCAACTGATCTTTGACAAAGGACCAAAAACAATCCAATGGAGAAAAGACAATCTTTTCTCTAAATGGTGCTAGAACAAACAGCTCAACATCCACATGATATGGATATATATATCAGATATATCATGTATGATCTAGACACAGACCCCCATGCCCTTCACTAAAGCTAAAATGGATCAAAGCCCATGTAAAAGGGAGAACTATAAAATTTCTACAATATAAGAGAAAAATATAGATGGCAGTGTTTCTTAGATTACACAATGGCATAACCCTTGGAAGAAAATTGTCAAGCTGGACTTCAAATTTTAAACTTCAGCCAGTCATGGTGGTACACACCTGTAATCTTAGTGACACAAGAGGTGGAGGCAGAAGAATTGAAAGTTAGAAGCCAGAGAGAGCCTGTATAACTTAGCCAGACCCTGACTCAAAAAGTAAAAAATGTGCTTGGGTGCAGCCCACTGGTAGAGCATTTGCAAAGCATGTGCAAAGGCCCTGGGTTCAACTCCCAAGTACCACAAAAAATAAAATTTAAAACAAGGCTGGGGATGTAGCCCAGTTACACAGCACTCACCCAGCATGTGCAAGGCCCTCTGTTCAATCCCCAGCACCACAAAACAAACAAACAACAAAGCAAAAACTTCTGCAAAAGACATTGTTAAAAGAAGATAAGCTACATACCAGGAAAAAATACTTGCAAAAGGTATACCTAATAAAGGTCTATTTCTAAAATATACGAAGACCACTTAAAACTCAACGATATGAAAATAAAAAAGTATAAAGCCAGGCATGGTAGTTCACATTTGTAATTCCAGTACTGAGGCAGAAAGGCTGATGGAGGAAGATTGCAAGTTCAAAGCTAGCTTAGGCTAGGTAGTGAGTCAAAGCCAATCTGGATTGTCCTGTCCCAAAATTAATTAATCAATTAATTAAAAGTAGGCAAAAGTTCTGAACAAACATCTCACCAAAGAAGACATACAGGTGGAAAATGAGCATTTTAAAAATTTTATTTTGCAGTACCAGGGGGTTGAACCTAGAGTCTCACACTTGCTTTGCATGTGCTCTACCATAGAGCTATACACACATCCCACTTTTTACATTTTATTTTGAGACATGGTCTTGCTAGGTTACACAGGCTGCCTCTAGCCTTGAACTCACAACCCTTCCGCCTTTGTCTCCCAAATTGCTGGGATTACAGGCTTACACTCCTTTGCTGGGTTCAAATGAACATATTTAAAACGTGTTTCACATCATGTATCATTAGGGAAATGTACTACATTTCCCTAATGTATTACATTGGCCAAAATCCAGGACACAGACAACTCCAAATTCTCATAAGGACATAGAACAAGAACTCTGATTTATAGCTGGTAGAAATGCAAAATGATATAGCAACTTTGGAAACAAATTGGCAGTTCCTTACAAAACTAATACTATCTGACCTAGCAATCATACTCCTTGGTAATTACCCAAATGAGTTGAAATCTTATATCCACACAGAAACCTGCACATGGATGTTAATAGCACTTTATTCATAATTGCCAAAATTTGGAAGAAACCCAGATGTCTTTCAGCAGGTGAATGGATATATTGTGACACAGCCACACAATGGGATATTATTCTGTACTGAAAAGAAATGAGCTTTCAAGCCATGGAAAAACATGGAGGAACCTTAAATGTTTATCAGTAAGTGAAAAGCAAATATGAAAAGACTACATACTGAATGATTCCAGCTATATGACATTCTGGAAAAGGCATAGAGTGCGAAGACAGCAGTTACTAGGGATTAGGGAGGAGGGAGAGATGAATAAACAGAGCACTAAGGACTCAAAGGCACCTAACAACAACAAGAAGGATGTTTAGGGTCGTAAAACTATTGTGTGTGATACTATTTTGGCAGACATATACCATTATACATTTGTCAAAACCTATAGAAAGTAAATATTTAACACCAAGAGAGAACCAAAGTGTAAATGATGGTGATATTGATGTGTCAATGTAGGTTCATCAATTATAACAAAGGTACCACTGTGGTGCAGGCGGTTGACAGTGGAGGAGGCTGTACATGTCTAGGGACAGGAAGTACATGGGTACTCTGTACTTTCTGCTGAATTTTGTTCTGAGCCTAAAACTACCCTAAAATATAAGATCTCTTTGAAAGGAAAAAATAAAATGGGTGTTTAAAAGAAGATGCAAGTTCACATTGACCTTGTTAGCTCTCTCTTTAATCTGTGTCTAAAAGAATATTAACTAATATTTGCATATTATGAGACCATTAAACATATTTCCATAAATTATTTTGATGTAAAATCTTATAACTCAGATAAAGGGAAGACATTCTTTAAACCAAAGAATTTGTTACAAGTGTCCAGTTTTATAAGCAAACCTTTTTCTTTAGTATTGTTTATGTGTTGTCATATCTACATATTAGGCAGAAAAAACAGCCAAGCCAGAACCAAGCAGTTCTGTTTAACTGTAAGCTACTTTGCATATTGTTACTTAATGACCACCTATAAATCAGGTTAAATCTGACTCAACTCAAAATACAGCATCTTGAACAACAAAACTCAGGTAAGAGACACTTCTTCAGAGTGGCCTGTGGGGAAGACTAAGGAAAATGATTTTTAAGAAAATCCCTAGGCACAGTTGATAAATGATAAGTTTTGTCCTCACTCTGATTATTCTGTTATTTTTAAATATCAATTATTGCCCATATAATGAAAGGTCCAGGTTTTACCAGTGACTAAATCAGCGAGAGGACTATTTTGGTTTGGACATGAGGATACCCAGGTTCTGTCCCTTTCTCTGCTTCTAGCTTTGTAACCTTAGCAACCTATCACAACCTGTGAGGGATGGGAGAAGAGGGTTTCTAAATTTCCTTATGTGTGCAGTGATGGGATTTTTGTTTTTTTACATGCCAGATATATTTTTAATCTATGAAAGTTGAAGCTTTTATGCTCAGTAGAGCATCAAGAATCTCTTAGGATTTTATCATTAAGACCACATTATTTATTTCCCGGAAGAGCTGTAAGATAGAAACCTGAGATTTTCCCAAGAAAGGTCGATTTGCTAGCTGTGCGTGTATCTGGAACCATGGAGGCCCAGCACTAATAAAGTGTTGTTTTCTTCTAAAATAAACTTGTACTCAATTCCCACAAACACATCCAGACTCCACTAGGCTTCTTCATTGGTGCATTTCTCATTTTCTTTCTCTGTTTTATGGTTAAATTTGCTTGTTTCAATAAAAAGGTGGTCATATTTAAATGTTACTACATTGATTGGTGGACTTTTTGGAAATGCTTAATAGAAAAAATTTCTCATCAGTGTGTCTCCAGAGACACCATGCCCCCTTTCCCCCCAAGAATTATGCAAAATCTTGTTAAAATCTAGAAATGTTAATTGCCTATGGCATCTACAAATTAGAACTTAGATTTCATCTGGGTAAGTTATTATTTAAGCTATTCTTCAGGCTAAAACCATACCCCAACATATCTTTTTGCACTAGTGGCTTTGCGGACATTTGTTTTATTTTTTGAGGCCTGTTGTAGTTAAAGTTCCATTTGTTAGCTCTAGGCAAAAATAGGGCTGTTGTCAGAAATATAGTAGAGCAGGCTCCATACCTTTTACGACCATTTTGCAGTATCTGCCCTGCATGTCCTTATTTCTTAGCCTCTAGGTTTAGCTCAGTTGGTAGAGTGCTGCTCTGTACTCTCTGAGGCCCTGGGTTTGATCCTCGGCACCACAAAAATGGGAGAAGGATCTGGCAGCCCACTCCCAAGGCAATCCTGGAAACAATCAGACATCAAAAGCCCTATGAATAGCAGAGAAGCACTGACATAGTGCACAACATGGCACAGTGTCAGGGAGCGTTTCATCTGTTGTTCATAGTGTCACTGTGAGTCAAACCCCAATCCACGGCACCTAACAACAACAACAACAATAGCAAGAATTTCCTAACTAGCTTCTCTCAGCAGCTTTTTCTTTTTGAGAGAATCTTGGCTAATTTTTAATCTGCCAGAGATTTTTGTTTTATGTTAGTTATTTTAGGACATTTGGTTAATAATTTGGAATCTTTTCGTTTCCTATTTCTCTGTTTTGCTTTTTAATTGGATCTACCCCACTTTTCTCATCCTCTCCCACCCCTTCTTAGGAAGAGCTTTTCCTGGCAGTGACTTCTTTTCCAGTCATTTCATTACAACTTATTATAACCCTCCCACTCCCCACACCTATCCCTCTTCCCCTGCAGTCCTTTCTGTTTCCATAATTTGTCTTTTTAAAAGGCTTTTTCACAAGAATTGGAACACACTTGAACTCTGGCCTTGGAGGCCACTCCTCCCCTTACATACCAGCCTGTAAAGTTCTTTACAGCTGTGGTCAGGTAGAGAAACCAGTTCTAGTCTTATCTACTCTTGCCCATAAACGATAGGACTGCCTTGGGGTGTTTGCTTGTTTTGTCTTTTTCCTTAAGTATACCTCAGTGCTAAAGTTATTGAAAAATGAAACCCCTGAGAACTTAACAGAAAGCATATGTACTTATTTTATGGAAGTCTACAATTAGATTTCAAGTTGTTTTTGCTTTTCCCTTTTAGTTGTGTCCTTCAGATCTCAACAGATGTGCTTTGGATAAATCCATGTTTTGATCCTCCCAGTGTTGGGAAAAATATAAACCAGATTTCCTTCATTTTTTTTTCCATATAGTCCTGGGGGTTGATTCCAGGGTCTCCCACATGCTAGGCAAGGGCTCCACCACTGAGCTCCATCCCCAATTCCTTTTATATTTTATTGTGAGACAGGGTCTCGCTAAGTTGCACAGAATGCCTCTAGCCTTGAACTCAATCTTCCTGCCTTAGCCTTCTGAGTTACTAGGGTCGTAGGCATGTGCCATTGTGCTTGGCTAAACAAGGTTTTCTATAAGGTGTAGAGAAAAGAATGCTACTCAACTATTCATCTGTGAGAAAGGAGAGAGGAAAAGAACTAATGTTTGTGCCTGGTGCATCACATGTATATTTTTCATTTAATCCTCTCAATCACCCTGCAGGATAATTAATATCTCAAGTGGACATAGGAAACAGCTGAGGCTCAAAGTGGTAAGGAAGCCTGCCCAAGGACACAGGTCAAGGAAAGGGTAAAGCCAAGACTGACCCCTGAAGGTATTATGACTGAAAGAAAAATGTTTTTCTTTTCCTATGGCACAGCCCTGCCTTCTAGTGTACTGGTTAAAATATAGTGCCCTGGAAAATCTGTTGTGGCTAGCTTATTACATATAGGCAAAGGTAAAAAGTAAGGGTTCTTTGAAAAATGAGATGGGGGCTGGGGATGTAGCTCAATGGTAGAAGGCTTGCCTAGCACATGCAAGCCCTAGGTTCAAATCTTAGCACTGAAAAAAAATTTAAAAAGAAAGAAAAATAAATTAAAAATGAGATGGATGTTGTCCTATTCAGAAAGAGGGACTGTGTTGGTGTGGATGTGTGGGATGGGTGGGAATGTGCGGATGCTTTGGGAGACACTACTTTTTCCCTGTCTTTCTTGGGGTGATTGGGAAGGGACACAGGAAAACTTAAAAATAGGTGCATTCTTCTGAATACATGTAAAGTTCTGTGTAAGGGGGAAAATGTGTAAATTGACTATGTTTTATGTGTGTTAGGGGAGTTTTTCACCTAGTGGAATCTGACAGTGAATATTTAAGACCAAGTGATTCCTTTCTTATTTGCATTTTAGATTTTGCCCCTGGCATATGAGGCATTATTTAAGAAGGCTATGCCTGTGCAGTTGCACGATCATTAACTATTTTGTAGTTTGTCCAATATGTATTTGAATACTAGTGTTTCAGTGTTTCCCAAACTTCAGTTATTTGCATACACCTTAACGATCATCAGTATATCTGTATTGTACCTATGCTATTAATTACGTATTCTTTTTCTTTAAAGCAATTTACATTTTTTACTCAAGTAAATTTAGTTTTAGGTAGAACTTTACATCACTACTATAAATGTGAAAGCAGTAATTCACAACAAATAGAAGTTAACAGTAAAGATACTAAATTCTAGCTAGATGATATTTCTTGTCTGAGGGGAGCAAAGCTGGGCATGGTGGTACATGCCTCTACTCCTAGCAATTCAGGAGGCTGAGGCAGGAGGACTGACAGTTCAAGGCCAGAGGCAGGCTGTGTAACTTAGTGAGACCCTATCTCAAAATTTAAAAAAAAAAATTTTTTTTTTGAATTGGCTATGGGGGCACAGCTCAGTAGTAGAGGACTTGCAAAGTATGTCTAAAGTCATGGGTTCAACCCCTGAGTATCACAAGAAAAAGAGGGAAAGAAAAAAAGAAGAAAGAAAAGAAAAAAGAAAGTTTTGTAGTGGTGTGGAAGACATATTCACACCAGACTGAGTCTGTCTCTTGCAGTTACAAGTATTGACAGAGCATGGGAAGGGAACATCTTTTTCATAGATGACTCAATATTATTTAATGCTGGTCCTCTGTACCATCCAAAATCTTCTCTCTTAAGTCAGGCATGGTGGCACACACCTATAATACCAGCACTCAAGAAGCTGAAGTGCACGGTGGCGCACATCTGTAATCCCAGCGGCTCCAGAGGCAGAGGCAGGAGAATCGCAAGTTCGAGACCAGAGACAGTCTGCATAACTTAGCGAGACCCTGCCTCAAAAAGTAAAAAACGGGCTGAGGGTGCAGCTCAGTGGTCCAGCACTTGCAGAGCATGCAAGCACGAGGCCCTGGGTCTAGTCCCCAGTACCGCAAAAAAAAAAAAAAAAAAAAAAAAAGCTGAAATGGAGGATTGCAAGTTTGAGGCTAGCCTGGGCTACATAGTGAGCTCATAGTAGAATCCTTTCTTTAAAAAGAAAAGAAAAAACTTTCTCTCACTATACACAGACTATTGTAACCAACCATTTTTTTTTGTTTTGTTTTGTTTTGTTTTGTTTTGCAGTACTGGGGGGTTGAATCCAGGGCCTCGCACCAGCATGCTTTGCAAGTGCTGGACCACTGAGTTGCGCCCCCAGCCCAACTGCTTTTACTTTTTGAGACAGGGTCTCGCTAAATTACACAGACTGCCTCTGGTCTCAAACTTGCAATCCTCCCACCTCCCGAGCCACTGGGATTACAGGCTTGTGCCACCTACTTTTCTGAATGAGTTTACAAGCTAATTATCAAAGCAGAAGTCCTTTTTGTTGTTTTTGTTTTGCTTTGTTTTTTGTTTTGAGACAGTGTCTACCTCTGTAGCTCAAGCAGGCCTGAAACTCACTTTGTATCCAAGGCAGACCTCTAATTTGTGATCTTCCTGCCTCGGCCTCCTGAGTGCTGGGATTACAGGTGTGTGCCATGGCATCCAGCAAAGCTTGTTGTTGTTAGATGCCATCGAATCAGTGTCCAACTCATAGCGACCCTATGTACAACAGGTGAAACACTATTGTCAGTGCTTCTCTGCTATTCATTGGGTTTCCAATGGTGGATTGATTTTGAGGAGTGGGTTGCTGGGTCCTCCTCCCAAGCCTACAGTGTCTGGTGTTCCCTGGTGGTCTCCCATCCAGGTACTAACCAGGCCTGACCCTGCTTAGCTTCTGTGATGTGACGGGATTGCACGTCTTTAAAACACTAATCTCCAAGAAAGTAGATCATTGCTGTTCTCTTTTAATCTGGCCAAATTAATACATTTGGTTATATTTCCAGGTTAAAGAGGAAATGATGAACAATAGAAGCTACTCTAATTCTCCAGAAAAACTTTCTGTGTTCTCTGAATCTGCCCACTTGGCACTGCCCAGGTCTTTCTATCTGGACCCCATGGTTACTCTCCACCTGTACCCCGAGGCCCCAGTGCCATCCCCTTACTCTGAAGAGCTGCCATTGCTGCCTTTTTCCAGTGACTCCCTGATCATGGAAAATTACGGTGAACCTTGCGCCTTCCCTTTCCCAGTGCCTTACCCAAATTACACAAGGTGTGAATACTCCTACGGGCCGGCCTTTATCCGCAAAAGGAATGAGCGGGAAAGGCAGCGGGTGAAGTGCGTCAACGAAGGCTACGCCCAGCTCCGACATCATCTACCCGAGGAATATTTGGAGAAACGACTCAGCAAAGTGGAAACCCTCAGAGCTGCAATCAAGTACATTAACCACCTGCAGTCTCTTCTGTGCCCTGAAGAAGGGGAGACCAAGAAAAACACCGGGACAGGAGCCTCGCTAATGGCAACCGCCAGCCACCACACGGATCCTATTTTTAGAATTGTTTGAGTCAGCCTGTCTAAATAGAAACAAAAAATGTAACAAATGGAGTCTCCTACAGCATCATTTAATAGTTTCTCCTAAATGTGATTTCTGTGTGGACAGATAGTAACTCCAGTGCTAACCTTTGATGGATATCCTCACTTACCTGGCTTTTAGATATACTAAATGATATTATGTAGACTGAGAAAACACTTTGCTCATTTATTTCAAGAACTGTAAGGGAGCAAGAGTCCCCAGGGTCCCCTATACCGCCCATCCTGCCCTTCTCACAAACTTGGCTAGAGTCTCGGCTGTGAGAAGTTTTCACAAAATCATAGTGTGACAAATAACTCACTGCTTGTCATGCACTTGGCAACCACTTCATGCCATTCATTCCCAATGAACCTCTCCTGATTTGTCAAAGTTTGATGGTTTTGATTTATTTGGGGTTGGCAAGAAGTCCCAATGAGAAAGCATCTCAGGGCAAAAGCAAAAGAAGTTTACAAAACTTTGTTGTTATTTGAGATTATTTCAGACTCATCTTTTTCCTGCATGTAGACATCCTTAGACAGCCTAGTACAGGGCTTAAGAAGGTAGATTCTGGAATCTAACAGCCTCATTCTGAAGTTCCACTCCGCTACCCCTCTCCATGTCTTGGTTCTTCATCCACAACATGAGAATAATAATAGCAGCTCCCCTTGTGTTTATTATGAGGATTAACTGTGCCTGGCACCACAACCATTGTTTTCATTATCATCATTCTTTTATCTTTGTCTTGTGTTGCCTGCTCGATCACCATCCTGCAGCTTCTCTAGGCCAGGGAGCTTTCAGCTGCCAGGCTTTCCTTCACCTTGGGAAGGAGCATCCCTACCCCTCATCTTGGAATCGGCCTTCAAAGGTCTCTGTTTCTATTCCCATGACTATTACAGCTCTTCCTGCTCCCTTAACTCCCAGGTCCCATCTGTCACCAAGCCTGGTCAGGCCTTCCCTCACATTGTCTATCACATCTATCTCCACTGTCATGTCTCTGTGCAGTCTTTCCCAACTTCCTACCGAGCCATTACTTGCACCTTTATTTTGAATACGTACTTCTCTTGTAGTTCCTATCCTGCCGTCTTTACACAACCACACCTATCTCTGTTTGCTCCGTAAACAAATACCAATCTTACTGATCCTGCATTCCTCACATCCTGCAAAGAGCCTCAACTGAGGTGGGTATCAGTAAATATTTGTTGCTATTATTTTCCATTTCTAATCCTGCCACCTTATGCCTGGGTCATTATTAACCATTTCCTCTCTGGCCTCTTGTGCTCTGTTCTCACAGAGCCTCTACCCTCACGCCAATGTTCTTTCTTAAAGAACGTCATGTCACTTTGTTGTTGCTCAAACTGCCTGATGACTTTTTTTGACTATCATGTTCTTTAAACGTATTTACTGGGTTTTCAAAGTTCTCTACAATCTATCCCTATCCCAAATATCCATCTTAATTTTCCCAGGGTATCTATTCCTCTCAAAAATAAAATCACAATCTTGCAAATGCATCCTTCTCCCTTGCTTCCCACCTAAACTGGAATATTCTCCTTTTCCCCTCCATCATTGGAATCCTACTGTCTTGCTCAGGAATCCTTTCACTGCCAGCCTTCATTAATGTCCCTTAGATTCTAGCTCCTTTTATGCCAAACAACCCAGCCTTTAGGACATAGGGGTCTGCACCACAGTGGTTCTGTTGATTATGAAGTTATGCTCTGTGAACATAACTTAAGATGTGCTCTCAGTAAGAGAAAAGCCAGTGCAGGCCAGGCGCAGTGGTGTACCTCTGTAATCCCAGAAACTTGACAGGCTGAGGCAGGAGGATCATGAGTTAAAGGCAGCCTGCACAACCTAGCAAGTCTCTGTCTCAAAATTAAAAAGGCAGTATGGGGGATTCTAGGGGTGCATCTCAACGGTACAGCACTTGCCTAGAATGCACAAGGCCCTGGGTTCAACCCACAGTACTTGGACAAAAGCCAAAAAACACACAAACAAAAAACCAACCCACCAACCAACCAAAGACCAATCCAAAGGGCTAGGGATGCAGCTCAGTGGTAGAGCACTTGCTTAGCATGCATGAGGCCCTGGGTTTGATCCCCAGCACCAGAAAAGAAAAAAAAAAAAATCCAAATTAGCATAAGTAATAAAAGGAATTTATTGGCTCACATGATTGAAGAACTCAACACTGTCACCAACAATCTGTTTTTCTTTAGCTCTATCTTTGAAGACTTTCTCTGGAAATAACTTCATTGTCCCAAAAGGCTATCAGAATCTCTCAGAATTATATGCCTCCCTATTTATGCAGAGGAGGAAAGAGAAAGTCTATAACCCAAGATTCCCAGCAAAAGTCTTAAGACATGTTCTGATTGGAAAGGCTCAGGGACATACCCTGCCTGATGAGGCCCTGTGGCCAGGAGGATGGAAGGTACTGACATGGTCCCCTCCCCTCACCCCTGGATCTGGAGGGACAGTCAGCCTCTCTATGCATGTGGATCCACAAACAGAAACAGCAACTGGTGGAAGTGAGTGGATGTTGGGGAGATACCTACAAATGTCCTTGCATACTGCTTTAGTATTTTCCATGAACCCAGTGCCTGACACATAATGAGGGAATAGTGAATGTTAGATTTCTCAAAATACCAGTCTCCTCTTGTGGATGTTTGAATAAGAGCAGGCCATAGCACTGTGGTATCTGATCCCATCAGATCTCAGAAGCTAAGCAGGATCAGGCCTTGTTAGTACTAGGATGGGAGACCACCTGGGAACACAAGGTGCTGTAGGCTTGGGAGAAGGACCCAGCAGCCCACTCCCCCAAAATAATCTGCCATTGAAAACGCTATGAATAGCAGAGAAGCACTAACAATAATGTTTTGCCTATTGTTCGTAGTGGGAGAAGGGCCTGGCAATCCACTCCCAAGGCAATCCCAGAATAGTCAGCCATTGAAAACCCTTTGAGGGTCGCTATGAGTCGGATACCGACTTGACGGCACCTAACAACAACAATTGTTTGTAGGGTGGCTATGAGTTGGACACTGACTCAATGACATCTAACAACAACAATAGACTTCTGTTCTTTTGGTCACCAGTGTTTACTCCCTGCACTCCTAATGGTCACCACACCTCTGATCTTCAGTGGAGTCCTGTCTGTTATTGAAAAACTTCCCCAAACCTTGGTTATTCTGTTTTAAACTATGACAAATTCTCTTAAAGTCCCTAGGCCAGCCAGTAGCTCCCCTATGGCAGTCTCCTGCCTGCACAGTGTGCAGACTGATAACAGTTCTGAGCCTTTGTGGGAGACAGTTCCTCCTCACAGGATCCCCTGGGGTCCATGAAGCTTTCCATCTGAGTGAATGACTCCTCTGGAAGTGGGGCAGCCTGAGCTGTTCAGATCTGAGGCTACACTGGTTTTACCCCATTCCCACCCCTCCTCCTGGCGTCCCTGCACACATGCTCAATACTCTCACCAGCCCACAGTGTTCCTTGCTGACTTGTGTCCATGGCAACCTGCTTGGCAACTGGATTCAGTTGGGCTGAGGCCCTAAACCCTGTCAGAAGGGGCCTGAGGCTGTGGTGGAGGCCAGGTTTGGGACAGTGAGTAAGTCCTTTTGGGTCACATCTGGAGACTTGGGCGGGTGCAGACCTCGATAGGGCTCCAGTTTGTTTTTGGGAGCTGGGTGGCAGCTGTGGCCTATGGACAGATCTACAGAGGGGATGGCCTTGAGGTCTCAGCTCCACCTGGGGTAGAGTGAGTGCTGTAGAGACAGGGCAGGTTGGGAGGGGAGTCTGTGGCTTGGGTTAGGGTTTGTGAAGAGATGAATTGGCTTATGGAGGAAGGAAGGAAAACCTAACGCGCGTTGAGCTTCCTGTAGACCAGGTGCTTCCCATGCATCTCCTGAGCGGCAACCGAGGCACGCAGCCTGTGAGGAAGGATTTACAGCGGGGTTTCTCTGAAGTCAGCTGCCTTTCCAAACCCTCCCCTACTTTCTGAGTTCAACTTTCTAAGGCAGATAATCCAAAAGGAAACTCTGGGTGTCTGCAGCCCCCAGGGGCAGCCCAGACGCCCCCTGCTGGCCTGTGGGCTGCAGCTCAGGTACAGGCGGTGCTCCTTCCAGGTGGTTTCTCTGAACGCCATGAAATCAGCCACCCAGCCTGGGCTGCCTTTGCCCAAATACTGCAGCGTGGCCACAACCCTGAAGGCCCCTGGCCAGGACTGTGCTGTGTCACCCCAGGACCTCTCCTTCAGCTGCCCGTTTGCTCTGCGAGCACCCTGGCTCCTCAGGCACCACGCTCTCTCAAGGTACCAGCCTACCCCCGGCCCCTTCTTGTTCCTTTGTTCCTGGCTCAGATGATGTCTCATGAAGGAGAGGATTTGCTTCCTAGAAAGGCGAAAGGGTTCTTTACAGTTTGGCCTATGATTTACGTGGGGTGGAAGTCAGCTACCCCAGCCTAAGCTGGAGTAACAGTGTAACAGTCTGTTCCTCTTGTAACCTGCCACTTGACCTGGCTTTTGTCCTACTTGTAGCAGAATTGCAGCTATGACAGTTGGCATGTATGGGAGAGGGGAGTCAGGGATGACCATCTGCAAAGTTTCTAGCTTCTTTTGTCATCAGCTATGAGACCTGCTGTGGCACACAGAGATTAATGTTTCTGAAACCAACAACTAAGGTAGAATTGCCAGGACCCTCAGTTTCCCTCAGAATTTTCTCTATGAACTTCAATTGTCATCAGGGCTAGGGGTTGTGAAGGGAAGTCCCTGCCGCTGGGGAGGAGGAAGGAGGAAGAAGCTAACATATTGAGTTACTTATATGCCAGGTGCTTCCCATACATTATCTGCTGCGGGGTAACTGAAGCCCAGAGGTTAAGTGAACACATAGCCAACAGGCTTCCTTCACAAATCCTAAGCCTATATGACAGTTAAAAGACCTCAACTGTACAGGATTTTTCTGAATGATATCCCCAGTCAGTTGTCAAAAGTCTGACTACTAGAGGACAAAAAGACCTTAGCCTATAGCAGATATAAATTGTTTAAGTCCCAGTGATCAATCCCGTTGTACTCAATTCAGTCTGCCTGGGCTAGGGACACACCAGCAGCCTGGTCGGCCTTTAATTGCTTCCCCAATCCCATCCACTATCTTTTTCTCTTGGAGACAGCCCTCACTTTGTGTCCTGGGCTGGCCTTGAACTCAAGCCATCCTCCTGCCTCTGCCTCCCGAGTGTTAAGATCATAGGTATGCACCACTATGCCTGGCCTTGCTGCCTTTCTTGATTCACCTATTTGGACCATCCATTCAAGGCCAAGTCAAGCATCTTTCTATTCAGCTAGCCCACAGAACAGCTTCTTCAAAAACCCAAACCCTCGCTCTGTAATTTCCACAGGACAGCAGGCCCTGCCCGCACAGTTCTCCAGAACCATCCTCTCCCTTTCCTGCCTCACCTCGCCTTAGCTGTCCCTGCCCCTCCAGCTCAAGCACTTCATTACTCAAGCGCTTTCTCATTCCTCTGACCCCCCGGTGCCAAGTGCCTTACAATTTTGCTCCTTTGACATTTCTGTCCATATTCCCAGGCCTCATCTTGAAATCCCACACACTGTCTTGGGATTCACCTCCCAGCACCCTTTCCTTGTCTGTTGTCTAATCTCAGAACAAGGTTTAATTAACTTAAATTTATCAAGGTTAATTATGTTTTGACTGGTTTGAAATAATTCCTAATCCAAAACTGATGATTCCCTTCATTGTCTTCACCTCTGCCCTTCCCAAAGGTTGACCTTATCTTACAAGATGTCATGGACTGTTACATTCTGCTTTGATTTCTGTTGCACACACCCTTGTGTCTGTCATTCACATGTCATGGTGCTCCTCAGATCTGAGTGTGAAACATGTTTCTTGATGTTTTTAGGGCTTAGTGTTCACTCCCTAATTTAATTTGCTTTTTTCTAGGTGTGCTTCTTATCACCCATGTCTCCACCTTGCTGACCCAGCATGGCAGGGGCAGGGAAGAGTTGGAGATGCACTTGGCACCTGGGTCCTGGCAAGAAGGGAGCAAGATGGTTTTTATTACCGGGCTCAGATAAAGGCCACTCCAGAGGCAAGTCACTGCCCCCGGTATCTCCCTGGCATCATCTTCTGGGTGGCCCTGTCATGCCTGATTTATCTTAGCTGTGTTGTCCAGAAGTTTAATTTCTTTGATAAGCATAAGCTTCCATAGCCAGATTGTAGAAGTGAGCGTGTAATATCAGTGAGTGTATCAGTTTGCTAGTGCTGTGTGACAAAGGGCCATAGAGTGAATGGCTCAAGCAACAGAAATCTATTGAGGGTGTAAGTCCAGATATTGGCAGGGCTGGGTCTTTCTAGTGGCTATGAGGAAGACTTTCTTCCCTCTCTCCTAGCTTTTGGTATTTGCTGGCAACTTTAGGTGTTCTATGGCTTACAGAAGCATCACCCTGATCTCTGCCTTTGATTTCATGTGGGTTTCTCCATGAGCATGTGTCTGCCCAAATTTTCCCTTGTTATAAGGACATTAGTCATCTTGGGTTAGGGGCCTGCCATGCTCCTTATGACCTCATTTTAACTAATTATACCTGCAACGACCCTGTTCCTAAATAAGGCCACATCCTGAGCTACTGGGGGCTACAACCTCAGCATATGAATTTGGCAGGAAGGAGAAATACAATTCATCTTATAACAGTGAAGAAAGTGTACATTAAAAGTACTGTCAGGAAAATTCAGTGTGTTGAATTATGGGCACAATCTTGAGAGAAAGAGGTGCAGAATGTGTTTCCCACACTCGTGTGCACATGCTGGTACACACAGGAACTTGCTCCTGGCATGCTAGGAGCCAGGCCTGGCCTTTACTTCAGTGGCTACTTACTTCTTTGGGACTTTTCTTTTTGGAGCCAGACTTTGTGAATGTGGGTCAACAGAGAGAAAACTAGAGTGAATTCTCAAAAAATATGAATTAAGCATCATATTTTCTCTCATTTGGAAAATCTAGATTTTTAAAAACAGACATGAAAGTAGAAGAGGGACTATTTGGGAAGAGGTGGGGGGAGGGCAGGACAGGGTAATCGGGGTGAATATGGTCAAAGTACTTTATATATATGTATGAAAATGTCAGGATGAAGCCCATTATTTTAGCTCAGTTGGTACAGTGCTGTTCTCCACACTCTGAGGCCCTGGATTCCATCTTCAGCACCACAAAAAGATCAGAGATGGACCTAGCAGCCCACTCCTGAAACAATCAGCCCTCAAAAACCCTCTGAATAACAGAGAAGCACTGATATACTGCTTGGCATGGCATAGGGTTAGGTAGTGTTTTGTTCTGTTTTACGTAGGGTCACTATGAGTTAGACCCGACTTGATGGCACCTAACAACAATAAAAATATGAATTAAAGAATTTCCAATCAAGCCATTTCATCATTTTCAAGTAACTAATAGATGAATTCAAAGTAAATGTTAGCAGAATTTTGCTCAAATATGGGTCCTGTCTAGTGATTCGTTAAAAATAATTTGTAACAGTACTTTCTCTTCAAAATCATAGTAAGTACTCAAACCAGCTTCTACTTTTAATTAGCTGAGGCCTGCCCTGTGGCCACTTCACTCTGCCTATGTGAGCCTCACAGAGGAAAAATAAACCATTCCTGCTTGGTCTTGGACATGGGAACACATTTCTTGGTGGTGTGGGAGAAGTGAGTGCATTAGGGAAAGATCCAGGGCACCTAGGTTACTTCTGGGAATCGTAAACCAACAGTTTGGTAGGAGGAAAGAGAAACAGGAAAAGGAAGAGTATAGTCAAAGAAAGGCAGGAAGTGATAAGCAAGAGATACTGATGGCACGAAGAGGTAGAGGGAAGAGCAACAGCCCCACTGCCTGCCTGAATCTACTGTAATCAGCTCGAAGCAGCACCTGCTCTGTCTCCTCTTTGGAGAGTCCTCACTCTTTGTAAAAGTGACTCACATCTTGTTCTGGGACCTAGGTGCCCCCTGGAGTGCTCTGAAATGCCAAATCTTATTCTGCTTTGTTTCTCACAGCTGGAGAGGCAGGGGGCCCTGGTCGTGGAATTTGAGGCTCCCATTGTTGCAGGCCCTAAGCTGCCAGTGCGACAGCAGAGTGTGGTCTCAGGAGAAGACATCATTCAGGTCTCACCGTCCATGGAATACTCATTGCAACCTGGGGACAAGGTGCTGGCACCCTGGGAGCTGGATCAACACCGGTATGGCCCTGGCACTGTCCTCTTGGGCTTGGAGACGAGAGACCTCCATAGAGGTAAGGGAAGCTCTGAACCATCATCCCTGGAAAGAGCCAGGTTGCTGATCAGGCCAACCTTAGGGGTCTTAGAGCCACTTTAAAAAGAATCCAGTGGGGACGTAGCTCAGTGGTGAAGTACCTGCCTAGCATGGGGAAGGTCCTGGGTTCAATCCCTAGTACTGAATTGAAAAAGAAATCCTCATCTTTATTTACTGCTCAACTCTGGGGGGGGGTGGGGGGCAACAAACACACTATCATATCTTCCAGATTGTTGTTGTTAGGTGCTGTCGAGTCAGTATCTGACTCATAGTGACCCTACGTACAATAGGCGAAAAACAGTGCTTCTCTGCTGTTCAGTGCTTCTCTGTTGTTCATAGTGCTTTCAATGGTGGATTGGTTTTTGGGAGTGGGTTGCTGGGTCCTTCTCCCAAGCCTACAGCACCTGGTGTTCCCAGGTGGTCTCTTACCCAATTACTAACCAGGCCCAACTGTGCTTAGCTTCCGAGATCTGACAGGATTAGATGCCACAGTGGTACAGCTGCAGGCAATCTTCCAGATTATAATTCTTTTAATCAGGGAAAATAGACTTAAACTGCCGTGTCTGTGGGCTAGCTAAACCTTGATGCAGTTGGGGTGTCCTGGGATCATACACAGACTCACCACCCTCCCTCCCCAAGTCCTCCAGGGACTGACAGTCCTCTTCTGCCGTGCCAGACAGTACAACTGTAATTCAGAGGATGATAGGAGGCTTCCACTGAGGATGCATTTTGGTCATGTGTGAAAGATGAACCCCTCCAGGGCTTGTTGTAGTCAGGAGCAGAGCGGCTCACAGTCCACTGGGAAGTGGCCATTGTGGTACAGGTAAGAGGAAGGTTCCCATAGGCTCTCCAGGGAGAGGGATGTGTGAAGAGCCAGGCAGGCAGAGCAGAGGGATGGGGCTGTTAGGAGAACCCTATTCCACCATAAAGAAGAGGTAATTATAACAAAATGTTGCTCTTTTCTGTTACATAGCATCAAAGGAAGAAGAAGTCATTGTTCAATTCTGGAATGGCAAGATAGCTAAAGTGCCTTTAGGTGGGGTCAGGTGGGTGCCCCCCACTTTCTGGAGGAAGGCTGTGGAGAGGCTGCACACACCTTGCACCAGGGAGCACCCTAGTCCCCTCCTCTGGCTCCCTTGCTGCTCTCTGTCAGGGCCAGTCACTGGACATATCGCTGATGGGTCGCCTCTGGATACCCGGTTCCTGAGCCCTCCCTGCCACCCTCACACCTGCTGCCAACTGCTGTGCCAGGGCGGCCTCTGCTGCTGTCTCTTGAGGGCCCCCACCTGGTGGCCTCTAACTAGGACCTCAGAGGTCAGAGCCAGAGAACTCCCAGAATCAGAGCTGAAGGCCACAGCAGAGCTTTTGCCCCTAGAGGGTCCTGAAGAGGAGGCAGCAGCCGCATCTGCTCCCATGGCTGTATCTTCCCCCTCGTCCTCGTCCTCCTCCTCTGAAGAAGAAGAGGATTTGGAGAAGGATCTGGAGGTGGGCCTGCCTCAGAAACTGATGATGCACAGAGCAGTCAACACTGACCCCATCCTTCCTGAGAAGTTGCCAAGACAGAGGGGCCCCCACCAGCCTGAGTGGAGGTATTGGAGGAGAAACGGGCCTGAGCCAAGCCCTGGGAAGCCAGGTAAGTGGGAGCCGGGGGTTGGGGGTGGGGTGGGACATGGCATTGGCTTCCCCGGGCAAATGCTGCTTGCTTCACTTCCCCATGTTTCTTAGGAATCTGATGTGCCTGTGCGCTCTGCTGGGCTTGGAAGTAATGCTTAGGAGCTGGCTGTGTGGAGGGGCGAGACTGAGGAAGAGGGAAGTGGGAGGCTTCCATTTAAGCTATGAACAAGAGAAGAAGGATGGGCTGACTTTCGTGCTTAGGCTTCTCTATTTAACACCTGCCCTTTTCTTTCTTCACTAGTCTCTGCTGACAGGGCGAGCACTGCCATTGCGTTTAGCTCTTTCATTTTTTTCCAGGAGGCCCTGGTTTTTCTCTAGACAAATGGTTGAAATGCCTCCAGGCTCTGATTAGAGTCATGCCCTGAGAAGCACAGAACCTGGTCCCTAAATGTTGGTCATCAGGCTGCAGATGGGCCCTTAGTATGGAAGTCCAACCGGGAAGAACCAGGCCCATTCTTTATGGTTAATGGGGGAAACAGTGTTAAATTGTCATTGGCAGTATGCAGCGATCATTAAGCTTTTTTGAAGCGGTGTGAGAAAACCGAAAGTACTTCGAGAGACTCAGGAGTTGGGTAAAATAAAAAAGATATTGCAATAGCAAGGTCAGCCCAAGGAAACGAGTCCTCTCAGGACTGACCACGAACTTTAGTTCTCCTGGGTTTATGTAGTTTACAGGGTGTGGGCTGTCTGCTGAACCCACATGTACATAGCCTACGTGAGCATCTGCAGGTGAGTTAGGCAAGACTTTAACTGAATTAAGCTAGTTACCAAGGAAGAAGGCAGGTAACCATCTACATGATACAAGAAATCGGGAAGTGGCAAACAGGGTGGAGACAAGCAGATAAGAAGCAAGGAGATGGGAGGGGACTTACAGGGTGGATTGTGTATGTTTTAAATAAGGAACATTAAGTTCTAATAATTACATTTTAAGCAAACATTATGACATCTTAACTTTTAATTTAAATTTTCTACAACATTTTCACCTCAACCTAAGGACTATAGGACACACCTTGGTAGGTGTAGGTTTGGGGAACAGCATGTCATTGATCTGCCTTACACCCATTCTATCTAAATCCCCAGTGGGGACCAGAAAAAGCAGGAGCCTAGGTAAAGCCATGTGACGGAGTATGGGAGGATAAGCCCAACTCTGGGCTTGGGGCCCTGGAATCACTGATTAGGTATTCAGTGAAGGGGCATTTGAGACAGGCATGCTGTGAATGCTAAGGAACACCACAACTAAGTTCAAATGGGTGTCTAGACACTGCCCACACTGGGGCTCCCTGCAAGTCCTTCTTAGAAGCCATTACCCTATTACTATGACAACTGCTCTGCCAAAAGGGTTGCTCAGCCCAAGAGGGTGTCGCTCTTGCTCCAGGGTTAAGGACTTTATGAGTCTTCAGTTCCAGAAAATTGAGAAGGAGAAATTCTACAGTGAGAAACTATCTTGGGTGATTCCTCTGGACTCCCGGGCTTTGGCTCATAAGTCTACTGCAGTCGTGTTTTATGGGAGAGTTGCAGAGTTTCTATGGCTTCCAAGGTGGGAGATCTTTCCCCCATCTCCAACAGGAAAACAATTATAGGAACAAAAGCCTACCTCTGGCCTGCTGAGTTCTTCTTCCCCTCTCCAAGAGGAAACTTTGTATTGAAAATGTAGGGTGGACAGAATCTGGGTATGGCTCACTGGTAGAGCACTTGCATAGCATTTGTAAGGACTGGGTTCAACCCTCAGCACTAGGAGTGGGAGAATATGGATGTGTGGAGGCAGGGGGGAGTCTAGCATTGCCACTTTTGACCTGAGGAGTTTCCCCTCTTCAAGACCTCCACTCAGGTGAAGTGGGGTCCTTAGCTCTGTCACAGAAAAAGAATTTTTAGAATGAATCAGAGTGAAGGAGTTAGAGAGTTTATTAATTATGGGTAACAGACAGTACATACTTTAGATGTAAGCATGGGCATTTAGAGAGGAAAAAAGAGATACTTGAGGAAAGAATCATAGTACGCATCTAAGACATGGAATCAGGCTTCTCAAGAGAGAAAGTCGCACTTCGGTGTCTTCACAATGGAAATGTGTGTGTGTGTGCAGAGAGAGAAAGAGACTGTGGTTTTTGGAGTTTCATTGCTCAAAAGATGTTATTTACAATTCAAAGTCTAAATAAAATGATGAGATGTTTTACCTACTCTTTCTATCATAAAGAATTCCCCCACATGTAATTGGGGGAGGATTGGGAGGTGGTTTTACAAGGTAAAGGTTTAAGAAAGTGCCAATAAAATAGAAACGTAGGTCAAAATAGGTAGGTCAAAATAGGTCGAAAGAAGAAGTTCCATTGTTTAGGATTTAAAAGATTAAGTGGAAGTGTTTTGGTATACTTTCTAAGAGTTAAATGACATTATAAAGTGGTCCAGGAGTACATTATGTAGGTTTACAGAGCTACAAGGAAGTTGTTTAGGCATATGTTGACTGTAAACATGGCCCCTAATCCTGTTTGTGAGATTCTTAAGCACAAGATTACAGAAGAGAAAGTAAGGTTAAACGCAAAGGTCACATATATTTTGACCCTAACCCAGGCTTAGGCATATGCCTGTAATACCAGCAACTCCAGAAGTGGAGGCAAGAGCCTGTCAAGTTTGAGGCCAGGGAGGCAGCCTGTGTAGTTTGGAGAGACCCTGACTCAAAATAAAAAAATAAAAGCTGTGTTGGGGGTGCAGCCCAGTGGCAGAGCACTTGCAAAGTACCAAAAAAATCAAAAACAAAAACAACAACCAAAACTAACCAAACAAAAAAGCACATTTCAACTCTAAGCATAGCTATTTTTAACATTTTTATTTGAAATATCTCCAAAAATAATGTTTCTATGCAGGCAGTCCTCACAGCAGTTTTCTTTTTAGTTGTCTTAAGTCCTTGATTCTCAACCAGTGAGAGTTAAACCAGATCCCAGAGTGAAAACTCTTTCCTTCCCATGGCCACTAAGATTTTCCTGTCCATCTATCCGGCCTCATATGCTTCTGAGCTTCTTTGAAATGGGTCCCTCGGATTTCACAATGATAAGCCTTGGCAGCAACTACTTAGAAACAGCTGTTTTTGAGATTGGTCTTTCCAGCAAGCTATGGTATAAAGAGAATGGCGCTGGTGATGTGCAGTGGTGCCCGCCTGTAATACCAACAACTCCACCGGGGGAGGCAGGAAGATTGCAGGTTCCAGGCCAGAGGCAGCCTGTGTTACTTAGCAAAACCCTGTCTCAAGAAAAAATTAAAAATGGGCTGTGGGTGCAGCCCAATGGCAGAATGCTTGCAAAGTATGTGCGAGGGCCTAGGCTCAACCCCGAGGTACTAAACCCAAAACAAAACAAAGAATGGTGCCAAAATCTAGTTTTCATGCTAACTACTCCACAGCTTTCCCTGCCTCCTGCTTCAGCACCATGTAGAAAAAGAAAAGTTATCCCTGTTCAGGAGAGGGGGCTGAGGTTTGCTCAGTTGGTAGAGTGCTGCTCTGCACTCTCTGAGGACCGAGGTTCAATTCCCAGCACCATAAAACCAGGAGATGGACATGGCAATCTGAAGCAATCCTGAAACAATCAGCTACTGAAAACCATATGAGGGTTGCTATGAGTTGGACCCAAGTCGATGGCACTTAACAACATTCAATACAGGGGAGTCTGTGGGGGCAACTGAGGCCCAGCATCAGAGACAGGAGCAACAGAGGGTGGGTAGCAGAGGGCTGTAGTGGCTGGACATGCCCCAGGTACCATTCTGTGTTCCCACTGCTATGGCTCGCTCAGTAATAATCCCTACATTTGTTCCAAACTCAATTGAGTCCAAACAAACTCTCCCTGACCCTAATCATACACTGGTCTTATCTCTACTTCCCCAAACCACTTGGAGCTACATTCAGTCTTTCTCTCCGTCACTGTATTTAAACAGATCTACTCCAAGGTTTTTTCCCTCAAAAATCTAATAATTAACTATAAAGAAGAGAAATGTATCTTCAGGCACTGGATCTTTTGTTACACTCCCGGGAAAGGTTAATTTCTGGGGCTGACCCATGGATCATCATCAAGTATGTTCTTAAACCTATGGAGAGCACGACCCAGTTGGGGTGTGGAGAAATGAGCCATCTCCAGCCCTTGTCACAGATGCAGTATTGCTTGTCATAGGCAAGTAGCAAAGATGAAATGCATAAAACTATATCTGGGTCAGGGCTGCAAACAATGGCAAATAACAGCTTTTCTTCTCTCCTTCTTATTCTTGTGTCCTTTTAAGGAAATGTGCTACTTTGCTTGCACTAAAAGTGATTTATATTTAATGAGTACTAGGTATCAGTATCTGCAGCCACAGCACCTTAGCATCCAATCCTGCCTGATCTCAGAAGCTAAACAGGGTCAGAATTGTTAGTCCTCAAATGGGAGACTGCCTGGGAATACAAGGTGCTGCAGCCTAGGGAGAAGGACCTGGCGACCCACTCCTAAAACAATCCACCATTGAAAACCCTATGAATAGCAGAGAAGCACTGACAACAGTGCCTGGCATGGTACGGTGTTAGAGTGTTACTTTCTGTTGTACGTAGGGCCGCTATGAGTTGGATCCGACTCAATAGCACCTAAGGAGTAGTTAATCAGACAGTACTTGATAGCGTTTCTGTTAAGTACTGATGCTTGACCAGCAGCCTTAAGCTCTGCCTCCTGTACATGGGCCCTCTGGCTCCATACTTCTTTCTGTTTTAGTGACAGGCACTGAAAGCTCAGTTTGATGTCAGATGGAGCACTCCTCCCAGGTTTATGACTGAAATAGGATTCAGTCTATAGTCTTAAAGGGAATTTTAAGTATCCCTTCCTTTATACTTTTGAGATAGGGTCTTTATAGCCCAGGCTGGCCTTGAACTAATGCTTTTCCTGCTTCAGCCACCTGAGTGCTGGGATTACAGGCATGTGCCACTATCCCCAGTTTATTCTTTCCTTTTTAGATTGTTCTATTCTTCAGAAGTTCCATCTCTTATTTTTGTTTTGCCTCAGTATCTTTTCCTTTTTCTTTTATTTTTGTTTGTTTTTTTTGAGACACAGTCTTGGTGCGTAGCCCAGGCTGGCCTGGAACTTGCATTGATACTCCTCCTCACCCTCTGGAGTACTGGGATTACAGGTATGCGCCTCTACTGCTAGCTTTTTGCCTTGGTTTTGCCGAACTTGTGTTTCTATCAGCCCACCTCCTCTTCAGTTGTGACCAGTGTCATCTGTGCTACTGATAACAGTTTAGTGAAGGGAGCTTAGGTGGGCGCTGGTCACCTTTACCTTTACGCCCTCAACTGGCTGTTGGAAAAATCCATCTGATAACCCCTTCCTTCAACTCCAAATCTAGCTATCAGATAAACAGCCTTTTTCAAAAGCACAATGGTTTTCTTTCTTAAAAATAGAGAACAAAGCTCTGAGCTTATAAATACTTAAAGAGATTCTGTGATCCTTGATGTAGTTCTACTTGCCACAAAGACTAATCCCATCAAAATGGTGGTATATTTAAATTAATCCATTTTGGGCTTAGGAAGACTTTGTAACATATGGAAAAAAGAGAACAAACAGGACAAAGTACAAATTGCAGTAGTGGGAACTACCCAGGAGCTGACCCTGAAAGCAACCAATGTGAAGCCATGGCAGGCTCTGCCGAAGGACACTGAATACAGAAAGCTAAATCTGGATACTGTGACACATCAGGGGGACAAGAATTGCCCTTAGTCTAAAAGTACTGAGGATACAGGTAAAGCTAAATGTCTGGGACAGCTTGTTGGGAATCCTCACATGGCTCTTGGTCCTTCTGGGGTCCACACTCCTTTTGAGAATGGTAGAACCTATGCCCTCCCATTCCCAGAAAATTGCACATACTTACAATATTGCATATAATCTCAGAAGTTTTACAGAATCCATGAAGTTCATATGTTTCATGCGGGGCATGAAGGAATTCCCACTTACATTTTACTCTTTGCCCTATGGTGCTGGACACAGGTCTGCTTTACCAGGCTCAGGCCATGAGAGTCTATTCCTTGTAGAAATGCTAATGTAGCTCTATTTAAAACATTGTTTTCATCACCTACCAGCATTTTTCCTGAGGAAAGACTTGCTATGTTCAAAACAAGATGATTTACCAGGTAACTAAACAGGGAGATGCAACTGGACTGCTGAAGTAACTTCTAAAAAGTCTGAGAAGAGCTGGGTGCAGTGGTGCACACCTGTAATCCCAGAGGTGTGGGAGGCTGAGGCAGGAGGATCACAAGTTCAAGACCAGAGGCAGTCTTTGTAATTTAGTGAGACCCTGACCCTGTCTCAAAAAGTAAAAAAAAAAAAAAAAGGGGGGCTGGAGGTGCAGCTCAGTGGTTCAGCACTTGCAAAGCATGCAAGTGTGAGGCCCTGGGTTCAACCCCTAGTACCACAGGAATAAAAAAAAAAAAAAAAAAAAAAAAAAAAAAAAAAAAAAAAAAAAAAAGGTTTGAAACACATAAGGGAGTTTTTAAAATCAGTGGTTTTTAATCTTTACGGTCAGCATAAGAGTCAGGATTTTTTTCTTCTTCTCTTCCAGGAAGTTAAAGGACAATGATGGTAAATATGAGAAGTGGGTTACAAGAGTGGCTGGCAGGGCCTTCTTCATTGGAAGGAGGCACAGCACAGGCTGCAGGTGAGAGCTGAACAGGCAGCAAGCAGCACCTTTGCCCCTTTAACACCTCCCTGCACAGGAGCTGCAGAAGGCACCTGTTGTGGTGTGAGGGGCACAGGAGGTGGTGGCCTGAGCCTGGTGTGACTGCTTAAGGATGGATCTTCCACCAAAGTAGCAGGCTTTGCTCAGCCTGCTTTGGGCAAACGTGTCCTCAGCCTCTTCTGTCTTATTATAAAGCCTATAGTCGGGGGACACTGTTTTTAACCTTTTTAATACCAATAAAAATGAATTCTCTTCATTTCCCAATCTCTCCTTTTATTATCATAATTAACCTTCACTTGGAAAGCCAGAAGTAAGCACTGTTCAGACAGTATCATCACATTATTATTTTTAGGCAACGTGGGATGGGAGAATTCTATAATCACAAGTTAAAATGCGCACTGAAAGAGACACTCCAGTTCCCCAGGAGGCTGACTCTCAAAGCCAGTGCTAAAAGCAGGATTAATGCATCATTATTAAGAGAATCATATGGTGGCTTTATTCTTCTTGCTACTAAAAAAGTGATATGGCTGTGATGATCAACATCACACAGGGAAGACCAAGTCCACACTTTGTCCTGAATCAACGGCTACCACAAGAGTCTTCTTGGTTAAGGCATTTGAGCCCACTGTGACAGAATAGGTCCCTGGATATACTTCTATGTAGAGGTCCTTAGAGATGTCCTCAGCCTGGAAGAAAAAGATGACACAACAATTTAGAGACTTTGTATCTCAATGCCATCACAGCACCTCCACCAGCCTGACTGTGTGTGCCAGAGGTGCAATGGAATGCGGTACTAATGTGGGAGACAGAGGCCCTGCTTTCAAGGTTCAGCTTGCTTATATAATAGCACTGTCATTTAGGTAAGTCTCAGTTTTTCATTATGCTTGTCGCCTTGTTTCTAAAGATGTGATAATACTTACCTCACAAGCATGTGGAAACACTGTGTAAATGCTAAAGTGTTACAGGAAAATGAAGTACAAAAATAACACTCTTGGCCACTGTTTGAGGGATGAAAAGTAGACAGTGGAGCTGGGCACTGTGGTACACCCTTACTACTCCCAAGGCTTAGGCAGGAGGGCCGCAGGTTCAATACCACAGGCAGCCTGTGTAACTTAGCAAGACCCTGTCTCAAGATAAAAAATGGGGATGGGGGGTGCATTTCAGTGGAACAGCATTTGCATAATATGTCTAAGGGCCTGGGTTCAGTCCCCCGAGTATTGCCGCCAAAACCCAAAAAACAAAACGAGGGAGGAGTGGGCTGCAAGTGATGCTCGGTAGTAGTGCTTGCTTGGGATGTGCAAGGCCCTGGGCTCAACCCTCGGTACTGGGGAAAAAAGAAAAAAAGGTAGACAATGGCACTTCTGAGCAGAGACTGGCAGTAATACCCTTAGAATAAGGAATACTTTTTAACAGTTCTTTGCTAAATCCATTATCAGGAAGATGAAGCATTTCTCTTCTCCTAATGCTGAGAACAAGTGGATGCCATTTGGTCACTGAAGCAGCAAGTCAACTGGTTGGCAAAAGCCCTTCCTTGGAGGACTGGTTCTTTTATAGTGCAAAACACTGGAAGCTGGAGTTAATGGGAAGATTTGTGTTTAGAGTTGAACTGAACACAACCATTCTCCAAGGCTAGACTTCATGAAACACAGCTGGGAAACAGGGCTGGCCAAGTGTGCAGTTAGAGGATGAGTTCAAATAGAAAAAGGACAGAGTCACAAACCAGGAAGGAGCCAGTAAGAACCAAAGTGACAGATGGGATGCTGGGGTTTAGCTCAGTTGGTAGAGTACCTACTCTGCACTCTTTGAGGACCCATGTTCAACCCCCAGCCCTGCAAAAAATGGGAGAAGGATGTGGCAGTCCATTCCCAAAAGGCAATCCCAAAACAATTAGCCTTTGAAAACCCCATGAAGCTCACTATGAGTCAGACCTGACTCAACAGCATGTAACAACAAACAAACAAGGTATATGTGCATATATGGGCTGGGAGTTAGCTCAGTTAGTAGAGCGCTGCGCTGCAGTCTCTGAGATCCTGAGTTCAATTCCCAGCACCGAAAAAATGGGAGAAGGACCTGGCAATCCACTCCCAAGGCAATCCCGAAACAGCCATTGAAATCCCTTTGAGGGTCGCTATGAGTCGGATACCGACTCGACGGCACCTAACAACAACAACAACATACATACATACATACATATATATATATATATATATATATATATATATATATGCGTGTGTGTGTATGTGTGTGTGTGTGTGTGTGTGTGTGTGCGCGTATATATATGTATATATATATAATTTTTTTTTTTTCAGTATTGGGGGTTGAACCCAAGGCCTCGTGCTTGCATGCTCTGCAAGTGCTGGACCACTGAGCTGTACCCTCAGCCCATTTTTTTTTTCCTTTTTGAGACAGGGTCTTGTAAATTATGTAAGTTACTGCCTCTGGTCTCGAACTTGCGATCCTCCTGCCTCCACCTCCCAAGCCGCTGGGATTATAGGCTGGGATTATAGGCATGTGCCACCACGCCCGGCAACATTATTTAGTTTTTTTAACACAGGGTCTCACTGTGTAGCCTAGGCTTGCAAGAAACTATGTAGACCAGGTTGGCCTCAAACTCAAATCTATCCTCCTGCCTCTGACTTCATAGTGCTGGTATTACAGATCTGTGTCGTCATGCCCAGATCAAATGATATTTATACTTTAATGAAACTCCCTCCACATTTTGCCTTGCAGATAGATTTGGAACCAATTTTTTCAAAAGCTGCTTTATATTATATCCTTTCATATCCAGTTTCTGCAAAACTGAAGGTCTATTATCATTTAACTGATATAAATATTCATAGCAATGTCACAACTATTTATGGTTGTCAACTGTGTAAATCAACAAAAGTTTGTTTCAGAAAAAATAGCTATATCAGAATCAGAAAACCAAAGATGCTTCATCTGTTTGCATACAAGGCAACAGAGTTAGATTGGCATCTGTGATTCCAACATGGTGGAACACAAGGAAGATTAGCATTACCAAAAATCAGCAGTGAGGGGGATTTCTAAGCTTAACAACTTATATTTGTACTAGAAGCAGAATATTCTTGGTTGGAATATACTCAATATATTCCAAGTCTTGGCTAGTAGCACATTGTATACAAACAAAAAGTAAGGAATTTACTGCAGCAACATGCTGAAGTTCCTCAGAATTCTATCCCTTCCTAGTTCCAAAGATTCCCTGGGTGCATTAATTAGTACTTTATCCTAAAAATGAAAAACTCATCATTATATGTTTTTTTATAGAGAAACATTTGTGAAAAATGGAAACGAATTCCTTCAAATGTTTTGCAACCCGATAACTCACCAAATGTATATGTTCCAGAATTTCAGCAATGGTTGCATTTTATAAGCAGAAGGGTCAGGCCCTCCTGCTGCTTGAACAGATGGTGGAATTCCAGCAGGACCCAGTGCCAGCCCAGCTTAGCCTTAAGAACTGAAATGTGAATACTTCACATTCTTTCCAACCACAACTATGAGTTCAAGACACAAAGAGCATCCCTGAAGCTTCAAGTGAAGGAGGGATACCAAGAAAACATAATTTTATACTCAACCCAAAATTTCTGCACCCTTTTCAAGTGTATGAACATCTCATTTTAAGAATATTGTAGGATAAGGATAAGTAGAAAGCCCTGTAATTAACAGGTTAACTGTTCATGGAATTGCAATGGTGGTGAGGCACAGCATATTGCAGCTTTGTACTCACAGGCTGGAATGCCTCTGAAACACACTCTGATGTTTGATAGGTGCCTCCTGGACCAAAAGACGTCTTTTCTCTCCCTTTTCTCTGAAGAAACAAGTAGAAATATTGATTAGGCCTCGAGTTTTGACTTCTGGACTGTAAAGAAAATTTCTCTTACCTTATTAGAAGAATTGTCCTGTATGCTTCTTCTTAGTTGTCACCTAAGTTATTATGGCGTTTTTTAGTGAACGTAGAAGTATTTTATAAGTATTTTTAGTCACGTTTCCCACAAACACTTATCCATACATGGGCTCTGTAATCAGACAAATCTGAGTTTATATCCCATTTCCTGCTACTTACTAAAAGGGTCTGTTTAACTTCTCTGAACCTTCATTTCCTAGACTATAACTTGGTGATCCTGGATTTCAAGAAAGATTTAAAATGTAAAAGTGATGACAAGGTTGGGCGCCCTGTAATCCCAGTGACTTGGAGGTTGAGGCAGGACGATAACAAATTCAAGGCCAGAGGCAGCCTGTGTAACTTAACAAGACCCTGCCTCAAAATGAAAAACAGAAACGGCACTGCAGGTGCAGCTCAGTGGTGGAGCACTTGCCCAGCACGTGTGAGGCCCTGAGTTCAACTTCCAGTACCAGGGGGGAAAAAAAGAGTGAAGACACGTAATAGGCTCTCAGAAAATACAGTTCTCTTCTGTGCTTCTCCTAGGCATGGAGGCACTCGATGGGAACATGATGACTAATGAAGCAAATTCCCTTAGAGGTACCAAATTACATTTGAGAGGAAGAGAGGAAGACTCTTCATGTGAAGGTGCACTTAGGCAAGGAGAGCTCTAGCTTGAAAAGAGGACCCAAGCCAAAGGCTCTGGCAGCTCTTCACATCCCAGCAAGGAACACAGGGTGTACTTCTAGCCAGCACTCCCCACCAACACTCTTCTTAAATCCCTTTGCTCTATTACCTCATGATGGCCCACAAGCCAGAGGAGTCAGCAGTCCAACTTGGGGATTAGACTCTGGATTTAAGTTTGGTGTCTTTGAGTTTAAGAACAACAAAAGGCCTACTCTTCTCAAAAACACCACCACCACTGATTCCTGTTCAACAAGTAGAACCTCTGGCTTCCCCAAGAGAACATATAGTAAAAGACAGGTATAAGGCCTGTGACAGTTATTATTTTTGGAAAAATTATTTTGTGAGCTGGGCATGTAGTTCTAGCTACTATGGAGGCTGAGGCAGGAGGATCACTTGAGCCCATGATTTCAAGACTAGGCAACATAACAAGACTCTCAAAAACCCAAAAAACAAAAACAAAAAAACAATGAAAATATATTTTAGGAGATGCCCCACTTGCACTTCCTTTTAAAAAATGGCCATGCACATCTCAATTATCACTATCTCAGTAGGATATGTAATTATTAAAAATCTCTTCTATCCCTAGATATAGAAAATGATATGTGATTTTTAAGCATGCCCAGGAATCTCACAGTCCAGACCTGCGGGTTCAACAGTGAAATAAAGTAATCTTACATTTTGGACAAAATCTTATTTCATACTCATTGCCCTAAGTTTTCTAAGGCTGCAAGTTGATAGATTTCTACTGAGCACTGTATGCTGAGTCACACAGGCATCTAATGATGCCCAGTCCAGCAGGAGTTCTCAAATACAGAATTTCAATCATAAGGGGCTGTGGGCACAGTGCAGGACAGTTGAAGATATGTACCTGACCATGTCCTAAGTCCGAGTATGTGTGCAGCTCTGGATTCCTTCTGTGGTATCGATAGACATGGGTTGCTCCTCCTTCCTCAGGCACAGATGAATAATATTTCTAGAGAAATTATGTGAAAGACAGTTGTTAGGTGCCACTGAGTTGGGTCTGGCTCATAGTGATCTTAATAGGGCTTTCAATGGCTGATTGGGGATTGCTTCAGGAGTGGATTGCCACATGATTCTCCCATTTTTGCAGTGCTGGGGATAGAACCGAGGGCCTCAGAGAACACAGAGTGGCCTTCTACCAAATGAGCTAACAACCCTTATGAAAGACAGTAGGTAAACAAAATCCAGTCACATTTTCAAAAATACCTTCTGACATTTGGGCAATGTATGATTAAGGAGGGAGGCAAGAGAGCCAAGGTAAATGGTAAATTACCTGTCCTTTTGGCAGACCTCTGAAGTCACAGAGCAAATCTTAGCCAATGTTAAAGTGCCCACAGACAGGGAAACTATATTTGGCATGACTCTGCTGCCATCTACTGCCTCTGTAAGGCAAGAACTCTGGCCAACTAAAGAGGGGCAGGACCATGTTTTCTCTGCCAGGTTAAATAATTTTCATATCTTTGCCCCAATGTCAAACACACATACCCTTTAACTTCCTCCCCAAATTCTGATGAATAGGTCCATGTTTACTGTCTAAGTCCCAAAATTATGTGAAGAAAGGGGTATATTTCTTTGAGATTTAGAAATATAGTAGGAAATTGAACATAAAACCAAGAGCTATGCAGCCCTTCTCCCTAGGGTTCCCACATAGGGAAGTAGGAGAGGTCTCCAATTTAATAATCCAGAGATTCAAAAAACAGTTAACATTTCTCATGTCCATTTGCTTCCTATCCATCCAAGTTAACCTTAGATTTGCCCTCGATTATAACTCATGATGAAGACATCACAAGCCAGCTTGTTTTGAGCATCCTGGGGGAATAGTGTCTACGGCATGTGACTCGAAGAATGAAAAGCCAGGGAAAGCACCCAGGACATGGCTCTAATGATACATTTTAGGAGATGCTCCAAAATGGTGGAGACAAACCAGGAACACTATTCTAAATCTTTAGAAAGCCAAAGGGTTCTGAGGCTCCATTCCATAACAGACTTAAACTGAAGCATGAACTGAAAACCAACATGAAGAACACCACTTTGCTAAACCTCAAACCAAAGACAAATATTATTTCTTTTACTGAACCATGAACCAAGTGTGTAATCACATTACAGTAGAGCTGCAAGTACAAAATTTTCTACAACCACCTTAGTACAAATAAGAACTAAAAATATTCTCTCAGCCATATCTCATTGTTTGAAATCCTATTCTTGGAGTCACAGGGGTCTTTATAAGAGATGTAGAAAGATTAGAGTTTTTTAGATCTTAACATGAAAGTGAAAAGCAGGACAGAAATAAGGGATTCTCTTCTTTCTCCGTTATAGACCAACATCCTAACAGCCATAAAAGACTCACAAAATGTTAAGTCTGGTGTACTCAAAGAAAGGAGAGTATGACTTTCTTGCAGTTGATTTCCCTTCCGTCTTGGCTGGTCTGCCTTCAACATTCCCTTAAAGTCCAGAAGTATGATCTAAGTGTATGGGTTTCAGAAGAGGAACTTAAAACCTCTGTTTACCTATTTCAATAAATGGTACCAAAAACCTCACTTAAATTTTGCATACTACAACTTATGATCCCCCATGTCTGTCAGTTTGCCGTACTACAGGGGCTTGTGCATTGCTATGAGGATAAAAGCTATGCCACTGGTATCTCAGATACCATCATGGTCACCCAGGGTGGACAGGTTTCAGCTAAGCTTCCAGACTAAGACAGACTAGGGAGGAGAATCTGGCAACCCACTCCTGAAACAACTAGCCAGTGAAAACCCTATGCTTGCTGAACATGAAGAAGACTTGAAACATTTACTGATGAAGGTCAAAGAATATAGCTTTCAGTATAGATTTCAACTAAACATCAACAAAACAAAAATCATTTCAACTGGGTCAGTATGCAACTTCACAATGAATGGAGAAAAGATTGAGGTTGTCCAAGATTTTGCTTTACTTGGTTCTACAGCCAACACCTGTGGAAACAGCAGTCAAGAAATCAAAAGATGCATTGCTTTGGGAAAAGCTGTGGTAAAGATCTCTTTAAAGTATTGAAAAGTAAAGATGTTACACTGAAGACGAAGGTGCGCCTGACTCATGCCATGGTATTTTCAGTAGCATCATATGGTTGTAAAAGCTGGACATTGAACCCGGGAAACAGAAGAAGAATTGATGCTTTTGAATTATGGTGTTGGAGACATCTATTGAATATACCATGGATTGCCAAAAGAACCAACAGACCTGTCCTAGAACAAGTACAACCAAAGTGCTCCTTGGAAGCAAGGATGGCTAGACTGTGTCTCACTTATTTTGGACATGTAGTCAGGAGAGACCAATCCCTGGAGAAGGACATCATGTTTGGGAGAGTTGCAGGTGAATGAAAAAAAGAAAAACCTTCCACTAGATGGATTGACACAGTATCTGCAACAAGGGGCCTAAACATAAATAAGATCGTGTGCCTGGCACAGAATCAGGGAGTGTTTCAATCTGCTGTACATAGGGTTACTATGAGTCGGAACCACCTAAAGGACACCTAACAACAACAACAGCGTGTTAATTTGCTATTCATCTCTCAATGGAAACCAAAGAAATAGACTATAAAGGTGAGAAAGGACTTTTGAAATCTTAATTTCACAACAAGGAGCTAAAATATATCATTAAGCATCATGTTCTGAAACACATTCCCTAGCTTCTCCTAGTTCTGGTCGTATGTTTTTTGTTTTTTGTTTTTTTGCGGTACTAGGAGTTGAACCCAGGGCCTCGTGCCTGCATGCTTTGCAAGTGCTGGACCGCTAAGCTGCGCCCCCAGCCCTTTTTTTTTTTTTAACTTTTTTGAGACAGGGTCTCGCTAAATTACGCAGACTGAAGCTGGTCTTGAACTTGCGATCCTCCTGTCTCCGCCTCCCGAGCCGCTGGGATTACTGGTGTGCGCCACCGCGCCCAGCTGGTCATATGTTTTAGGTAAGGCTGAGTAAGACCAACAGGCCAAAGACATTACAGCCAATAAGGGGCAGAACATGGGTCTGACTCTTGTGAATCAGCTCCTGCCATTCAACCACACACCCCTGACTAGGGTCCTCTATCTGTTTCACATAACCATCTTTGTCACCAACAATTGCTCATGGACTCACCGGGACATACTTAAAAAACTGTCACTAGGAACTTGAAATAAACATCAGAGATCAAGATCTAGTGTGCAGACTTTGTTTCAGTTTTTATTTCGATTCATTTTGAAAACAAAGAGGCTCAGTGCCCATTCAGAGTGACCTTAAAGATTTTCTTAATTTCAGTTCAAAATTTATTTGAAGAAAATCTAATGTGTGACTTAACTGTGGAATTCAGCAAATAAGCTATACCCTCTGCCTCTACCAGACTAAAAATTCAATGAGTGCAGACCTTTTCTGGCTTGTTCAACTGCTGTATCCTCAACAATTACAGCGTTAGGATTTCAATACATATTTGTTGAATGAATTCTAACTTGGATTTACCGTCTGGTTTAGTTACTGATTACAATCTTCCCATGAAGGCCTGCTGGACAGACTACACAGGAATATCTCAACTTTCCCTAAATGCGGGTGATCAGGGGCATGCCTTTGGTCCTTACCAACTTACCCCACATTGACTTGAAGTATAGTCCATGAATTCAGCCATTGTTCTGAAGGAAGCACTAAGGGTTGGGTGATTTTCTTCTCTCTATTTGAATAAATGGCAAGTTACTGGTGAGATATAGGACTCCCAATTGAAGAATGACACTATTTTGGTCATAGCCTTTTTACTTTTGAAAAGGCCTCTGTAAATTTAAATTTGTAAGAAGGATCTTACTGAGAAGGATTTACAACTCCGTAAGATAGACATAAAATTTGTCCAGGACCTAAAAAACAGGCTTGTTCTAACATCAGATGGTGATGGTGGTTGTTAGGTGCTGTCGGGTTGGGTCCGACTCAGACCCACCCTATGTACAACAGAAAGAAACTTATCCATAGGGTTTTCTGATTGTTCTGGGAGAGGGCTGCCAGGTCCTTCTTCCATTTTTGCGGTGCTGGGGATCTAACCCAGTGCCTCAGAGAGCACTAAACACTTTACCAACTGAGCTAAACCCCAGCCGGAATATCAGATGGTAGCATGTAAAAAAAAAATTTTTTTAAGTAACCAATCATCCTGAAAGACTATCTTTATTTCACAGCTACCCAACAAGAACGTCAAAAGTAGTCTTCAAAGGACTCGTTCAAGTATTGTCCTGATACTTTCCATCTTGCCAACCAGGGAGGATTCGCTCAGGGACCTCTGTGCGGTGCGGCCCTGGGTCCCAGCAGGCTACCGCGGAGGGAATGACTGGGTGGTTCCCCAGAGCTCGGCCCTCACCTCTCTCGCGAGAAGGCGCCGGGGACCGGCCGACGGCGGTCTTTCTTGGTAAAGCCCCTCCCAGGAAAAGACCCCCACGTTGCCTTTGGGACGTTCCTGTGAATGCCAGTCCACTGCCCTCCTCTTGGCCCGCTCCAGCACTTCTTGACCTAGCCTAGCAGAGCGCTGCAGGGAACGTCGGTCCACCCCGTTCAGCGCCGCCGCCGCCAAACAGTTCTCCATGTCTCCTTGGGCAGGCACATACGCCAAAACACCCGCGGGTCAGTCGGGCCGCTGCGACCCTGCTCCGGCTCCGGGGGGAGGGAGGACCCCGGCCTTAACTTCCCCGGCGACCACTGCTCTCCTTCCGCCCCCAACGCACACGCAAGCGGGCGCCAGGCCAGGGGCGAGGCCGTGGGCGCCCGCCCCTTCCATTTCCGCCTTCCCTCCCCCGGGTTGGGGAGCCCTCACCCGCCCCGCTTCTCTACGCGCATGCGCCCGGCGCTCGCGGAGAGGGAGGCGGGCCGGCGCCGACGCAGGAGACCATTGGCAGAAGAGAGGCGGGGAGAGGCGGGGCGGCGGGCGCGCGCCCCGGCCGCGGCCTCCGGGGCGCCAGTAGCTCGGCTCAATGCAGATTCCGCGGGGCGGGGCAGGGTCTGGGCTTGCAGGGCAGGGGCTGCGGGGCAGGGGCTGCGGGGCGCGGGGTCCAGGGCGGAACCCACAGGCAAAACCAGCAGGATAGGGACCTGTCCTTAGAGGTTTTCTCTGCCTCTTGGCTCGCTCGACCGGGTGTAAAGTCTGGTATCCTGTAGTGGCAAAGAATTGTGGAGACTAAGTGCCTGCAGTGCCTCTTTCTCCTGGTCTGTATTTGGGGGTATCGTTTACTCTAAAGTCACTTTTGTTTGAGGAGGTCATTAGGGTAGACCAAACAGTGCGGCTGCCGAGGTGGGGTTTGGAGAAGGAAGCACTGTCAGGCCCGCGGTCTGACAGCTTGAGGTAGAGGCGAAACCTAGACAGGGCGGTCGGCGCGTAGAGCTGCGGACCTCAGCCGGACTGCAGGTGTTCCGGATCCCCTAGGCAGGGGGCGCCCGAGGAGTTGTAGGGTCTCAATCTACTCACCGCAGCTTCTTCACCCCTCCAGTGGGAAGGACCGATTCATGTATTTTAGGAGCCCTCTTTCTCTTGGGGTTCGAGTCCATCTTTCAAGAATAATTACACCATTTTAAAGTAAGATAACTGTGATTCGTCACCTGTCATGCCATTGGGCTATAGGAAATGAACCTAAGGTCTCATTGCTAGTTGGTGGCTCAACTACACCCCCAGCAAGCAGCAAAGCATTGACGCTCCAGAGGATTCACTTGGGACTTTGCTCAGTGAGAGTCACCTTAAGGGACATTAGGAAATCCTCAGTCCTTAGTCTCAACAGATGGACTTGATTAGCAATGATGAGCTACCCAGTAAGTAAGAAGACACTCCTACGACCCCAGCTCTATTTTTGCTCATTTCCCCATAAAAAGAACGAGGAGTAAAATCCTGTTCTTCACCTTTCATCCTGATAAGGTGACTTTTCATTTTAGGAGTATTCCAAAACTTCCTTCCATAAGCATTTATCAGGTACTTCTTTTAGAACATATCTGGAGAGTTGATTTGAATTCTGGTTCTGCCACTCTTTTTGCTGTGTGATTCTGGGCAAACAAATTATGTTTTTAATCCTCACTTTTCTTTTTTCTTTTTCTTCCTTCCTTTCCCGCCCCACCCCCCCAGTGGAGGATTTGAACCCAGGGCCTCACACAAACTTTGCAAGTGCTCTACCGCTGGGCTGCACTCCCAGACCATATTTTATTTTTTTATTTTGAGTCAAGGTCTCCTTAAGTTACACTGGCTGCCTCTGGCCTGGAACTCGAGATCCTCCTACCTCTGCCTCTCTACAGGCATGTACCAGGGCACCAGGCAAGAACCTCCCGTTTCTTTGTCTTTACCCACAGGGCCAGCAATAAGCCAGCCTCTCTAGATTGTTAGCTTGGGAGCAGTATCCATTGTCTTTTTCACTGAGTTTAAGGTGCATGTAGTATATCTAGTATTCTATCTTTCACAGTAGTAGCTGGAAATAGCTACTGAATTGGGCTGCTGTCAGGTTTTTGTGAGATAATTCCTTTAAAATGCTTAACACGCAGTCTTGCAAAGAATAAGTGTTCCGTAAGATTTAGCTAGCATTCCTATGAGGGTCGCTATGAGTGGGATACCGACTCGACGGCATCTAACAACAACAACAACAAAGTACGTGCCAGGGACTGTCCTGGGAGTAGTGGAGAGTAAAAACCTGATCAGAATAAAGGAGAATAAAAATGAGGAAATTATGCACATAAAAATCTGTAATGCCAGGAACAAAATATGACACGCCATGAGACTGATAAAGATAAAATTCTGCCAAGCTTAGAGGATCAGCTGGGAGGCTCAAGAAAGGCTTTGTAGAAAAGGTAGTATTTGAGCTAGGCCTTGATAAAGTGGCCCAGGAGTTAGTGAAATAAATGGTGAATAGATACTTGTTAACTGCTCTTACAATAAGTGTACTGGAGGGTGAGTCAGAATTTGTTTTCTTTATTATTATTGATTTCAAAATCCTGGCTCCATAACTTCTAGCTGTGCCTGTGTAACCATGAGCAGGTTACTAACTGTTCTGTACCTCAATTTTGTCATCTATAAAATGAGAATAATAACCATATGTTCCTTGTGGGATTGTTGTGAGCATCAGATAAGTTAGTACATGTAAAGTGCTTTGATAGTAGTACTGGGCACATAATAAGTGCTCAATTAATATTAGCCAATATTATCATCTTGATCAGATGTCAGCCTAGTTTCTCAGTGTCCTCACTTCACCCACTACTATAGCCATACCTCCTCTCGATGGCTCTTTTCTCTAGTATATTGTTACTGCCTTTCTTCCATTTATTCCAGTCATTCCAGTTGATAGATTGAGTTCTTTTTGTCATGTCAACTCTTTGAAACTTTTTCCAGTTATTCCCAGTTGCCACAGCTTCTTGTTGTATTTTTTAATATTGTGATAATGATCCCAATTTAAATTATGAGGTGTGATAAAAAATACAGTGAGTGTTTAAGTTTTAAAAAATTATTATACTAAAATATACATTGTCTTTAATCCCCCTCAAAATACTCCCTCTGGCTTGGAACACATCCCATTGTTCTTGCCACTTTTTGAAACAGTTCTGGAAGTCCTCTTTGTGAGTGTCTTTATTCATCCTTCATCATGACAATGCTCTGTATCAGGCATCACTCCTGGTATGGTAATTTCTGTCTTGTTTTGTGGTAATGAGTTGAACCCAGGGTTTTATGCATGCTTTGCATGTGCTCTACCAATGAGATGCACTGATGGCCCAATTTTTTACTTTTTCTTATTTTGAGACAGGCTGCTCTCTAGCCGTGAACTTGGCAATCTTCCCCCCTCAGCCACCTGAGTCACAGAGATTACAGGTGTGCATGATACAATTTCTGTCAAATAAAAACATTACATAGTGTCCTCAACCACCTTATTCACTCTGTCTGGCTCTGTGCAACTTCCAGTTCCTACTCAAAGTCAAAATGACCATGAAAGGTAAACATTTTGAACTAATTCAGGACAGAGGCTGCCACAACAGCACAGCTAAAGACACTTAAAGAGAACTTCAGAACTGCTTCAGAAAGTGTCAAGACTATTGGGAGACGCATGTTTGAACCCAGGGGGAGTATTTTGAAGGGAATTAATGGCAACCTGTCGTTTACTGTAATAATTTTTTATTTAAACATTTACCATATCTTTTGATCCATGTCATATGTGTAGTTATGGTTTATTCTTTCCCAACAGCCTATAAATTCCTTGAAAGTGGAAATTATTCCTTATTGGTCCCTAAATATACTAAGGAGTGGGGTGATTTTACACACATTGGTTGAAATTACTCTGATTTAATTTTTAATTTAAATACTGTCTCCCTCTCCCCTCCCCTCTCTTGTGACAAGGTCTAACTGTGTAGCCCAGGCTGCCCTGGAACTTGCTATGTAGACCAGGCTGACCTTGAACTCTTGTCAATCCTCCTGCCTCAGCTTCCCTAGTGCTGGGATTACAAATGTGTATCATGAGTTCTGTTAATGGAATGATAAAAAGAGGGAGACCAACTAATTGGGAATGTACCTAGTCTACAGAAAAATAAACTGCCGGTATGAGTCTTTCACAATCTCTCTCTCTCTTGACAAGGGTAAATTTATTAGAAAGAACAGATAACAGGTACTTGTTTTGGTTATATGTTTTAGAAAGTAGATCAGTTGGAAGAAATTTTTATTCTTGAGATGTGTGAGTATTCAAGAGATTGGTACTGAATTTGTTGGAGACTGATTTTTTTTGTTTATTTGTTTGTTTTGGGTTTTTTGAGACAGTGGCTCACTAAGTAGCCCAGGCTGAACTGGAACTCGCTATGTAGCCCAGGCTGGCTTCAAACTCATGACAGTCCTCCCGCTTCCCCAGTCCTGGGATTACGACTTTGCACCACACACCTGGCTTGTTGGGGACTTCTGGAGGAGATAAAAAGCAAGTCTAGTGAAAAGCAATGTAAATTATTTTTCTCTATGTGAAGAGAAGCAAAAAAGGGTTAAAAACCCAGGATGCAGAAGTGGGTATCATGCAAGAGTGATGTACAGTGATTTATATTGTACATACCAGAGACTGTATAAATCATTTAATTTTATACGTGAGATTTATATTTCTTCAGCAGACTTCGGGGATTTAGAGTCATTATATCTTTGTAAAATAGTATAAAGTCTGAGTTATTAGGTCATTCATTTTCCTTGATTACATCAACTCGTTGGGTTATTCAGGAATTAAAGAAACTCATTATCAAAAACGTCATCTTGATTATATAGATTAAAGAAAATGAATCAAACTGATGAGAATTAGCTTTCACAATCTGTTAAAAATTGACTGGAAATTAAAAAGTTGGTTACAGTACAGGGATGATTAAAGTTTACACTTTCAAAACATCAGAGATTAAAGGAATAAACATAAACAGTTGATATCAATGTTTTGTTGTTGGGTGCCATTGAGTTGGATCTGACTCATAGTGACCCTATGTACAACAGAATGAAACACTGTCCAACACTATGCCATGCACATGATCTTTTTATGTTTGAGCCCTTTTTGAAGCCACTATGTTTTTTCTCATTTTGAGTCATGCCACATCGGTAAGAGGAGGTCCCATGGACTTTACTTCATTTACATCGTTAAGATCAACTCTACTTTAAGGAGGCAGCTCTTCCCCAGTGGTTTTTTGAATGCTTTCTGGCCTGGAGGGCCCATTTTCCCATGCTGTGTTTGACAATGCTTCTCTGCTATTCATAGGGTTTTCAGTGGCTAGTTGTTTTTGGAGTGGGCTGAATGTACACATAAAATCCCCTGTTTTTAAGGATACAACTCAATAATTTTTTGTAAATTTACAGAGTTGTGTCAACATCACTACAGTCCTGTTTTGGGACATTTCATGACCTGAAAAAGAGACATAGTGCCAACTAAATGTAGTCGGTTCTCAGCTCTTACCTCAAGACCCAGATAACCACTATTCTGCTTGTCATCTCTATAAATTTGCCTTTTTTTTGAACAATTCACATAAATGGAGTCATATGTGACCCTTCTGACCTGGCTTCTTTTACTTAGCATAATATTTGTGAGGCATGTTGTAGCATATATCAGTACTTCATTCCTTTTTACAGCTGAATAATATTCCACTACATGAATATACTACATTTTGTTTACCCGTTCACCAGTTGATAGCCATTTGAATTGCTTCCAGTTTAGGGATATTCTGATAATGCATATAAGACTTTGTATAGATATGTGTTTCTCTTGAGGAGATATTTAGGAGTGAAATTTGGGGAGGTATAATAAATTTTAAGAACAGCCAAACTGTTTTCTAATGTAGTTGCACTATTTTATATTCCCACAAGTGATGTATGAGGGTTCCAGTTTTTCCACATCCTCCCCAATACTTGTCATAGTCTTTCCATTGTAGTCCCTTTAGTGAGTGCTAAGTAGTATCTCATTGAGATTTTAATATGTATTTCTTTAATTACAATGATGTTGCACACCTGTTCTTATTAGCCATTCCTACTTCTTATTTGGTGAAATTGAATTATTTGCTCTATTTGAATCCTTTGTCCAGCTTTAATTTGCTTTGTAGGCTTTTTGTTTTTTATTTATTTATTTATTTATTTATTTATTTATTTATTTATTTATTGGCACTTGGGGGTTGAACCCAGGGCCTTGGCTATACTTTGCAAGTGCTGTACCACTGGGCTGCACCCCCAGGCCCTTTTTATTTTTTATCTTTAGACAGGGTCTCACTAAGTTACTCAGGCTACCTCTGGCCCCACATCTGTGATCCTCTTGCCTCTGCCTCCTGAGTCACTGGGATTACAGGTATGAGTACTACACCCAGCCAGGTTGTCTGTTTTTTTAACTATTGAGTTATAAGAGTTCAAATTCTGGACAACGGATCTTTTATCAGATACACGATTTATAAGTGGTTTCTCCCAGTCTGTGTCCTCTCTTTCATTTCCTTAATGGTGTCTTCTGAAGCACGAACATTTTAAATTTTGATAAAGTCCAACTTGTTTTTTTCTATTATGGTTGTGCTTTTGGTGTCATATTTTAAAAATCTTGCCTAACCCAAGGTTATGAAGATGTTTTTCCTGTTTTCTTCTAAAAGTTTTATATTTTAGCTTTTAAAATTCACACCATTTTATGTTAATTTTTGTGTGCATGATGAGATAAGGGTCTAAATTCATCTCTTTATATGAGGATGTCCAGTTGTCTATCATTTGTTTAAAAGATTATCCTTTCCCCATTAAATTACCTTGATACTTTTGTCAAAAATCAATTGACCATAAATATAAGGGTTAATTTCTGGGCTTTTAATTCTACCCTATTCATCTCTATGTTTGTCATTATGCCATACCCTATTGTCTTGATTGTTGTAGTTATATTAAGTTCAGAAATTGAAAAGTGTGAATATAATAACTATGTTCTTCACTTTCAAAATTGTTTTGGTGTTCTAGGTCAGTTGTTCCCCGTGTGTCTGTCAGCTTGTTGTGCTGTGGGGGCTTGCGTGTTGCTGTGATGCTGAAAGCTATGCCACTGGTATTTCAGATACTAGCAGGGCCACCCATGGTGGACAGGTTTCAGCTGAGCTTTCAGACTAAGAAAGACTAAGGAGAAGGACCTGGCAGCCTACTCCGAAAACAATTAGCCATTGAAAACCGTATGAATAGCAGAGCAGCACTGTCAGATATAGTGCCAGAAAATGAGCCCCCTAGGCTGGAAGGCATTCAAGAAATGACTGGGGAAGAGTTGTTTCCTCAAAGTAGAGTTGACCTTAGTGATGGGAATGGAGTAAAGCCCTGAGACCTTTTGCTGATGTGGCACAGATTGTGTGCATGGCATAATGTTGTACATAGGGTCCTTATGAGTCAGATTCAATTTGACAGCACCTAACAACAACAAGGTCATTCATATTTTTTTAAAATGTGTCAACTTTTACATAATAACTGTTGGATTTTTGGTAGGGATAGATTTGAATTTATAGATCAATTCAGAGAGAATTGCAGTCTTAACAATATTGGGTTTTTGTATTCATGAACATTTATTTTAGCTTTCTTTAGTTTCTTTCAGCAGTATTATATAATGATTATTATACATCTTGTATTTCTTTTGACAAACTTTTAAAGTATTTTTATGCTACTGTGAATGGAATTATTTTCTCAATTCTACTTTCTTCCCCCTCGCACTTGGGTGTTAAGCCCTGAGCCTTGCACATGCTAGGCATGCGCTGTACTACTAAACTACATGCATAGCCTTCCGCACTTTTTAAAAAATTTTGAGCCACCAGGGTCTTGATAAGTTGCACAGACTGCTGCTGACCTCAAATATGTGATCCTCGTGCCTCAGCCTCCTGAGTTGCTGGGATTACAGGCGTGCGCCACTGTGTTCAGCTTCTATTTCATTTTCTGGTTACTTTTTGCTAATGTATGTTGTAGAGAACTATAGTTGATTTTTTGCATATTGATATTACATCCTATGACCTTGCTGAACTCTATTTGGTATTAGTAGGTTTTTTGTGGATTCTTTAGGATTTTCTCCCTACAAGATCAGATCTATGAAAAAAGACTATTTCACTTTACTTATTTATTTATTTATTTTTTGGACAGGGTGTCACTGTGTAGCCCAGGCTGGCTTTCAACACACTATATAGCCCAGGCTGACCTCAAACTCCTGGTTCTACTGCTTCAGCCTCTTCAGTACTGTGATTATAGGAATGTGACACCATCTGGTAATTTTTGTCTTTCCAATCAGGATTTCTTTTTCTTGCCTGATAGTACTGGCTAGAACCTCCAATACAATGTTGAATAGAAATGGGAAGGCAGGACATTTTTTCCTTGTTCTCAATCTTAGAGGGAAAATATTCAGCCTTTTATCTTTACATGTGATGTCCAGGATTTTTGTTTCTTTTTGTTTTGGCAGTGCTGGGGATTGAACCCAAGGCCTTGCACATACTAGTCTGAGCTACAGCTCTAGCCCTTGTTTTTTTGAGAGAGGATCTTATTATGTAACCTACAATGGCCTAGAATCTGCCATCTCCTGCCTCTGCCTTCCAAATCCTGGAATTATACGTGTGCCCCACCACACCTGGTTTGACGTTCAGATTTTTTATGTTGTGTTGTTAGATGCTGTCAAGTCAGGTCTGACTCAAAGTGACCCAATCACTCCCAAAACAACCCTGAAACAAAAAGACTTTTTACTTTACTAGGTTGTACTTTACTAGGTTGAGAAAGTTCCCTTCTATTCCTGGTTTGTTGAGAATTTTTTTTTTGGCACAAATGATTGTTGGATTTTGTCAAAATCTTTTTGTGTATCTATTGATATCATGTAGTTTTTATCACTTATTCTATTTATGTGGTATATTAATTGATATTTAGATATTAAGCCAATTTTTCTTTCTTGGGATAATCTCATGATGTTTATTTTTGTTTGTTTGCTAATTTTTCTTTTCTTATCTTTTCTTTCTTTTTTTTGCAGTACTGGAGGTTGAACCGAGGGCCTCATTAGCAAGCACTTTACCACTGAGCTGTTACCCTCAACCCATTTTTTACTTTTTATTTTGTGACAGGGTCTCACTAAGTTATGCAGGCTATCTCTGGCCTCCAACTTGTGATCCTCCTGCCTCAACCTCCCAAGTTGCTGGGATTAAAGGCCCGCACCACTGCACCCAGCTCTTCTTTATGTCTTTATCTGTACTGGCATAAGATAATATTGACCTCATAGAATGATGTAGGAAATGTTCTATTTTCTGGAAGAGTTTGTGGAGAAATGGTATTACTCTTACATATTTGACTGAAACCATCTAGGCCTGGCCCTTTCTTTGTGGGAAGATTTTTAATTGTTAATTCAATTTCTTTATTTGTTTTAGTTCTCCTCATATTTATTCTTCCTTTTTCAGCTAGTTTTACTTTATTTTTTTCAGTACTTGAGGGTAGAACCCAGGGCCTTGCACATACTTTGCAGATACTCTACCACTAGGATGCTCCCTCAGCCTCATTTGTTTATTTTTTATTTTGAGTGAAGGTCTCACTGCGTTATGCAAGCTGCCTTTGGTCTTGAACTCACCATCTTCCTGGCTCCATCTACTGAATCTCTGGGATTATAAGGTTGTATCACTGCACCTGATGCTTCAGTCAGTTTTAATATTTTCTAAGAATTTATCCATTTCACTTAAAATGTCTAGTTTCTTGAGAAAAAGTTATTGGTAGTATTCTGTCACAATCCTTTTCATTTCTCTAAGGTGTGAGTATGGTAATATACATCTCCTTCCCCTTTCTTGTTTATGTTTTTATTTATGACACAGGGTAAGGCCTAGGCTGGCCTCAGACCTTAGCCTCAGAGTGCTAGAATTACAGGTGTGTCACCACTCCCAGTTGGATCTCCTCTCTTTTTATATTGGTCAGTCTAGTTAAAGTTTTGTTAATTTTTTATTAGTATTTTTTTACTTAGTGTACAACTTAATGGGTTTCATTATGACATTTTCATAATGCATATCATTATACATTGCTCTTGTTTGCCTTGCCCATTACCTTCTCATGACCCCCTCCCCCTGCTAATCCCCTTTTTCCCCACCAGTGGTGTCCCTTCTGCTTGCATGTCTTGTGTGTGTGTGTGTGTGTGTGTGTGTGTGTATTTAAATCCAGATTCTGCCTTTTGAGCAAAACAGGTGATATTTCTCTTCCTTTCCCTTCAATTCCCTTTCTTGTTGCCCCTCTCTTTAGTTCTTTCTCTTCTACCTAGTCTGCCTTCTACTTTCATGACATATATTAAAATATTGAATATAAAATCTTCTCAAAGAACCAACTTTTGGTTTTATTGTTTTTCTCTATTTTTCTATTTTTTTATTTCATTAACTTCCACTTAATCATTATCCCCTTCCTTCTGCTTGTTTTGGGTTTAATTTGTTCTTTTTCAATTTCTCCTTCTCCTCCTCCTCCTCCTCCTCCTCCTCCTCCTCCTCCTTCTTCTTCTTCTCCTCCTCCTCCTCCTCCTCTTCTTCCTCTCCCCCGCTTCTCCTCATTCTTCTTTTTTTGTAGTTGGTTCTAGGGATTGAACCCAAAGCTTTACACATGCTAAGCACATGCTCTGCCCACGGCCAGACCACCCTGGCATCTGATCCTGTCAGATCCTGGAACCTAAGCAGGGTTGGGCCTGTTTAGTTCTTGGATGGGAGACCGCTTGGGAATACCAGGTGCTGTAGGATTGGGAGGAGGACCCAGCAGCCCACTCCCAAAAAACGATCAGCCATCAAAAACCCTGTGAATAGCAGAGAATCACTGACAATAGTGCTGGGCATGGCAGTGTCAGGGAGTGTTTTGTTCTGTTGTACATAGGGTCGCCATGAGTCGGACCCAACTCAATGGCACTTAACAGCAACAACTAGAAACACATGCTTCACTCCTCAGCTATACCACCTCAAATCCATTTTCTCTCTTTTTTTTAGTATAGACATTTAAAGTTATACAAATGAGTCTCAATTTATAATGGTTCAACCTACAACTTTTTGCCTTTACAATGCTGTGAAAGGGATACCATTCAATAGAAAACATGCTCTGGGTTTTGCATTTTTGTTTTTTTCCTAGACTATCAATATGTAGTGAGATACTCTCTCACAATGCAGGGCATCTGTACTGTGTACTATGCTGCCAATGTTTTTCAGATATTGTATTTTGTGTTTTTACGTCCCATTGTGTTGACAGAATACCCATCTGCATGTGTACATGATAAATTCAACATTGTCTTATAAAATAGGCTTTGTGTTAAATGATTTTGCCCAATTGTAGGCTAATGTAAGTGTTCTGAGTCCATTTAAAGTAGGTTAGGCTAAGTATGATGCTTGGTAATTTAGTTATATGAATGCATTTTCCACTTACAATATTTTCAATTTATAATCAGATATAATCAGGGCTGGGATTTAGCTCAGTTGTAGAGCTGCGCTGCAGTCTCTGAGGTCCCGAGTTCAATTCCCAGCACCGCAAAAATGGGAGAAGGACCTGGCAATCCACTCCCAAGGCAATCCCGAAACAGTCAGCCATTGAAAACCCTATGAGGGTCGCTATGAGTTGGATACCGACTCGACAGCACCTAACAACAACAACAACAACAATCAGACATAACTCCATTATAAATCAAGGAGCATCTGTATCCTTCCCTCTAATCACTGTTTTACTGTCTTGTGACTATCTTGGTGTCATGTAATATCTCTGCTTTCAGTTCTTTTTGTTATATACCCAGAAGTGGAATTCCAGGATCATACAGTAATTCTATCTTTAATATTTTGGGGAACTACCATATTGCTGTCTTTAGTGACTATAACACTTTGCATTTTCACCAGGAGTTCATAAGGGTTCCAATTTCACCATGTTCTTACCTATACTTACTTTCTGCATTTTTGTTGTTGTTGTTGTCTGTCTGTTCTTTGCCATCCTAATGGGTATGAAGTCATATCTCATTATGTCTTTGATTTGCATTTCCCTAATGATTAGTGGCCTGAAGCTGTACCACTGTGGCATTTGATCTTATCAGATCTTGGAAGCTAAGAAGGATTGGGTCTAGTTAGTATTTGGATGGGAGACCGCCTGGGAACACCAGGTGCTGTAGGCTTGGGAGAAGGACCTGGCAACCCACTCCCAAAAAACAATCAGCCATTGAAAACCCTGTCAATAGCAGAGAAGCACTAGCAATATTGTTTTGTCTGTTGTATGTAGCGTTGCTATGAGTTGGGCACCAACTTGATGGCATCTAACAACAACAATTAGTGATGTTGACTATCTTTTCCTGTGATTATTGACCATTCATATATCTTTTTTTGAGAAATGCCTGTTCAAGTTCTTTGCTTATTTTTGAATTGCATGTTGGTAAATTTTAGATCCCTACATATTCTGTATGTGGGAGAAGGACGTGGCAATCCACTCCCAAGGCAATCCTGAAAAATTAGCCATTGAAAACGCTATGAGGGTCGCTGTGAGTCAGCTATGACTTGACAGCACCTAACAATAACAACAACAACAACAACAACAACATATTCTGTATATCAATCCCTTATCAGATATATGATGTGTAAATACTTTCTTCCATTATGGGTTACATTTTTCCTCATTTTTTTCCCTCCTTCTATCCTCTTCTCCCTTCCCCTTCAATGTCCCTACAATTTCCCCTTTAGTTTCAAGTCTTCCCTCCCACCAGTTTCCACGTTTACTCTGATTTTTGTTTTGTTTTTTATTTTTGTTTTGTTTGTTTGATTTGAGGCAAGGTCTCATTGTGTAGCCCAAGTCAGCCTTGGACTCAAGATCCTTCTGCCTCAGCCTCCTGAGTGCTGGGATGACAGGTGTGTGCCACAACAGTTGGTTTCATTCTGTTGATAATCACTTTGTAAAGAGGAAATGTTTATTTTGTTTCACAGTTTTGGAGGGTGCAGTGCATGATGGCTTGGCCCTATTTCTGCAAGGCAGCACATCATGGTAGGGAGCATGTGGGGGAACAGGGCTCTTCACCTCATGATTGGGTTCCAAAAGAGAGAAAGAGACGCTGGGTGCAGTGGCGCATGCCTGTAATCCCAGCAACTTGGGAGGTGGAGGCAGGAGGATCACAAATTAGAGACCAGAGGCAGTCTGCATAATTTAGCGAGATCCTGTCCCAAAAAAGTTAAAAAATGGGCTGAGGGTGCAGCCTAGTGGTACAGCACTTGTGAAGCATGCAAGCGCAAGCCCCTGGGTTCAACCCCCAGTATCACAAAAGAGAGAGAGAGAGAGAGAGAGAGAGAGAGAGAGAGAGAGAGAGAGAGAGAGAGAGAGAGAGAGAGAAGGCGATTAGGGTCTCCTAATCTCTTTTAAGGGCATGCCCCCAAAGACTGGAAGACTACCCACTAGGTCCCACATCTTTTCTTTTTCTTTCTTTCTTTGTTTCTTTTTTCTTTCTTTGTTTCTTTCTTTCTTTTTTTTTTTTTTTTTTTTTTTTTTTTTTTTTTTTTTTTTTTTTGTGGTACTGGGGATTGAATACGCAGGGCCTTGTGCATACTTTGCAAGTACTGTACCACTGAGCCATCCCTCCAAGCCCTTTTATAGTTTTTATTTTGAGACAGGGTCTTGCTAAGGTACACAGGCTACCTCTGGCCTTGAACCTGTGATCCTCCTGCTTCTGTCTCTCAAGTTGCTGGAATTACAGTTGTGAACCACCACCCCCAGCCGTTGTCTCAATTCTAAAAGCTTCCACTACCTCCCAAATACCACCAAGTTGGGGTCTCACATCTTAAAACTTCCACCACCTCCCAATAGCACCAGCCTAGTGTCTAAACCTTTAACATGTGAGCCTTTGGGGGACATCCCAGATCCAAACTGGCTCATTGAAGTTTTTGGTCCCCCAAGGTGCCTCTTTGCCTTCTCCTCTGTGATCAGAAAGTATAATCAGCAGTGAGAACAATGATCCCAAGATTTGGAGGACAAGGGCTTGTTTTTGCCTAAACGGGCTCCCTCAAACTGCGTATGAGCTGCTTTAGGAACACAAGCATCTGCCACGGAGGTGGTGTTGGGTAGCTTCTATTGTGCTAAGAGTTGAGATTGACTGAAACTAACTGGAATTCACTGTCCAAGCCTTACCCTGAAAACAGTAAGCCTTAGTAGACTCTAGAGTTCCAAAACAGTTAGATCAGACAGATTCTGCTTACGTAATCATTTTCTAGGTGGGAGAGAGATTCCTGGTGTTTTCTACTCTACTATCTTCGCAGAATCCTCTCTCTTCCACATTTTTTGGAGAGAACATAAAGTCTCTCACAAAGTGTCTTTATTTTTCCCCACAATTCCCTGTAGTAACTAAGGCAAACATGTCCTATTTGGAAGAGAGAGGCACATTGGGTAGATATTTGTAGTAATGTCTGGTGGTTGTGGCACATGGGGAAGTACCCTGCAAAGGAGATGGGGTCAGACTGTTATCTGAGGTGCCTTTACTGTAGGATGAAGCATAGCAGGTACAGAGATATGACCCCTTTCATATTAATTTGTTTTTTGGGTCATAGAAGTTTTGTTCCTCGTAGTGACTGGGCATGAAGTGGTTGCGGCAAAGGATGCTTTCCGTGTGAGAAAACAGGAAGAGAAGCTGGGTGGTCGGAATTGGAGCCCAAAAGAACAAGTAGTTGGTAGAGAGAGGAAGGAGGTGCAAAAATGCTGAATAGACTTTTTGCAGGACAGGAGATTTCTTTGGTCAGTAGTGGGCATTCTTGGTCAACACCAGGATTGTCATCATCCTTTTGTAGTTAAAGAGAGTAAAAGTGAGGTGAAATAGGATTAATTTACTAAAATGAGTAGTGTGATTTTCAGATCTATTTTCTGATCCATATTGGGAACATAGGGAAATATGCTAGAAAGTGTTTTGGATTAATTTTTTTCTAGACCTGATTCTCTGACTTAATCTCAGATGACAACCAAATTATTTAACCTGCCTAAACTTCAAATCTGGGGTCAAATTAGCTCAGTCGGTAGAGTGCCACATTGCACTCTCTGAGGACCTGAGTTTAATCTCCAGCACCACAAAAAAGGAAGAAGGACGTGGCAACCCACTCCCAAAGCAATGTGGAAACAATCAGCCATTAAAAACTCTATGAGGGTTGCTATGAGTAGGACCTGACTCAATGGTACCTAACTACAGCAACTAGCATCAAATCTAGCCCTTATAAAATGAGATGATAGAAAAATTAAGATAGTTGGTAAATTTATTGTTATTGTTACTGAACGAATGGGTTTAGCTCAGCTGGTAGAGTGCTACACTGTGGTCTCTGAGGCCCTGGGTTCGATCCTAGGCACTGCAAAAATGGGGGAAGGATGTGGCAATCCACTCTCACAGCAATCCCCAAACAATCAGCCATTGAAAACCCTATGAAGATCTCTATGAGTTGGACAGGACTCCTTGGCACATAAGAACAATAACAATGCCAAGTATTAAATATTAAGAGCTGCTGCTAAATGAAAATTTGGCATAAGATAAAGCTTCACTAAAATTGTGAAGGAAACTAGCAGATAGATAAGATTTAATTCACCACAAAATTTCAGTAAGAAAGCTTGAATCTACCCTTGTTGAGTAGTGAAGTTCATGTGTGTTAATTGTTATCGACTCTATAGGGACCATCATTTAAACATTCTCTGTGCCCTTTTCTGCTTATAGTGTTTATGATGTTGGTTAAATTCAGTGCATTTGTTTTGTAAGAAGCCAAAGAGAATGTTTTCCCCCAAAAGATGATAGTCTGTTTATCTAGGTTCTCCAAAAGCATTTCCTGCCAGGCAGTTGACATGTAGCATTGGCACAATTTCAGGAAACTATTTGCTTCTGTTTACCCTTTCCAGATAGAGTATCTCCTAGGAATTGAGATGAGGGATCTCCTTTAACTCTTTCAGATTTTTGAAGCATACTTTATGTGACTCTGTAGCATTACTCTTTATACTAGAGCAATGAAAATGCTTGTCTATAAAAGGAAAATGCATCTGTTTTAGTAATTTGCTAAAAGAAAAGTCAGAATGAGTTAACTGAATAAAATGTACTCAGAAGAATATTCCTTTCCCATAAGCTTATTTAGCTAAGTCTCTCTTTCAGAAAACTCAATGCAATTATATCTGAATGCTATAAAAGCCTGTTAATTATGAATTGTCCACATTTCCAAAATCCTCTTTGACCATGAAACAGAACACACCACTGAGTTTCTTCAGAAGACTATGCTTTAAGCTGGGTGTGGTGGCGCACGCCTATGATCCCAGTGACTTGATCCCAGTGACTTGGGAGGTGGAGGCAGAAGGATCACAAATTCAAGGCCAGATGCACCCTTTGTAATTTATTGAGACTCAACTCAAATTAAAAATAAAAAAGGGGCTGGAGGTGAGGCTCAGTGGTAGGGCATTTACAAAGTATGTACAAGGCCCTGGGGCCAGCCACCCAGTTCCACACACACAAAAAGAGTATACTTAATTCATTGCCAATGTTTTCTTTTCCAATCTCAACTCCTAAATATTTGTGAAGTGGCATAAATACTATATTTGAAAATGAATTATTCAAAATTTATATTCCTTTTATGGAGTCAATTTTTTTTCCTAGATGTTTTTAATACCATTATACAGTCAGGAATGTAGGATGTATTATAGCTTTATTGTAGTCCTAGAATGCATGTTATTTTAGTTAAGTACAAATATACCTTTGAAAGAATGTGGTAGTAAGCCTATTAATTTAAAGATAGGAAACTTGAGACACAGATACAATAACTTGATGCACATACTACAGTTAGTTGTGAGCAAGTTTATAGCTTCTCTGAATATTATTGATAGATAAACTAATCATTATTAAAGTCCTTTATCCTGCCCAAATGATCTAAAAAAGATTCTGTAATTTTGGTTGGCACTAGAACAATAGAGAGCAGCTGCTGGGGGAGCAGGACCAGAAGGTCTGACGAAACCAAAATGAAGGGCATGGGAATGGCGGTGACCAGGCTTGTGTCAGAGTTCTGGAGCCAGTAAATGCTCCAGACTGGGAGAATATCTGTGACCCAAGGGCAGAACAGTGCCTGGATCAGAACTAGTAGCCTCCGAATGGCAAGGATCAGTGTAAGCAACAGGTTGGAGAAAAAAGTAGAAGAATTTGCCACAGATGCCATGGGATGGGTAGGTGGGGAAGAATGTATAATCAAGTCCAACCTCTTGGCTTCCTTGGGCTGCATCAAGGAAAGAGGAATTGTCTTGGGATGCACATAAACTACACAATACAGTTAGTGCATATACATAATAAAGGCGGTCATGAAGAAAGTAAATGCTAAGAAACACATGATGTTAAAGGATTTTATGGGGCTGCATTGTTAGTGATCCCTGGCCCCATGGTGACTGTGGGCTGCAGGTTGGACATGCCTGGTGTAGAGTGTTAAATTTAAGTTCTGCTATTAGAATCTGTCCCTTTAGTACTTTTGGACAGCCTAAGTCCCCCACCTCTCACCCTCCCTTCCTCTCTTTATGACGTCTTGGGCTTAGTTGAAAGTCATGACCCTGGCTTTCCCACAAAGACTGAAAGCTTAGGAGATGGATGGCTCCCTGCCTTAAGAGACTGAGAAGTCAACATATCTTGCTGACAAAGTCTTCAGAGTTCTGCCTGAGAGTCTAGAGTTAAAGGGGCAAGAGATTCAGCAAATTCAGGGTCACCACTGTGCATGACACCACAAACAGGGTCATTTTGGTCCTAAGAATTGGTGATTTTGGTCTGTTCATAACTTCTTGGACTGCTTGGGCCTGTAACTGGCTAAGTGACTGCCATTAACCATCCCTGTGAATCTAACCCACCTTAATTTTTAGGACTTCCTGCTGTATATTCTAGAGGAAATAAAGAATATGAATCTAAAGGATCAGGATGAAACTCACAGAATGACAGATAATCCTTCCTGTATTAGTATCCTCTTAGGGACTGAGCTCACGTCCACCCTCTCTGCATTGCCTGTCATGGAGAAGCCCCTTAATAAATATAGGTTGAATATTGAATTACAGGGTTATGAGTGATAAAAATAACTGAATGAGAGAAGGAAGGAGTGAGGGAAACCCTTCTGACATAGGCACCAAACCTGCTGCAGCTTTTGGATGTGAGCTGTAGAAGTAAACTAAGGCCCAAGGAAATTATTGACCCATCTAAAGCTATAGGACTTTTCAGGGTGTCATTGGAAATAGACTCAGGGTCTTCGTTCCTAGATTCATGCTGCACACACTAAATGAATGGTTTGTAAAAATAAATAATGCTTAAGTCAGCCAAGAAACATTTGTATTAGTATAAAGTTTGAGTAAGTGAAATTTTGAAGATGATGGAATGTAATTAATAACTTCCTCACTCCTTAACCTTCAGATAATCTCCCTTTTAAAAGTGCTCATTATAGTAGTGATTATGCAGAGAAAAAGCCTGTGATGACAATGTGGTATAGGATTGTGTTCTTTCTTGAACAAGATAAAACAAGTTGGTCTGTAAGCAATTATTATCTTCATCAAAATTCCTAGTTCTAATGTTTTGGCTTCAATGGCCCAGCACGTCTGCCTTCTCAAACAATTGGATGGATTTAAAACACTTATGAGATGTTTGTGCTTATATCTTAACATAGCATCAGTTCAACAGGAAAAAGAAAAAAATGTAAGGTTTGGCATTGGGGCTTAGTTTGAAAAAGAAAATTGAACCACAACTAAAGTAAACAAAAAAGCCCACACTGCCTGATCCCTGCTTACGAATGAGCATTCTTTATTTAGCCTTATGGTGACCTTAACTGCAGTGCTCCAGAAAGGTCCAGGGTGTCTTTCTTTTCCTTACTCTTTACTCACTTAACAATTCTGGAAAAAGTTATCGGAGGGTCAGCATGCTTGTAGGTGACCCATTACTAACATTTTTATATGGATGATGCATTCTGAAGAGGTCTCTTTTTGCTTTTTTTGTTTTATTTTTGGTTATCCCAAAGAAACAACAACAAAATGTATTCTGTATTCTTAGGAAACTTTCAGGTACCTGCTTGGATGAGCAGATAATTAAAAACTGAATTAGCTTTTCAAATTCTGAACTGAAGCCAGGCAGGTGGCACATGCCTGTAATCCCAAGCAGCTCAAGAGGCAGAGGCAGGAGGATTGCAAGTTTGAGGACAGAGTCAGTCTGCGTAATTTAGCAAGACCCTGTCTCAAAAAAAAAAAAAAAAAAATCTGAATTGATGTATGTACAAGTGACTATGAAGAATGTGCCTTTGGATGAGAGTGGGAAAATTTGGTAAAAAAAACTTTTAGGATTAGAAATAATCACAGGTGTGTGTGTGTGTGTCTGTGTGTGTGTGTATACACCTATACATACACATACACACATATATACATATACACATACACACACACACATATATTTTTTCTTTTTCTTTTTTTTTTTTTTGTGATGCTGGGGGTTGAACCTAGGGCCTTGTGCTTGCATGCTTTGCAAGTGCTGTACCACTGAGCTGCACCCCGAGTCCATTTTTTAATTTTTTGAGACAGGGTTTCACTACATTACACAGACTGCCTCTGGTCTCAAACTTGCAATCCTCCAGCCTCTGCCTCCTGAGCTGCTAGGATTACAGGCATGTGCCACTGCACCTGGCTTAATCACAGGTATATTTTGAAACATATGTAATTTTTTTTCTAATGAGTTAGGTTTCTGGTTATGTTCTATGCTTAATTAGCAATTACATTATCAAATACTTCTACTGTACATTCATTTGAAATTGCTATAACTCAATGGCTGCTTATTGAGTCATAGGTATTTGCTAGACATGGATTGCAGAGTCAATACAAATAGAAAAATGAATACCCCATGTATTCAAGAGGCTCACAGTCTAGCAGAGCCCATAGATGGTGTCATGGTGAGCAATACTTGTGAATGAGTGTTTTATAGTCATGAACTGAGCCTTGGGTGCTAAAAGAGAGACTAATCTGTTCTGTCTAGAGGCAGGAAGAAGTCAGAGAAGGCTTGACTAAAGATGTGACATTTGAGTTGGGCCTGTCAGAGATGCTCACTTTCATGATATTTCCAATGACAAGTTGTTTATGATTTTGGAGCATAGAATCCCTGAAGCCATCAATGAAATATAAAGTTTGAGGCTTGTCTGTGATACCCAGGTGCAAATATCCTGCAAGTAAATTGGAAGTTTAGGTCTAGGATTTAGAAGAAAGAAGTTGGAACTAGAGATATTAGCTTTTTAACAGTATCAGCATATTTTACAGAACTCATGCAAACAGATGAAATGCCTTAGGAGAAGCTATATGTAGAAAAGAGCCAAGAAGAAAATCTTCCATATAAAAGGTATGCAGAAGAAGGAGTAGTAATGAAAGGTAGTAAAAAAGAGTGGTCATAGAGATAGGAGAAATTGATAGTGATGCTGGGAGCATACAGAGGTCAAGTAAGAAGCTCAGGATGCTACAGAGAAAAGGAACAACCAGAACAAGGAAGAGCATTTGGAAAGTGTTATGGCACGTGCTTATAATCCCAGCCACAAGGGATGCTGCGGCAGGAGGAACACAGGGTCAAGGCCATAGGCAGCTTGTGCAACTTAAAATAAAAAATAAAAAGGGACTAGGGGTATACCTTAGTAGTGGAACACTTTCCTACCATGGGTAAGGCCCTGGATTTAAACCCCAAGTCCTACAAAAAAAAATAATAAAATATATATAATACTTGAAATTTTAAAACTTGATAATAGGAAAAATTGGAAGAAAAAATTTATAAAATTTCCCATGAAGTAGAACAAAAAGATAGGGAGGTGGACAATTAAAAGATCAATCAAGGAAGTCCAACTGTTATAGGAGTTCTGCAAACAGAAATTACAAAGAGAGAATGATGAAATTTATCAACAAGATAATGTAGGAACATTTGTTGGGATGAAAGAACCTGAGCCTCCAGATTAAAAGGATTTACCAAGTGCCGTAGAACAGTGTTTGAAAAAGTGCCCACCCTAAGGTATATCATGAAATTTCAGAGAAAGGTCTCACAAGCCATAAAACAAAAATATTATTATATCCCCAATTGCAATATTAGAAAGTATATGAGCATATCACTGGTGAAATAATGCCCTCTAAAATCTAAATTGTTGTTAGGTGCCCTCGACCCTCATAGGGTTTTCAGTGGCTGTTTCGGGATGGATTTAGCTCAGTTGGTAGAGTGCTGTGCTGTAGTCTCTGAGGTCCCTAGTTCAGTTCTCAGCACAGCAAAAATGGGAGAAGGACCTGGCAATCCACTCCCAAGGTAATCCTGAAATAGCCGTTGAAAACCCTATGAGGGTTGCTATGAGTCGGATACTGACTCGACCGCACCTAACAACAAAATCTAAATTAAAAATTTTATTTTACCTGTAATGCTCTACCCAGTCAAACAATCAATCTAGTAGGAGAATAGGTTGAAATCACTTTTACCCTTGCAAAGGAACAAAAAAATTTACCTTCAATGTACTTTTTCTCAGAAAACTGCAGGAGGAGGTATTCACAAAAATGAGAGGGTAGAACAAGAAAGAGCAAGAAATTAAATGCAAGTAACAGGAGATCCAACATAAGAGAGGTCATTCTTCAAAAGGAGAACTCCATATGATCCAACAATCCTACTACTGGGTATATATCCAAAGGAACTGAATCAGTATGTCAAAGAGTCATCTGCACTCACATATTTATCGAACTATTCACAGTAGCCAAGATATGAAGTCAACCTAGGTATTTATTGACCAGTGAATGGATAAAAAATGTGTTATATAGCCAAGTGTGGTGGCTCTCACCTATAATCTCTAGCAACTTGGGAGGTGGAGGCAGGAGGATCACAAGTTAGAGACCAGAGGCAGCCTGTGTAACTAAGTGAGACTTTATCTCAAAATAAAAGTAAAACATGGACTAGGGGTGCAGCTCAGTGTTAAAGCACCTTCAAAAGCATGTATGAATTGCCGGGCGTGGTGGCGCATGCCTGTAATCCCAGCAGCTCAGGAGGCGGAGGCAGGAGGATTGCAAGTTTGAGACTAGAGGCAGTCTGTGTAACTTAGTGAAACCCTGTCTCAAAAAAGTTAAAAATGGGCTGGGGGTGCAGCTCAGTGGTCCAGCACTTGCAGAGCATGCAAGCAAGAGGCCCTGGGTCCAATGCCCAGTACCACACAAAAAAATAAATAAATAAAAAAGCATGTATGAGGCCCTGGGTTCAACTCCACAGTATTGAAAAAGAAAATAAAGAAAAAAAAAAAAAAAAAAAAAAAAAAAAAAAAAAAAAAAAAAAAAAAAAAAAAAAAAAAAAAAAAAAAAAAAAAAAAAAAAAAAAAAAAAAAAAAAAAAAAAAAAAAAAAAAAAAGGAAGAAGAAAAAGAAAGAATGAAAAAAAAGGAAAGAAAGAGAAAGAAAATGTAATATATCTCTATATAATTTAGCCATGAAAAAGAACAGAATTCTGTTCTTTTTGCAGAAACATAAATAGAACTAGAGGACATTATGTTACATGAAATAAACCAGGCACAGAAAGACAAACGCATGTTCTCACTTATACATGGAAGCTAAAGTTGATCTCAAAGAAGAGAACAGTAGGGGGTGTGGGTGTGGGTGTGCACGCGCGCATGGCAGTACCAGAAGGTTGAACTCAGGGCCTCATGCATACTAGGTGAGTGCTCTATTGCTTAGTTGCACCCACAGTCCCTCTCTCATTTTTAATTTTGAGGTAAATTCTTGTTAAATTGCACAGGATTCCTTTGGCCTTGAATTTGTGATCCTCCTACCTCAGCCTCCCTCATCAATGGGATTGCAGGTGTGTGCCACAGCACCTAGTGAGAATTGAATAGTTGTTACCAGACCCTGTGAAGGGCATGAGGTAGGGAGAGATGGAGAGATGCTGGCTAATGGATACAGGGGTGAGATTTTGAATGTTCTCATCACAAAGAAATTACATATGCCTAAGCTTGGTAAGTATGCCAATTACTCTTCTCTGACCACTACACATTACACATATGTATTGAAATGTCACCATAAATATGTACAATTACTATACATCAATTAAATTCACATTAATTTAAAAAGTGAGTTCAGCCTCCTCTTTCTTGCTGCTCTTTCACACTCTCTTGCCTTTGTGTTATCAGATGACATGGCACATGGACCCTCACCAGATGTTGGTACCTTGATATTGGACTTCCCAGCCTTCAGAACTAAATTTCCTTTCTTTATAAATTACCTAGTCTCAGGAATTTTGTTGTAGCAACACAAAACAGACTACAATACCCATTAAACAGTTATTTCCCACTTCTTTCTCCTGTAAACCACTAATCGGCTCTCTCTATGGATTTACTAAATCTGGAGAGTTCATATGAATAGAATCATACACTATAAGACTTTTCCTGTCTGACTTCTTAAATTTAGCATAATATTCTGGGTTTATCTGCAGTGTAGAATGTATCTGTATATTATTCCTTTTTTATATACTTTTATACTTTTTATAAAAGTATATAATTCTGTATATTATTCCTTTTATATATATCTGTATATTATTCCTTTTTTATATACTTTTATACTTTTTATAAAAGTATATAATTCTGTATATTATTCCTTTTATATATCTGTATATTATTCCTTTTTTATATACTTTTATACTTTTTATAAAAGTATAAAAAGTATATTTTATACTTTTTATAAAAGTATATAAAAAAGGAATAATATACAGATACATTCTACACTGCAGATAAACCCAGAATATTATGCTAAATTTAAGAAGTCAGACAGGAAAAGTCTTATAGTGTGTGATTCTATTCATATGATTTTTATGGGCTGGGATTTAGCTCAGTGGGTAGAGCGCTGTACTGCAGTCTCTGAGGTCCCCAGTTCAATTCCCAGCACCGCAAAAATGGGAGAAGGACCTGGCAATCCACTCCCAAGGAAATCCCGTAAAACAGTCAGCCATTGAAAACCCTATGAGGGTCGTTATGAGTCGGATACCGACTTGACGACACCTAACTATACTTTTTATATACTTATATACTTTTATATATTCCCTCCCTCCCTTCCTTCCTTCCTTCCTTCCTGCCTGCCTGCCTGCCCGCCTTTCTCTCCCTCTCTTTCTTCCTCCCTCCCTCTCTCTCTCTCTCTTTCTTTCTTTCTTCCTTTCTTATACTGTAGAGTTGAACCCAGGGCCAAATAAGATTGCATTGTAGAGATACACCACAATTTGTTTATCTGTTGATGGGCACTGGGGTTTCTTCTACATTTTGACATGGTGTGTAATGCTGCTAGGATGGTTGTACACAAACATTTGAACAACCTGTTTTCAATTCTTTTAAGTAGGTACCTGGAGTAGAAATTGCTGGGTCATTCCCTGCTAAACTTTTTGAAAAACTGTCAAACTGTTTTCCAGCTAATATACCTTTTTAACCCTTTACTTTAGCCAGATGAGAATCAGCCACTGTTCTTGTAGCTGGTTTGTCACTTTCATAGCTCAAGCAATTCCTCCGGTTTTGAATTATATCCTCTTCTCTGTTTATTGAGATAGAAAATCTAACTCATTTAATGTTCAGTTACAACATCTTTCCCTAAATTCTAGTAAGAATTTCTACTACTGCAAATTCACACCTTTCTTCCCCTTTACCTTATTTATTTATTTATTTATTGTAGTACCTGGGAGTTGAACCCAGGGCCTCACAAATGCAGGTGCTCTACTGCTGAGCTGCGCTCCCAGCCCCAGTTATACTTTTTAGCACTGAATAAAATTTTCCTTTAACCCAATAGAAAATTTTCAGCTTGTAAGAGAAAAATGTCTGCTGTTTTTGTGTATATAAATATGCCAGAAATTTCCTATATATTTTCATTGTTTGTCAGTCAACACAGTAACAGAAGGAACTAGTCTTTGGAGGGATTGTTTGAGACAGAAATAAAAGCTGGGAAGTTATTTACAAACAGATGCAGTATTTTATAACTACATTTGCATGTTAACCAACATTGTTTGCTGCAATTTTGTTGTCTGGAATCATACACAGTACTACTGATAAGCAAACTGCAGGTTGCAATTTTGCTAATCCTACCAACAGATTTGCCTACTGCCCTAGCACTGTGGCTTCCAATCCCTCCTGTCAGATCTCGGAAGCTAAGCAGGGTCAGGCCTGGTTAGGACCTGGATGGGAGACCACCTGGCAACACCAGATACTGTAGGCTTGGGAGAAGGACCCGGCAACCCCCTCCCAAAAATCAATTCGCCATTGAAAACCTTATGAATAGCAGAGAAGCACTGACAATAGTGTTTCCCCTGTTGTACATAGGGTCGCTGTGCGTCGGACACCAACTCGACTGCACCTAACAACAACCAGTAGATTGGGATACAGCACAAATCCTTAGCCTTGCTCTAAAATGATGATTCTTAACTTTTTTGAGATCATGAACTTCTTTGAGAATCTCTTGAAAGCTGTGGACCTATCCTTTCCCAAATGAATTCTACACATATAAACAATTTTGCATTTTCCATTGAACATCTCTAAAAAATACATAAACTGCAGTGATTGCTCCATGAGAGGACTTATTTTTCACCCTATATTCCTTTATGCTGTTTTTGAAGTTTGTGATGAGGTATACATCTTACTTATAATATATATAAAAATTCTTAAGTCACAATGTCAAAAATTTTTACATACATATCTTGGGTTCTGGGTTTCTATCCTGCGAAGTTGTTAAAGTTAAGTAGTTTTTAATTGTTGTTGTTGTTAGGTGCTGTCGAGTCGGTATCCGACTCATAGGGACCCTCTGTACAACAGGGGAAACACTATTGTCAGTGCTTCTCTGCTGTTCATAGGGTTTTCAATGGCAGATTGATTTTTGGGAGGGGGTTGCCAGGTTCTTCTCCCAAGCCTACAACTTCTGGTGTTCCCAGGCGGTCTCCCATCCAGGTACTAACCAGGCCTGACCCTGCTTAGCTTCCGAGATCTGATGGGATCGGATGCCACAGGGCTACAGCTGCAGGCCAGTTTTTAATTAGATATACACTTAGTCAGTTATTGTGAATTACAACAGGTACAAATGTAATCAGAAGTTTCAGTGGCTTATTGTTGTTGTTGTTAGGTGCCGTCGAGTCGGTATCTGACTCATAGCGACCCTGAGTACAACAGGCGAAACACTATTGTCAGTGCTTCTCTGCTGTTCATAGGGTTTTCAATGGCAGATTGATTTTTGGGAGGGGGTTGCCAGGTTCTTCTCCCAAGCCTACAGCTTCTGGTGTTCCCAGGCGGTCTCCCATCCAGGTACTAACCAGGCCTGCCCCTGCTTAGCTTCTAAGATCTGATGGGATCAGATGCCACAGGGCTACGGCTGCAGGCAGTGGCTTATTACTGCTATTATATTTGTGTAACAAAATATTACTGCTTCCTCATAATGTAGTCAAAAGTCTTGTTGAACTTTGTTTAGACTTTATTTGGTAGGAATTAATTTAAAAAAAATTTACAAAATTATTTTCTTTTAAAGGTAGGTTGTAAAAATAGTTGTGTCTAAGTCAGTCACTTATTGTGAGGGAAAGAACTGCATTATATTTCAGTTCATGTAATATCTGCTTGATTTCCTTTTGTGAGTTCTATGGATGTACAGTAATGGTGGGGCTGTGCTGTAGGAAAATTGCCCCATAAACAACTAGCAAAATAAGGAACTTACAATTTAGTCTAGTGTTTCTCAACTTTGAAGATTCTAATTCAGTAACTATGACTGGAACCCAAGAATCTGTATTTTTGACAACTTCTTTGATGATTCTGATTTAGGAACCAGGAATTTTGTACATGCTGTGATGCTTTTGGGAGAAGGATGTGGCAATCCACTCCTGAGGCAATCTGGAAACAATCAGCCATTGAAAACCCTGTAAGGGTCACTATGAGTCAGATATGACTCGACGGCACCTAACAACAACAACATGATGCTTTATTGATTTACACAAACTAGTCATGGGCATTCATACTGTTGACCTAGTTGCATCTGCGTTTTCCCTTTGAGTGGCTTGGGAAGAAAGAAAGTACAAAACCAGAGGGATGACAATCCTGTCCATCTCTTTGTGCTTCTGATAGTTATTTCTGAATGTGCTGGGGTCCTGGAGATTATAGAGATGAGCATCTGATGCCTAAACTGGCCCAAAGTATTAAAGCCCGAGGCTGAATATAGGGTACTGTAGAAATTAAGTTCTGCTCAATTCTCGAGGGTATGGAAAGTAGGATTGGATTAAATGGTACTTGTTGAGATTATGGATTGGTGATTAAAGATTTTTTTTTTTTTTTTTGCGGTACTGGGGGTTGAACCCAGGGCCTCGTGCCTGCATGCTTTGCAAGTGCTGGACCACTGAGCTGCACCCCCAGCCCTTTTTTTTTTTTTTTACTTTTTGAGACAGGGTCTCACTAAATTACGTAGACTGCCTCTGGTCTGGAACTTGCGATCCTCCCGCCTCCACCTCCCAAGCCACTGGGATTACAGGCGTGCGCCACCACTGATTAATGATTTTTTTAAAACAGTTTTGAGGTGATTTCAATCTTTCACATTTACATTTAGCTGTTTAAATAAAATATAATGTTTTTATTAAGAAATAAAAAGAGAAGATCTTCAGAAACATATAGCCTAGAAAACTTAAAAGTCATTTAGGTCAACCACCTTTCCCAGTTGCCTGTCTTAGAGAAACCTGGTTGTTTGGATCCTGAGGCATAAATGAGCTCCCACTTCCCATTTAATGACCACATATGATATTACAGGCAGTGTACTTAGGAGGAGATAATTACTTTTTGTATACTAGAGCTGCAAACCTGACCAATCTCCTCAAAAATCTTAACTCCTGTCCTTCAAAGAAAAAAAAAATCCCAAAATAAAAGACACTAAAGCAAAATCCATGAACCAGAAAACCCAAACAACTCACCCTGTTTAAGTGCAGGATTTAAAATAGCAAAAGGAAGTAAAGCCCATCACCGTGACGTCAAGTTCTATTTTGGTATGTAATAAAGGAGTTGAATTTTAAGTCCCTCAGAGTTAAAATATTAAACAGACCCTCAGCTATAAGATGTGTTGCCAGGCATCTGTATGGAATATAACCATGTAATCAGGGTGTATTGTACTTCTCTACACAAAGAAAACCAAAGCTACTGCCTCTAAAGATTAGGAAACTTTCATTAGACTGACAGAAGACAGTACAGAGGAAATGGCTTGGGGGTGGAGGAGAAGTATGAGAGAGGATGAAGGGAACAGTATTCATGTTATCCAAATTAGAGTCAGGATGTTTATGCTCAAATCTTGTCTTGGCTCTGTGTTGAGGGTACTGAATAATAGGGACATGGGAAAGTATATCACTAAAGTCCCCAAATTAGGCACTAAATATACCAAATTCCTCCTAAAAGTGCGTCATATTTTCAGCAGTCTCTGTGCATTTCTGAATATATATTGTGATTAAGATTTACAACTGCCTAGTCCTAATTATCCCCTCATCTTTATTGTTGCTAGTATCCTTCCTATAGCTGTTATTTTACTTGGTTGTTTATAAGTCACATGCCTCCCCAGGATTGTAACCTAACAGGGAGTGGTTTCATTTACCTAACCACAGTTTTTTTTTTTTTTTTTTTTTTTTTTTGTTGTTGTTGTCTTGCTTTTTTCTTTTGAGACAAAGTGCCCCTATGTTGCCCAGGCTAGCCTAGAATTCCTGGACTCAAGGGATCCTCCTGCTTCAGCCCCCTGAGAAGCAGGGACTATAGTTTCACTATGTCTGGCTTATTTATCTTTTATTTACACAGGCAGCATGCATTTATTTTGCACTTATTTCATGCTGGGCACTGGGCTAGGCACATAGGATGCAATTATGAGCAAGATAGACCTGGCTCCTGTCCTCAAAGAGTTTACCATCTCCTTTAGCACTGTATACATGGTTGGCTTTGTTTGTCATATGAGGTGAACATTGTTTTTGTTGTTAGGTGCTATTGAGTCGCTATCCAACTTGTAGCAGCCCTACGTACAACAGGCAAAACACTATTGTCAGTGCTTCTCTGCTGTTGATAGGGTTTTCAACGGTTGATTGTTTTTTGGTTGTGGGTTGGCGGGTCCTTCTCCCAAGCCTACAGAACCTGGTGTTCCCAGGCAGTCTCCTACCCAAGTACTAACCAGGCCCCACCCTGCTTAGCTTCCACAGGGCTATGGCTGCAGGTTCCTGTGAACATTGTTGTTGTTAGGTGCCATCAAGTTGTTTCTGACTCATAGCGACCCTTATAGGGTTTACAATAGCTGAATGTTTCGGCATTGCCTCCGGAGTGGACTGCCACGTCCTTCTCCCATTTTTTGAGGTGCTGGGAATTGAATCCGGGACCTCAGAGTCTGCAGAGTGTCGCTCTACCAACTGAGCTAAATCCCAGCCCGCTCTGTGAACATTAGGTTAATACAAATTACTAAAATTTTTCAGATGTCAGTGTCTCTAATAAATATTTGGTCAGTATTAACATTAACATTAACATCAGTATTAACATTAATGCTCATATAAGTAGACCTTAGACTCAAGACTATCTTTAGAAAACTTAAGGTATGTTAGTTTTCTTTCTGAAAGAGCAGATAAATAAAGGATTTTCTTAGGAATTAAGAAAGCTCCATGCATAATTTGCAAATGGAATTACCAAATAAGAAGAACTCTGCATCTCATTATTGACCTCTTACATTGCTCAGTAGACCTAAGCAGCAACTACAGCAGCTACCAGAGATGAAAATAATTAATGTCCTGGGTCTGTGTAGAGGAACATCTTGATGTTGTCTGTTGAGATGGCTTTTTTACAGATATCACTCACAAGAAAAATAAGACTTCAATAGAAGTTCCAATAGTTCTGGTAGTGGAAAGAACCTCTTTACAGGGCTGGGGGTGTAGTTCAGTGGTAGAGTTTGTGCTTAGCATGCTTCAGGCTTCAGCACCAAACCAAACAAACAATCCCCAAGCAACAACAAAAACCAACCAAACAATGACTACAATGACAACACACACACAAAACAACAAAACAAAACTAAACAAAACACTCCTTAAAGATCTCAGGGAACTGCAGGTGGAAATTGCATGAAATGTTGTTGTGTCTTGTTTAAACATTCATAAGTTCTTTCTTTCTGTGTTGTTGTTATTGTTGGATCCCCTTGAGTTGGGTCCAACTCATGGCGACTCTATGCACAACAGAACGAAACACTACCTGACACTGTGCCATGCACACGATCTTTTTATGTTTGAGCCCAATGTTGCAGCCACTGTGTTTCTCCTCATTTTGAGTTGTGCCACATCAGCAACTGGAGGTGCCAGGGGCTTTACTCCATTCCCATCATAAAGGTCAACTCTACTCTGAGGAGGCAAATCTTCCCCAGTTGTTTCTTGAATATCTTCCAGCCTGGGAGACTCATTTCCAAGTACTGCTTCTCTGTTTATTCATAGGGTTTTCAATGGCTAATTGTTTGGCGAGTGGGCTGCTAGGTTCTTCTCCATTGCCTTAGTCTGGAAGTTCAGCTGAAACCTGTCCACAAAGGATGGCCCTGCTGGTATCTGAAATACCAGTGGCAAAGCTTTCAGCATCACAGCAACATGCAAGCCCCTACAGGACGACAAGATGACAGACAGATGCTGGGGGCAAAACCCCACTAATCTGAGATTGGAGAAGATTGGAGAGGTGAGTCCATCAAAATACAATCTAGCTCTACTAAGAGGTTCACATATATCAGTGAACTAGAGTAGAAACTCTCTGTTGGATTTTTTTTTTTTTTTACAGTGTTGGGGAGTTGAACCTAGGCCCCTGCACATGCTAGGCAAGAGCTTTATCACTGAGCTGTACCCCCAGCCTCTTTTTTATTTTTTATTTTGAAACAGCCTCACTAAGTTACACAGCCTGCAGCTGTAGCCCTGTGGCATCGGATCCCGTCAGATCTCAGAAGCTAAGCAGGGTCGGGCCTGGTTAGTACCTGGATGGGAGACCGCCTGGGAACACCAGAAGCTGTAGGCTTGGAGAAGGACCTGGCAACCCCCTCCCAAAAATCAATCTGCCATTGAAAACCCTATGAACAGCAGAGAAGCACTGACAGTAGTGTTTCCCTTGTTGTACAGAGGGTCGCTATGAGTCGGATACCGACTTGACGGCACCTGACAACCACAACAACAAGTTACACAGGCTGCCTCTAGCCTCAAACTTGTGATCCTCCTACCTTAATCTCCCCACTAGCTGAATTATAGGTGTGGGCAACAGTGCCAGGCTTCTGTTGGATATTGAGTTTTGGAGCAAAGCTTGTTCTGACTTGTCTAGTTTCAAGTTGTTCCTGTGTTTTCCAGTGTATCTCAACAACAGCTGGAATCTTGGCTTTTCCTAATGTAGAACCAATTCAATTTACCAGGCATTGATTTCTTTTTTGAAGACAGACAGCTGTCTCATACTGCAGATAAATTCTGTTAGGTGGGCCAAACATATTCTCTAGCATCAATATTACAGAACAAATAGTTAATACTAGTAATTCATGCATAATCTCCTTTTTTTGGCAAAGTAACAACAGAGTATCAGTTTGGTGCTTGCCACTCTTTGTGTTTGATCATGAACAAGTTAAATTATTTCCAGGATGAATCTTAAACTCCTTATTATTTTTGATGCTTGTCTTGCAGCTGGGTAAATACCACTTTAGGTTATATGACAATTGAATTGGCTTGGGCTTTGAAACATGTCTCAACTTTAGTGCATACACACTGATTCCTTTGATGTGTAACTTCTTGTTAGGTGTAACTAGTCAATGTAAAATTGTGAATTTTTTTTTCTTGGTTTGTAATAAAGGAGTGTGGTACATGGGCTTGAACCCACAACACCCAGCCCTAAAGTTGTAAATTTGAAATTCTAAACTTCCAAAGCCAATCTTCGTGGTTGCTCAGCATATTTGTGCATTTTAATCAACAAAGGCTACTTTTAGGGATTTATTGAAAGAAAAAAATGGGTTCATGGTTTCCTAACATCCTACCAAGTATGCATGGGTTTGGACTTTAAGAGATTTACATTATTCTTTTTCAAGTGGATTGCCATACCAGTTAATAATTTCCTTCAGAATTCCAATAATAATTTAGATTCTCACTGCTAATGAGTTTTTTCATTGTTTTGTCATTAAGTGATACTCTTTTCTATACTTTGGTTTTGCATGCCAGTGGAGTATTTTAAACAAATTCTGGGAGTGCCCTTGGAGCTTTCAATCCACATCAGGAGCCTTGGAACCCTAGTGCTTTCTGAGTTTTGCTACTGGCTGCAGTACCCAAGGTAGTTTCCTTTAATGTCGTTTGGGTTTTGTAGGGCTGCCTGAGGCCGGGAGCTAGGAGAACGGAAAGGGCTCCTTGGTTTGTTTGAAGGCAGGCGGGCTGTACAGGCAGCTTTTCCCAGACTCTCCCAGCTCCAGCTTTTCATGCATACCAGCAAAGCCGCTTTTTTCCTCCAGTGATTGAAACCATCTGGACTGCAGGGGGGTCACGTGTGTATGAGAAAATGACATAAAGTTTCAGACCCTCTTGTGCTTTGCTCCAGACTCAGACAATTCTTGGTCGGATGGTGCCGAGGTGAGGGCCCTCCAGTTCGAGGGCCAGCTTCCCATCGTGGCCTCCCCCTGCGCCCCCCCTTCCTCGTGCACTCTCCTCGCGGCTTCCTAGCTCCCCTCAGCGCCTCCGAGCACACCCCTCCGCCGGGCTCCAGCAGCCCACCCTCTCAGTCTTGGGTGGAGGCACACATCCTCCACGCCCCCTTCCCCTCTTCCCCTGCAGCCCGGCCGCAGCCCGGGGCGCGGATGCTTGCCCGCCGCCCGCCCTCTCTGCGGGAGCTGCTCCTCCTCCGGGCTGCGCGGCTCCCCGCGAGCCCCGCTCTGTGCAGCGCGCCCGGCCCGGCTGCGGAGCGCGGAGGTGAGTGCCTCGGGCCCGCCGCCGCCGCCCGGAGGTCGCCTGCTGGACCTGGTGCCCCTGCTCCCGGCCGGGTGGCGGGAGGAGAGGGCGCCGGTTCCGGCTCTGTCGCGCCCTGCCCCGCCTTTGCACTCCCAGTCCTTTTCCCGCTATTCTCGACTCCTTGCTGCGGCGGGGTTGCAGCTGCGTGAGTATTTGCTCGGGGACCGCGGAAGGCGCAGGGAGGCGACGGGCGGCTTCCCGGGACTGGTGGGGACTGTCCTCCCGGGCGGTCGCGGCCAGCTCTGCCTTCCGGCCTGGCTGGGGCTGCGCGGTGGGGGGCGGGGAACCTTGAGGCGAGGGTCTGGGCCCGCGAGGAGCTGCGGGAGCGCAGCCGAGAGAGGCCCCGCGGCGGCCGGGCAGTGGGCTTCGTGCGCCGCCTTCCCCTGGCCGCTGTCCTGGCCGAGCTTACCTGGAGCTGCGGTAGCTTGCGTGCGGGCTCCTTGAAGGACACAGGCACGCACACACATGCACTCACAGACTCGCACCAAACTCAAACAAAGGAGAATTAGCTGCGCATTCTATCACTTCAGTCAGTTAAACTGTTTATTCGTGGATGACTGCCTTTTCTTTTTGCCCTTGTTCCGATGTGCACGAAGTATTAAAGGTGTTTTTTTTTTTTTTTTAAGTGACCCAAGACTGAAGGAACACACCGTAGCCGGTTTATGCTGCTTTAAGGGTCCGATAATCTAGTAAATCGAGTTCAAGAGACTGAACATTTTCAAGTGTTTTTCAAGAGACAATATTGCATTTTGGGAGATTTTTGTATGAATGTAGTTTATAATACTTGAATATGGTTAAAACAATTTCTTCACTGAGAGAATTTGCCATAGTGCTGCCCTAAACCAACTCTTACTTTAGTCCCGTCCAGGTGTTTTTGCTGTTTAGACAGCAGGGGCTTGGGAATGGTGAAGAGGTGGTTATCCCATCTCCATGATGGTTTTAAGCTACTGATTATATGCCCACACTCAGTTGGCCACGTTAGTATAGGACCACAGGGATGAAACCCAAGTGACTGCATTATTGCTTTGTTTTATTTTCTACAAGTTATATTTTTCAGAAGGTGCATCCTTCCCTCCTCCCCCAAAATGAGGGTTTCTGTAGGATCAGAAATAGTCTAGATAGCAGAAAGCTAATCAAAGGTAGAGACTGAATTCCCTAAAGTTTCTCTCTCCTGAGCTGAATTAGAAGACTGAGACTCAGGAGCCCATTGAATGCATTGTTGTTGCTAGGTGCCATTGAGTTGGTCCGACTCTACACTCTACGTACAACAGGCAATACAGTGTTGTCAGTGCTTCTCTGCTATTCATAGGGTTTTCAGTAGCTGATTGTTTTTTGGGAGTGGGTTACCTGGTCCTTCTCTCAAGCCTACAGCACCTGGTGTTCCCAGGTGGCCTCCCATCCAAGTACTAACTAGGCCTCACCCTGCTTAGCTTCTGAGATCTCACAGGATCAGACGCCACAGTGGTACCCCTGCATGCACTGAATGCATACAGTGAAGCAAAAGCTTCTTGAATTCTGCTGGCCTGACAGTTCCCAGGTTACTAACACAGATTTTGCCTTTCTTTTTATTAACCCAGTAGATACTACCTTTGGAAAAATTCTCCAAGATACCGGGAAGAGAATTGTTCTGATGTATATATGGGAAGTGTTATCTCCTAGTTGGGCCAGAAAGGGACCCATTCTCAGCAGACAATTCTAAGACGGCCTTTATCTTCAAAGTATTTTTACTGAACACTCAGATTGTGATTGCTTTGACAATTCATAAAATCCTTGCTCTTTAGTTGGTGGGCTTATTGGAGAAAGAGGAGTGACACACGAAAAGAATGTCAGATTGATTGGCTTAGAGTATAAGAGTTACAGAAGCTCAGGGAGAACACGATTATGAGGCAGGGTGACTTCCAAGAAGAGATTTCATTTGGGCCTGGAAGTGTGGCTGTGAATGTGGTAGAGAGTTTCTGGGGAGAGTTTTCAAGAGAACAGAGCGGGCGGTTCTGGGGGAACTAGAGAGAAGAGGCTCCCTGAGTATCACTCTGCCATGTTTTCCTCCTTAGGTGTGGTAAGGTGGGTATTGTTCCTCTTGTTTTAAAGAGAGAAGATCAGGAAGATAAGTAGCGTGCTCAAGATGTCACAGTAGTAAATGGCAGAGCTGGAATTCCAGGGCCTGGTTGGCTGACTCGCCTTGTGCTTCCACAGCTGCTTTCCACCGTGAGCAGTGAGGAGGTCCAGCTGAAGCTGACTGTGGTCAGCTTGCATTCTGCCTGCAACTTTATCCCATGCATAGTGTCGAGCTTTTAAAGGTTTTGGAGAAAAGGAGTGATGGGCAAAGCAAGCTTTTTAGAACAGTAATGTGACATCTGTGTACAGGAATGTGATAACGCGAATCACAGCTCAGGCAAGTCTGATTCAGGCAAGTCGCAGTTCTTAACTGGGAGGTTCAAAAGGGAATGTAGCCAAGGTATCTGGGTATTTCAGTTTCTGCCCCATTTACAGTACCCTGCAGTAAGTAGCTTGGTTCTCTGGGTAAGAACCGGTTGCAGTGACCACAAGGCTGGTGGGACAAGAAAAGAGCTGAATCTTAGCAGGCAAACATTGAAGTAGAATGTGTATATGGGGCAGCATGATTGGTGACTTGTCCTTTAAGTTCCCCACATGTTTCGCAATTCTTTGGTGAAAGTTTTTTTTTTTTTTTTGTCTTTAACAACTACCCTGGGAGGTAGATCAATGCTGTAATTTGTTTAAGAGCCTTTTTTTTGGTGCATAAATGTTATATTTTAATTAAGATGCTCTCTTTCCCCATATTCTCTTGTTTCTTAAAAATGCTGAATTTTAAAACTTGGTAAGGTAAAAATAAGTTGAGATTTGTAATAATGAAACAAATGTAGATAAAATGTGTACGAATTTCACTTTTTCTTAAGGGGGAGCAATAGGAAGCCTTTGGAGAATTACTGTATGGGAATTTGGAAGGGATATGAATGCTGAGATTTAGAGATGTGCAAAACTATTCCTGCCTCTCCATGTTTCTTAACAGTGAATGGTGGTGTTCATATGTACAGCTAGGGAGCTTACAGGGTCATTGAATCCCCAAATTTATAGCCAGGCCCTTTGATTCTCTGCAGATAATAGACACAGAAAGGGCGGCAGTGGGTGGAGCTCCTTTACTAGAATTCAGTGTCACTTTGAATACAATCTGGATTTCTTGCTGTTGCTTATGCAGACTCTAGGCCTTTTCTTCTGAAGTCATTAGTGTTCAGAGGAGTTGGGTCTTAGGCCAAGGAGTGTCAGGTACAGGAGTTTGTACAAAAAAGAGCTGGCAGGTAGGAAAAGGAAATTTGTCAACTAGAGAAGTTTTACTTTAGCTAATGTGAAAATCAACCTTTTTTTTTCTTTTTGTAAAATAAAAAATGCAAAACTGAAATTCGATCTCAGTTCTCCATACCCATTTTTACCTTTAAGATCTCCCAACCCTGGAGAGCTACTCTGTTGATTGGGGCTGTGAAGTGATCACCAGCACCTGTAAGGACAGGACTCATTTTGGGTTCTGGGCCTCTGTTAACCTGGCCTCTCTTGGGGTAGGAGATTTGAAGTCCAAAAACAAAGGTTAAAGTTCCAGCTTTGCCATTTATTTGGAATTTCTGGAATTTGATATCTAAGGGGTCTCCTACCTCAGTTTTTCCACTTGTAAACCATGATCATCCCTTAGGACCAGACATTGAAAGATATGCCTGAATTAGCCCCTAGGTTCCTTCTCCCATTTTGTATCTTACATCCTGTGAAGGCCATTTTGTTTTATCTGTAGCTTCTGTTTATAGGTCAGAAAGGAACACTGTCTAGAGTTTCCTCTGGAGAGTAGGGGCACTTGTTAGTGGGTTGGCGAACTTTTGGTATGAGTTTCTGTGAGAATGCCTGTGAGCTTAGTTTTGAGTTGGGGGTCTCAGAAAAAAAGTACCTTTGTCAATGTTGTAATTTAAATGTCAGAAATACTTGGTTGTGTTTTTGGTAAGAGTTTGTCATTTTTATAATTTATTACAGGAATGAATTAGGTTTACTAAGATAACTACAAGTTTAGAAAAATAGGACTGGGCAATCCTGTTGATACTCAGTTGTAATCTCCTGGTTTATCACTTTGACGATTTTAACCACAACTCCATCCTCAGTTATCCTTAATTCTTTCTCAAGAGATTTGCTCTCTCTCAAGAGATTTCATAACCTCCCTAGGCAATACTAAGTTTTCCAAACTGATGATTACAGATCATCCTTGTAGTCAACCTGTTTTCAAAATTTTAGCATTTCTTACTTTTATTGTTTTCCCATCTTTCTTCTATTCATAGATGTTCATGGAATGAGCAAATTGTCTCTCCTGGGTTCCAATGGCGGCTACCAAATGTACTCCTTTCCTTGCCCTCTGGCTAAGCAAGCTGAGCACTCTGTTTTTCTTTCTAAGTCTTGCTTTTTAGACCTATGATTATGTTGTATACTTGTTACTTTGTGTTTTGTTTTATACAGGAAGTCAATATCAGATATGTTGGCAATTAGAGTTCTCTGGAAGGAGCCTTTTGGAATAAAATGTGCTTCCCACCCCCATCAGCATAAGTAATTGTGGAACATACGTAAACTGTGGAGATAATCTTTTAAAAAATTATCATCAAAAGAATTTTGCCCAAGTCCCTTTCAGGGCTTAAAGAAGAATCCTGCCTTTGCAAGATTGCACTAAAAGTAACAGACTAGCCCAATTAAGCCCTTTCTAGATGTGTGGGAATCATTTGTTTAAACTGGAATTTAGGACCCAACCCCTAAGCAAATATGATAGAAATAATCTGTTTAACCCTTTGTTAATATCATAAGAATTAAACTCTCCTATTATATGTCCCTGTGATAAAAGACCATAGTGATTAGAATATGCTGAGGTCATGGCTTTGTTTGTTAGCATTCTAGAAACTACTTCAAGTGGGCAAGGGTCAATTTTGGTGGCTTTTTTTCATGTGAAGTTGGGATCTTGGATATTAATTTAGCTAAGACAGGTTTGAGTCTAGACATTCATGAATTCTCTCTCCCATCTTCATGTTCTTCCTTTTGGAGGAGGCTAACTGGAGTGGGGCTGGGATTTAGCTTAGTTGGTAGAGCTCTGCACTGCAGTCTCTGAGGTCCTGAGTTCAATTCCCAGCACCACAAAAATGGGAGAAGGACGTGGCAACCCACTCCCAAGGCAATCCCGAAGCAGTCAGCCACCGAAAACCCTATGAGGGTTGCTATGAGTGGAATACTGACTTGACGGCACCTAACAACAACAACAACTGGAGTGTGGTAGACAAAGCCTCTAATCAGCGAGTCTGTCCTGAGAGGCTTTGCCAGACCCTGGTCTCTGGGGATGTGCTCTGTGTTGCTGTCATTCATACACTTTGTCATTTGTGTAACCTTTATTGATTATCTGCTGTGGAAAAAGCACTGGGCTTACAGGCATCTGTGTATTTTATTATTTTTCCTTTGTGAATGTGCTTAGTATTAGGAGTTTGATGAATCAATGAATGGGTGAAGTTAAGAAACCAAGTGGGAAATTTGTTTGGGGTATTGGTATAAGGGTACCTCCTGATTCAGATGTTACTATTGGTAAGTGGGTGTTCATATGTCTGTCTGGCCTCTGCTGTGGGTGCTGAGATGACCCCTGATAAGGAGCCAAACACGAGGGTATGTATTTTCTAGTGAGTAAACTGGGCCCAGTCAGTTATTTTTCCTATTAGTCATAGTAGATTATGTTTATTGTTGCCTGGAACTCAAGTTAGCATGCCATCTCCTTGAATTAGAGGGTGCTGCTCAATGGTTAGTGGTAAGGGCCGCCTGGGAAGCTTTCTCTGACAGTTTGTTCTTTTCTCTTGGCCTAGAGATGTATTTTAAGTGCTTAAACCCAAAAAGCTTCTATACCCTGGGATCAAGCACAAAGGGGATGGAAATTCTTTCAAAGATTGTGTACTGACTGGTGCATGCCTATAATCCCTGTAGTTGGGAGGCAAAGACAGGAGGATCGAGAGTTCAAGACCAACCTGGGCTACGTAGTGAGATCCTGTCTTCAGAAATAAAAAACAAAAAGCATAAAAACATAAAAAAAGAAAAAAAATTTTGTGTTTTGGTATGCTGCTGTTGTTGTTGTTAGGTGCCGTAGAATCGGTATCTGATTCATAGCGACCCTCTGTACAACAGGGGATTTTGGTATGAGATGGTATGTTTTGGTATGAGATGGGAGGAAATCAAAGCTTGTTGTTTCTTAGTGGCCACTAGAATCTGTATGTAGAGACCTAGAGGTGAAGAAAAACCGACTTGGAAATGAGTAGGGCTGTGAGGTTAGGGTTAACATGGAAAAATGGGATTTAAGGTTAGAGTGTTCATTTGAGTCTGTAATGTCCAATTAATCATAGATATTCATTGTCATGGTTTTGTTTGCTGTTTCCTCCCTACACACACCTGTGTTTTGACAGGCTACTGCTTTGCGTTGAAATAGTATTTAGGACCACAGTACACAGAAAGTGCTGTAAGAGTCATGGGAAAGGGCTGGAGTTGTAGCTCAGTGGTAGAGTGCTTGCTTAGCATGAGCAAGGCCCTGGGCACTGCAAAAAAAAAAAAAAAAAAAGTCGGGGAGATGGGCAGAGGCCACTTTATATCTTGTTTCAATTGTACCATTTTTTAAGTCTCCATAAATAGCCCAGTGGTCAAAATTAGATGCAGAATTAGTTGGTGAAATGATATCTCTCTATACTCCAGGTTTAAATTTGTGTAAGAAAGCCACCTTGGGAGGGAGCAATTATAATGTACTGAGCTCTGTCCACATTTGAGTAGCCTACATAGTTCCCATCTATTTGTCTCTGTTGCTGGCCCCTGGAGGGTCAGGGAGATCTCAGGATATGAGGCTCAGACTTGGTTGAAGCCACATCAAGAGCTGATCCTGGTAGGTCAACATTATTTTCTATGGTTTATTACCAGGGGCTGGGGGTGGCAGTGGGTGGGAGGGTTATGGAAGAAAAACAGAAGGGCAGATAGTTCTGTGGAAATTGAAGAATTGAAGAAAAAAGGGAAAAAGTTAAAAATCTTTTTCTTTTTTCCCATTATTAACTTGGACCTTTGTGCTATGGGAAATTCTTATTACTTGAGGGCATTTTCTGAATACTCATGGTAACTCCAAGGCTCCTGTACATTGATGGGAAGAGCCCTGCTGGATGATTCTGTAGATACAGATCTGAGTTATGCCCTTTTTCTTTCCCTCTTTTCCTCTTAAGTTTTGAGGTTGTGGTTTTTCTGTGAATATTTTGGCTTTAGTGTTTATGTTCTTTTAGGGCCATGAGGACTGGATGGAGTGGAGCAAGAGTGACATGTTGCCAGGTATGGGAGGTTTTTACATTTAGGCAAATCACCATGACAGAAGAAACAGAAAAGTTTATACATAGAGCGTAAGGATTGAGAAATCAGGTGGGAAAGTAGCAAGGAGATGGTGTTACTGCTTTGGCCAGGGTGTGTGTCTCTGCCAAGATGGGACTAATGTTGGATGGTGGAGTGGTGGTGAGGATATAATTTGTAATTCCATCATTCCTTGAAGAGGAAGATGATTTTTTCTCCTTAAAAGAAAACATAGTGCATTACACTGATTTCTTTCAAATTTATATGACGTTTTCCATGAGTGTTTGTAAATACCAAAATATGTCTCTAACTGTGCCAAGCATGGTAGCGGATATACAAATATGAGAAAAAAAATAACTTGACCCTATAACACATAATTGTTACCTAAAGAACTAAAAGTATTGAGTTACTGAGTTCTAAATTGTGAGTTTGGAGCCCTAAATTGTGAGCCCAGATAAGGCTTAGGACTTGTACCCTGATGGCAAATCTCAAGTGGAATGGAGGCATTTGGAGATATTGGAGCATCCCAGGGCTCAGCCTTCAACCCGCTTTTCTTGTTAGGTGGTCCTGTGGCTTCGAAATGCTAGAATTTATGGAATGTTTACTCTGTGGTAAACTCTTGTAAAGGCTTTGTGTGTACCAGTTTAGCCTTCCATACAGCCTCATAAGGTAGACGCTAGTGTCATGGTTTAGAAACTGAGGTCTAGAGAGATGAAATTCCTTGTGGTCACCCAGCTCATGAACTGGAGGCCCAGGATGTGTGGCTATGCAGTGGCTTCCTGGATACCCGGCCCTGACTGGTTCTGTGTAGCCTTCTCCCTGGACGTGGGTCCTTCATTCTTCCTGTCCCATTACAGTGTCTTCTCCATGTAGCAACCAGAGGATTATTTAATCCTCACATAAGATCATCACATTTAGAAATAGAATCCAGATTTTTTTTTTTCCGGTACTGGGGGTTGCACCCAGGGCCTTGCGCCTGCATGCTTTGCAAGTGCTGGACCACTGAGCTGCACCCTCAGCCCATTTTTTTACTTTTTTGAGACAGGGTCTCACTAAATTACGTAGACTGCCTCTGGTCTCGAACTTGCGATCCTCCCGCCTCCACCTCCCAAGCCGCTGGGATTACAGGCGTGCGCCACCGTGCCCGGCTCCCGAATCCAGATTTTCTACCAGTTCTTATGTGATCAGATGCCCAGCCCTCCACCTGCTCTCCAACTGCCTCCTGTCTCAGAGCCTTTACCCCTTGCCTGGGATGGTCTTCTTTCCACATACTGTTAGTTTGTACCCTAAGTTCATTCAAGTATGGGTGTGGGTGCACAGCCTCAGGGGGGCCTGCCTGGCCATCCTGTATATAATTGCCTTGAGTAACTCTTTGATCTCTGCTTTGTTTTTGTTCCTAAAATTATATTACGTATTTGTATTCCCATCTGCATTCTCAATAAACTCTGTGAGATTGGGGACTTGGTCCATTTGTTTACTGGCGTTCTACTTTTTAGGATCGTATATGTAAATTTTTCTTTAAATATTTGTTAAATAAATGAATAAATGGTACATTTGCGCTTGATGTTCATGTTTAAAATGACTTCACTTGAATAAAAATAATGGAGAAAAAAGGAGTATACAGCTGATAGATACAGGGATGGGTCTTAATTGGCTTAATGTTTATTTCCAAGGTTTTGCCCTGAGCTCTGGCTAAGAAAATGCTTAGAAAATCTTGGTTGGATGAATGCACTGAGTGATTTGTTCTGGGTTCCAGACATAGGGGTTCAGAGAGGAGAGAATGGTGTGGACCGGAGTGCTCAGAAAATTCTTGGAGGACTTGCAGACTTCAGATTTTCGGAGGACTTGCATGAGAGATTGGTTTTGATTGGGTCTATAGGAATCAGGATAATTTATTTTTAAAGCTAGGACTATTAGGTGATCTATTTCAGCCTTTGGAGAAGGGAAAACTGAGCCCAGAGAGGTGAAGGACTTGTCCAAAGGGACACAGCCAGTTCCAGAACTATGTCCGGAATCCAAGTGTTTCCATTCCCTTTCCTTTATATGGTGCTGCCTTCAGTGCCCAGTGGGATGCTCTGGGGTTGGGGTGACTAGGAGCAGCATAAGCAAAGGCCCAGAGGCAGAAATGATGTTGGCTTCTGTGGGATGGAAATCAGCTTACCCTAAGGGAATCAGCAGGTTTATGACATATCCCTGGGACACAGAGTAGGCTGTTTAAGGTGAATCAGATCCTGGAGGATCTCAAATGTCATCTTGAAGACTTTAAATTTGGAAAGAGAAGGAAGCATGTGAAAATGCTTTAACTATTGTTTCTTCTTTCCAGCAAAAGTGATATATAATCAGGAGTATAGAAAGTGGATTGGACTTGAGGAAGAAACTGGAGGCTTAAAGTAGCTAAGGGGCCTTTGAAATAATCCAAATACATATTACCATAGCTAGGGGCCTAGTAGCTTTCCAGGTTGTTTTGTTTCAGTGTTTGGAAATTTGTGGTAGTTTTAGGGGAAGATGTCATATACTTCTCTGGTAAGATATATGAATTCAGCCTTCTAAGACAGTTTGGGGTAAGAAGCAAGATACCTGATATCTTGCCTTAATTTTGCATACGGCAATAAATGGCATTTCAGTATCCCAATGATAATTCTTTTAAGAAACTTGGGCCATGTTAGAACATGGGGATAGAAGATATCATTATGCTGGCGTGAAAATACTGATGGAGAGGTGAGGAGACGTAGAGGGAACAGGTGGAAATGAATGCGAGGAGGTTCCAAGAGGGTCTGGAGGAGCTGCATTGTGCCTAGAGAGTCAGGCATCCAGGGACCCCAACTTTGCACTGTTTTTTAGGACACAGGAGGCTAGTGGAAGTATAACCTGTGTCCAGGGCCCATAACGCTTTGGAAAGATAGGTTGTGCTAAAGCCTAGGCCATGTACATTTTCAGCAAGAGTTGATGAGAATAGATGGCTACAGCCCTTACCAGGCTAGTGAATTGGCACAGGATATGATACTTTAAAGGCTTTTTCCACCCTCAGGAATCTTTTTCCATCTCTAAGAAAAAACTTTGAAAGTCAGCATATCTCACATTGTATCTGAAACTTTGGATTGCAGGAAAAAATCCTGGAACATTCAGCATTCACCTACCAAACACCAATGGCTGGGGTTTAGCTCAGTTGGTAGAGTGCTTCTTTGCGTTCTCTCAGGCCCTGGGTTCCATTCCCAGCACCATAAAACAGGAGAAGGACCTGGCAGTCCACTCCTGAAACAATCAGCCATTGAAAACCCAGGGAATAACAGAGAAGTGCTGACATAGTGCCAGGCATGGTGTGGTGTTGGAGAGTGTTTCTTTCTGTTGTACATAGGATTGGTATGAGTTGGACCTGACTCGATGGCACCTAGCAACAACTAAACACCAAATACTGTCCCACTGATCTTTTGATCATATTGAATCAGCTGTTATTGATAGAATATTAATATTTGATTCAGTTCCATAGTAAGCCATTTTAGCCCCAAAGGTTATGTAGCTTGGTTCATAAACCCCCAGTAATTTCAGACTGTTCATTTATGTTTGCATTTACTTGTGGAATGTTTACTGGGTTAACAGGTAATATGCTGGGTGCTAAAGTATTTTTGAAGATGAATTTGAATTGATGAAGGTCTTCACTGGTTAACTAGAATTTACCTGATAGATCAGGCAATCTTCCAGTTTGCTGGGATTCCTGACCAAGAGGAGAGTGTAGTTAATAATAACATATACCTTTACTGTCCACATTGGGCCCTCCCCATTTCCACTTATCCTTGCTGCCTAACCAACATCTTTAAATTTAAGAAATATGGTTATGATGGCTGGGGATGTAGCTCAGTGGTAGAATACCTGCCTAGCATGTGTGAAGCTCTGGTTTTGATCTCCAGCACTGCAAAAAAAAAAAAAAAAGTAAATAAAATAAAATAAGTTAAAAGACATGAAAATTAGCCCTTTGGCATTAAGTTTAGGAAGCTCCATTAGACTTATACTTCTCTGATGAAATCCTGAAAATAGAAACCTTTCCAGGAGAATCTCTGCTGTGTGGCTAATGCCAAATAAGAGATTTTTCTGTGTGATCTTTTCTTTCCTATGAAAGTTGCTTTTGCTAATGGTATAGATGCAGGGCATGCAGTGCTTGGTATTCTCTGGCTCTTCTTCTTCTGTCTGCTTTGTTATCTCCCTTTGGAGGTGCTGGCAGGGGCAGGGGGTCTCGTTTTCCTAGAATGAATGACACAAAAGAGAGGGAGACAATTGTGCTAGATTTTCCCACATTTGGAAGAGCAGCTGCTCTGAACAAAGAGAGGGAAAAAGAAGATGAATACAGAAGGGGAGTGCATTTTGAGTCTTTAGATTGCTAATTGGTGTGAGATTATTGCCCACTTCTTTGCTTGGCACCTGGAACAACCTTGTGCGGTCTGTGTGAGGTTGCTGCTTCTACTTTTTTTGTGTGTCTGTGAGCTCTTTTCACAGAAAAGAGCAAAATAGTAGTTCAACTTTAATTTTTGTTATTTTTTTTTCTTTTTGTGATACTTGGGGGTTGAATCCAGTGCATCGCACATGCTTTGCAAATGCTCTACCACTTGGCTGCATCCCTAGGCCATTTTTAATTTTTTATGTTGAGACAGGGTCTTGCTAAATTAATGCAGGCTGCCTCTGGCCTCGAACTTGCCATCCTTCTGCCTCAGCCTCCCAGGTTGCTGGGATTACAAGCATGTGCCACTGCATCTGGCTTAATTTGGTTCTTTAAAAAATATAATATGTGCATTGTAATTTATTCTTCAACTTCAACTTTAAATTATTTCTTTTAAAAATATAATATATGCATTGTAATACATTCTAAAAAATAAAAAGCTTCACTCCTCCAACACCTAGAAAACATCATTGTTAATATCTTAGTGTATTCCCCTCTAGGCCTTTCTCTACACATCTAGATACACATATTTGTTTGCTTTTTTTTTTTTTTTAACCAAAGGAAGATCATACTATATAGGCTGATTTTCATTTTATATTATTTTCAATTATTTCCACTTTTCAATTCAATAAATTTTATTTTAATTAATATCCAGAACATATTTAGGTTTCTCTGTTGCTTGCTTTGTTCAGGCTGCTGTAATTAACTACCTCAGACCTGATAATTTACAAACAACATAAATGTACTGCTTACAGTTCTGGAGGCTGGGAGGTCCAAGATCAAAGTGCCAGTGGAGTTGGTATCTGGAGAGGGCTTGTTCTTTGTAAATGACATCTAGCTGTGTCTTCACATGTCAGATGGGGCAAACAGGCTCCTTCTAGCCTTTTATAAGGGTACTAATCCCATCACCTTCCAAAAGCCCCACCTCTTAGTGCTTTCACATTAGGGATTAGATTTTAACCTATGATTTTTGGAGGAACAAATCATTGAGGCCATAGGACCTAGTGAGCCTCAAATGTTCTTGTCATTGTTTTTCCATACCAGTATCAAACTTGTAATCATGTTCTATATCTGGGTGTTATGCTCCTAAACTTCTTTTAATCCAGTTTAGTCCTTTTTGTACAATGCTATCTTATTGAAGAAATATCTTTAATGGGTACCTTTAATTGAGTGCTGAGGGTTCTATAAATGTGATCTCAACCTTTGCAATAACTCTTGAGAAATGTGTTTTCTTCCTTATTTTTGTATGCTCTCTTCCTGTGGAATCTCAGCTGTCCCAGCCTTTTCCTTGATGTCTGTAATATGTCTCCCATATTTCAGCACTCACCTTAAGATGTGGACTCTTGAGCCAGATGGTCTGGGTTCCAATCCTTTTTCCATCACTATTGTATGTGATCCTGGGCAAATCCCTTAACCTCTCTGTGCCTTAATTTCCTTATCTGTAAAATGAAGTAATAGTAGCACTGGCTTTATAAGGTTGTTGTGAACTTGAATAGAATGTATGTATGTAGAATGAATGTATGTATGTATATACACAGCCTGCAGTCGTAGCCCTGTGGCATCGGATCTCGTCAGATCTCGAAAGCTAAGCAGGGTCAGGCTTGGTTAGTACTTGGATGGGAGACCACCAGGGAACACCAGATACTGTAGGCTTGGGGAGAAGGACCTGGCAACCCCCTCCCAAAAATCAATCTGCCATTGAAAACCCTATGAACAGCAGAGAAGCACTGACAATAGTGTTTCCTCTGTTGTACAGAGGGTCGCTATGAGTCGGATACCGACTTGACGGCACCTAACAACAACAACATATATATATACACACACACATATATATATATACATAATTATATTAGTTATATGTTACCAATATCAGTTGTATGTTATATATTTAGTACTTAAAAGATGACCTAGCACGTGGCTAGTGTTGTTAGACAGCTGGATGACCCACAGGCACCTCAAGCTTCCCATGTCCAATACTTACCTCTACAAAGTTGTTCTTCCTCCTGTATTCATCAACTCCTTTAATGACATTAGAGTCATCTCTGATTTCTCCTCTCCCAGCAATCATACTCAAAAGCCTTACCAGTTCCACTTTCCAAAAGTATCATGAATTGGACTCCTCCTTACTATCTTGCTGCCTCCAAACACTAAACACTAAAGTGTTGACCATCTTTTGCTTGAATGCAGCTTTAATATCTCAGAAAACCTCCTCCTGGATGTTCTTTAGTCTGTCAGGTGGCTCTGAGAGCAAACTTCCTAAAGTACGGCTTAATAATGATACTTCTTTGCTGAACACTTTTTTTTTCTGTTTCTTTTTTAAATTAAGGAATGGCATAAAGTACCAAATATTAAGCCTATAGTCTAATGGATTTCAACATTTGTGTACCTCCAGTGAGCTATGATTCAGATCAAGGCACAGAACATTTTCAGCACCCCAGAACGTTGCCTCATGCCTCTTTCCAGATATTATCTGCATTCCAAGCCCTAAACACTTTTCAGTTACCTTTTGTTTTCCTTTTTCATGATCTTTGTTTAAATGGATCACAAAAGCTATTTATCGATTTTTCTTTCACTGGAGAACTACACCATTTGACATGACATTTGAAAGTCTCTGCCTTCTGACTTTTACTTTGGGTCCTCCACACATACCATTCTCTTCTAGCCATGCTAAAATTGCATGTAGCTTACCAACACAACAGGATCTTTTTCCCTTCAGTTTTTTGCACTTCATATTCTTTTGTCTTTCTGTCTTCATTCCTTTGCAAATTCATCTTTCAAAATTTAGCTTCAGGCAAAAGCAAACCCTTCTCTGCACTCTGGATACAGGATTGTTATAGTTAGTCGCTTGTTTACACATCCTTCTCCTTTATTTGTTGCTTTCATGAGCCCTTGGATGATAGGGCCTTTCTCCTTTAGTTAGTTGAATTTTACGCAAGTAGTTTGTATTCTTTCTAGAAAAATTAGAAAATTAAGATCAGAACTCACCCACAGTCTCAGTGTACAGGGATCACCATTGTTTGCACATGTACCAAAATATGCACCAACACTTTAGAACATATGTTGTTGTTGTTAGGTCCTGTTGAGTTGGTGTCCGACTCATGGCGACCCTACCTACAACAAGCGAAACAGAATTATTAGTGCTTCTCTGCTATTCATACGGTTTTCATTGGCAGTTTGTTTTTTGGGAGTGGGTTGCCGGGTCCTTCTCCCACGCCTACAGTATCTGGTGTTCCCAGGTGGTCTCCCATCCAAGTACTAACTAGGCCTGACCCAGCTTAGCCTCCAAGATCTGACGGGATCAGTTGCCACAATGATATAGCTGCAGGCTTAGAATATATACATTCACAAAATGCTAAATATTTACCTACTTTAATCTCTTGTTATTTATGTCTAGTTTTGTTTCTCTTTCTTATTTAAATTTCTATAGAAATTCTGACATGGCTAGGGATGTAGCACAGTGGTTGAGTGCTTGCTTAGAAACACTGTAAGACAGGCGTGGGGGCACATGTCTATGATTCCAGCACTGGGAAAGCTGAAGCAGGAGGATTGCTGCAAGTTACAGGCCAGCCTGGTCTACACAACAAATTCCAGGCCAGCCAGGGGTGTATGGCAAGACCCTGTTATAAAACAAAACAAAACAAAATACTCCAATGTAATGAACATCCTTATGTCTATATTTTAATGCAATTCCACGATTATTTTCTAGGGGGTTGGGGGTTACATTTTTAGAAGTAAAGTGGATAGTTAAAGGTATAGACTTTTTTAGTATTCTTGATATACTTAGCCAAATTGTTCTCCACAGTCTTTAATCTATGTATACTTTATACCTGGGTGAATTGAGAGTGCTCATTTTCAGTCATGTTTGCCAAACTGAAAATAATGAAAAGAATAAATAGTTGCAAATCTGGTAAGATAAAAAGGGTGTTGCATTGCTGTTTTAATGTGCATTTCTTTGAATGCTACTGAGGTTGAATATTCTCATATGTTTAAGGGCCATTTAATTTCTACAGTATTTCTTTTGGGATTTACATGTTCATATACTTTATTTTGTTTTTAATTGAGAAAATTGTATATATGGTATAAAACTATATATATATGTGTGTATATATATATATATATGTATGTATGTATGTATGTATCTATCTATCTATCTATCTATCTATCTATCTATCTATCACATACATTGTGGAATGGCCGAATCAAACTAACATCTATTCTCTTAGCAATTTTCAAGTATGCAATATATTGTTATTAACTATAGTCACCATGATATACAGTAGATCTCTTGAACTTATTTCTCCTAAGTGAAATTCTATGTCTATTGACGAATATCTCTCAAATCCCTCAGTCCTCACTGTCTAGTAACGACCATTTTATCGTCTGAGTTCTCTTTTAGATTTTGCATATAAATGGTATCATGCAGTATATTTCTTCTGTGCCTGGCTTATTTAACATAATATCCTCCAGCCTCATCTATATTATAGGAAATGACAGGATTTCTTTATTAAGGCTGAGTAGTGTTCCCTTGTGTGGTGTATATATACCACCCTTTCTTTTTTCTTTTCTTTTTTCTTTTCTTCTCCTTCTGTCTCCTTTCCTTCCCTTCTCTTCCCTTCCCTTCCTTTTTACCCCTCCGCTCCCCTCTGCTCCCCGTTCCTTTCTTTTTTTTCCTTTCCTTTCCTTTCCTTTCCTGACATGGTTTCTCTATAAAGTTCAGACTGGCCTCAAACTGGCTATGTAGCCCAGGGTGGCTTCAAACTTGCAATCCTCCTGCCTCAGGCTCCCAAATGCTGGGATTATAGGCATATACCACCACACCCAGTTTATACCACATTTTCTTTATCCATTCTCCATAGATGGACACTTAGGTTGAGTCTGTATCTTATGAATGATGCTGCAATGAACGTGAGGGTGCAGATATCTCTTCAAAATACTGATTCCTTATGCTTTAGCTAGATACCCAGAAATGGGAGTGATGGACCAAATGATAGTTCTATTTTTAACTTTTTGAGGAATGTCCATATTGTTTCCATAATGACTGTACTAGTTTATACTCCTACCAGGAGTGTTCAAGGGTTCCTTTTCTTCATATTCTTGCCAACACTTACTTTTTGCCTTTTTGATAATTGCCATTCATATATCTGTTGGGCGTTTGTATGTCTTTTTTTTTTTTTTTTCTTTTTCTGTACTTTTATAAGTAGGTTCTCACTATGTAGGCCAGACAGGCCTCAAACCTGGGATCCTCTTACTTCAGTCTCCTGAGTGCTGAGATTACAGACATGCACTCCCATACCTAGTTCCTTTGCCCATTTTTTTTTTTTTTTGACAGTACTTGGGGGTTAAACTGAGGGCCTCACACATGCTAGGTAAGTGCCATACACTGAGCTATGCCCCAAACCATTTTTTATTTGGAGACAGGGTCTTGCTAAATTGTGCAGGGTGCCTCTGGCCTTGAACTCATGATACTCCTGCCTCAGCCTCCCGAGTTGCTAAAATTATAGGCATGTGTCATGGTGCCTGGCCTGTGATGTTTCTTAAACAAGCTCTTCCTTCACCATGGCTTGATAAATATCCACTCATGTGTGTGTGTATGTTTAACATTTAAATCTTTGCTCAGTCTAGAATTCTAGTATAAAGTAGTAATAATAGCTAATATTTTTGAGTATGTACATATGTCAGGCACTAATCTAAATGCTTTACAAGTACCATCTCATTTAATACATTCAACAACCATATTCAACAATCATATGATCTAGACACAGTATTTTCCCTGTTGATATCACTATAAATTGACTTTCAAATGGATGGCAGCCTGCAGCCTTACCACTGTGGTGTCCAATCTTGTCAGATCTCAGAAGCTAAGCAGGGTCAGGTCTGGTTAGTAACTTGGATGGAAGACTGCCTGGGAACATCAGGTGCTGTATCCTTAGGAGAAGCAGCTAGTAAACCAACCCACCCTTAAAAACAATCTGCCATTCAAAGCCCTATGAATAGTAGAGAATCACTGACAATGGTGTTTCATCTGTTGTACATAAGATCACTCTGAGTCGTAAGGTCACTATGAGTCGTATAGCGACTCAACGGCACCTAACAACAACAATGGATGGCCAGCCAGTAAGTGGCAAATATGTGATTCTGTTTCAGGTGACAGACTCTCAGAGCCTGGACCTTATCTACTGTACTCATTTCGTGTTTTCCAAAGTGTTGTCTTAATGCTATTTGTTAAAGAATCCATTCTTTCTCCACTGTTTTAAGAATGCCAGCTTCACTTATATTCTATACTTATGTATGTGCCATGTACATTTAGATATGTTTCTAGTTGTTTGTCCTACTGAGCTATCCATCTGTTGTTGTTCTAGTGACACCTTGTTTTAATTTGTGTGGCTAAGAACTATATTCCCTCCTTCTAAGCAGTGCCTAGCAATGACTGTCTCACTGTAGGTGTTTTTGGCAGAATGATATAACTCGTGGGTCCATAGATTCAAAGGGTCCTATCTTGGATAGGGAAAATAATAACAATATCATTTTCGCTGACCCCTGATTGGAATATAGCATTTCTTTCAATTATAAATATAGGTAGTAGAACATAGTAGTAGAAATACCTGTTACTTTGTCACTGGTAGAATCATGGATATTTCTCTGGGTTAGGAGACCTTGCTTCACTGTTTCTTTCTTGAGGTCATTTTATCTTTGTGTCATATATCTAGGCAGTGCCTAGTACTTAGTAGATGCCCAGTATATATTAATTTTACAAACTTGTTAGTTTCAGCTGGGCATGGTAGTGCATGCATGTAACCTCAGTTACTCATGAGGCTGAGGCAGGAGGATCTCAAGTCCTAGTCCTGCCTGGGCTATGTAGCAAGTTCAAATCTAGCCTGGACAACTTGAGACCTTGTCTGAAAATAAAAATTAAAAATAGACAGGGATGTAGTTCAGTGGTAGAGTGTTTGCCTACCATGCACAAGGCCCTGAGTTCAATCCCTAGTAGCCTCCCCCGCCCCCATGCAAAAGGACTCATAGTTTAAATGTACACTAAAGTCAGGAGAACTGTGTAATGAACCCTGAATACAGTTTATCAGATTCAAATATTTTATTGTCAACATTTTGCTAATTTTGTTCTATCTTTCTTCCCCATTCCTGGACATTGTATTCTTTTACCCAATAATACTTCAAGAAGCTATCTAACTTGTAAGAACTTTACAGAAATACATAACTACTCCCTTATCACATTTGATCAAATTAAAAATAGTTCCTTAGTACTGTCTGTTACCCAGGACATAGTCAAATTTTCTTAATTGTCTCAACAATGTCTTTTATTTAAACTGAATAGTTGAAGCATGGTTCATATAATGCCCACATTTTGTGATTAGTTGATAGGACTTTTCTGTAAATATTAATTACATTGAATCTTTTTTTTTTTTTTTTTTTTTTTGGTTACTGGGGCTGTTGAACCCAGGGCCTAGCTCATGCTACACAAGTGATCTACCACTGAGCTGCACTCTGGCCCTCAAGATAATCCTGCCTCAGCCTCCTGAGACACTAGGATTATAGGTGTTGTGTGTGCCGCCTTGTCCAGCTGTAAATCTTGTTTAAAGTTGTTCTTTCAGGTATATTTTGGCGTGAGGTATATGACGAGAAAATCACATTTCTTAAGATCAAAACTCTTTAAGAGACATTTCTTCTTCATTTACTTTAAGAGTTTGTGCACTTCTTTAAATAACTTGGGGTAAAAATACTTTTCTATGAGAGTTTCTCTATGTATATCTGATCTTTAATTGTATTCTCTGTAAAATTGGAAGAAATTTGGATTTGGAATTTCTTTACATGTAGGGTTTTTCTTTTTATTACACTTAAAAACCATGGGAATGTCATAGTAGTAGTCTTTTATTGTTGATTTCTTTTTCAGGTTTCTGAAAGTCTTTTGTATTCAAACCAAATCTTTCTATTATTTCTAGACAGTTTGCTTCTATTTAACTTTAAATTATAGATTTGAAGCTATTTGTTCAAAGACTTCCATTATTTGCAGGCTGGTTCTCTGAGCTGCATTCCTGTTCATGGTTGTCATTTTGTGCATTCTTTTAATCTATTTCTCTCATTAAAAATACATTTCTCTATTTTATAACTTTCTTATTTGCTTTGTCACTAGCATCACTTCTATTTTTATTATACTCACACTCATCTGCTCATTGATTTTGGACCTAAAGTTTCTAGTGTTTCTTTTTCGTTGTGATAGCCTGGTTCATCTCCTTGAGAATCAATATCAAGCATTCTGTAAATTGGTAACAAATACTTCTTGAGTATTTATTGTGAGGAAGGCATTCCATCACAGAGGTTAATTTTGTTCTTCTATTTTACCACAAAGTTTTTTTCTTTAACTGCTCATACTTTTTTTTTTTTTGCTGTTTATTCATTCTTCTGAGTTTATTGTTTGTGCCTCTTTTCATAGTTTCAGACTATTTTGTTGGTAGTGTTTACTGAGTCTTGTGAGAAGCCCCTTTCTAATATACTGAGATCTCATTTCTGACTTACCAGAAGGCGTTAAGGAATTCAGGAATTTTTTATTTTGTGATGATGAGTTTAATGATCACTTAGTTATAATAAATCCTCTCTCCTAGTTTGGGAAGTCACTTTGTATAAAGGAAATGAAATAGTGAATCCTCATTTTATTCTTGTTAAGATTAGTTTGAAGGGGGAGCTGTCCATGACGGGAGAACGCTGTTTTCTAGGATGCTGTTTGTATGTGACAAGCATGCTGTTAAAGTGTGTCTCTGGAGGAGCTGGGCGTGGTGGCGCACGCCTGTAATCCCAGCGGCAGGAGGATCGCAAGTTCGAGACCAGAGGCAATCTGTGTAATTTAGTGAGACCCTGTCTCAAAAAAGTAAAAAAACAAATGGGCTGGGGGTGCAGCTCAGGGGTCCAGCACTTGCAGAGCATGCAAGCACGAGGCCCAGGGTTCAACCCCCAGTACCGCAAAAAAAAAAAAAAAAAAAAAAAAAAAAAAAAGTTTGTCTCTGGAGAGCTGGCTGACCCCAGGTAGAGCAGCACCTGAGTGATTGTTCCTGCAGTTTTAGAGTTTCGCTGAGCAAAAGGGAAGCCCTGAGCAAGAGACTATGAAGGACCCAAGAAGGGCTCAGATATGAACCTCTGATTACATAAAAGAGGTAGACATTTGAGTGAAGTGGCAGGAGACGGTGAGTCCACTGGAACTCTAAGCAAGTAGGTATCCTGCACAGTAAATGCATTGAGGCTGGCTCTGTGGGATAGGGAGACACATAAGTCATAGACCCTGTCCTCAGAGAGGCATAAAACCCCTAGAAGACAGAGCTAAAGATTAACACCAAAATGTGAGTGGATTCATGAGGCAAATCAAAAGCCTTGTGGCACGCATGTGGTAAAAACAGAATGACGAGGCTTTACAGATAGAACAACCCTGAGCAGGAGGGTTTGGAGAGGCTGCATAGAGAACAAGGGCCATAATCTTGGTCCTTGGAGGCCAAGACTTGGAGAGTTGGTAGGATTTGACTTGGTGAAGAGGAAGGGAATGGTGACTTTAACCAGGAAGAATATCCTGAGGCACAAACGTGGGAAGTGTTTTATAAAACCAGATTCCCTTGTTCCTATTTGTAGATTCTTCCCTTCTTCTAATAGTGATGATCGTGAATCTTCTCAAGGAGCAGTGCTCTGCCCGGTGGGTCCATCAATCAGTCTGGGTGCTGCTTTGGCTCCAGTTATACTGCCCTCTGCTCGCCTTCATCTGAGGACAGAGACATGACCTCTGGGTCAGCACCCTGTGGGGAGATCTCTCTCCCAATCTCACTGAAGTCTTAAGGGCTCCGTTCCCTGGTACTGTGTTCAGCCTACCTCTGCTTATCACCTCCACTTAGAAACTTCCATCTCTCCCTTCTCCAGACTTAGGCTTTCAGGTTGGAATTTCATAAATGTTCATAGCATGCCTCAGCACTACATTTTAGGCCTCATCATCCATATATCCTCTGATGTTTGCTGTCTGTATTGCTCTTTGGATCACAATCTCCTGTCCTGTAGTCTAGAAACCATCACATGTTGTGGAGATTGATATATGTAGAAGGGATAGTAAGAGCCAAGGTTGGAAATAATAGGTGATTTTAGATGGGCTTGATTCAGTCCTCAAGGGAAACAATGTAGTGTGTTTTTTGGTTTTGGATTAAATAAATTATTTATTTAATCAGATCTTTATTGACGCACACTAATGTTATTTTCAGCCTGTTTCTGTAAAAATGTAATAGTAATTAGCCACAAATAAACATAATGTATTAGTTTTGATAATGCTGCCATTTTAGTGGGAGAGGCAGACAGGCTAGTAGTCTTTGAACTGGAGAAATTGTCTAGATCCTTGACTTCCTGTGTCCTCTTTCCAAATGTTGATTTGTCTGAGAACACAGTTGTGGCCAACATGTTCTCTTTCCCAGGCAGCCCCCTTCCACTTCACTAAAAGAAGGCATAGCATTATTCATCTGTGTCTTTCTATTTGTTTGCCTGGTGTGTGAAAGCCTCCAAGTTAATAAGCAAAGGCCAAGTTAGCAATATTATTAAGAAAGTGAATGGGAAAAATCATTTTCCAAGTTAGATAGATTGCAGTCCTTGCTTTCAACAAACTTTCAGGAGTTGTCAGTTTGTACCTAATTAAACATAGTTTTTAATGCTAGGCTGCTATGTAATTTTGGCATATTACTCTAAATGAGTACAAAGATTGACTGATAGGGCTATAGCAGAATTTCTTTCAGTCCTATCTACTTATTTATGTGAACATGGTTTCTTGGCACTTGCAAGTAACTAGAAAAATGAAAAATTAATGCATTTCTAATAAAATTTTACTTTTTATGTTTAGTAGTACCAATTTATAATATAATTATGTTTTTATCAACTGAATGTTAATAATAAAGGAAATGAAAACCAAATCCATAGAAAATAATATTTTTTAACATTTAGAGTTTATAGTTGTAGAAGAATTAAAAATTCAGGCATATATATTTATGAATAATATATTGCAGTGCTTTATAGGTTGATCAATAAAAGATTTTAACACATAAATATTAGGATAAAATTCTGAAGAGGAAGTAAAAAAAGAAGGGTTCAAGGAAAAAAGGAATGGTATAAAACTTACGGTTTTTAAATAGATGATGATGAATTTTAAATCACGATGGTATTTATATTCCATTGGACCATTTGGATTCATTTAAGAGAGTAATGCAGCAATTTTATTTTAAAATGTAAATATTTTAAAATACCTTCCTTCCTTCCTTTCTTTTTGTTTCTTTTTCTTTTCTTTTTTCTTTTTTCTTTTTTTTTTGTGGTACTAGGGGTTGAACCCAGGGCTGCATGCTTGCATGCTTTGCAAGTGCTGGACCACTGAGCTGCACTCCCAGCCTATTTTTTTACTTTTTGAGAGGGGGTGTCGCTAAATTACGCAGACTGCCTCTGGTCTAGAACTTGGATCCTCCTGCCTCCACCTCCCGAGCCACTGGGATTACAAGCATTCGCCACCGCACTGGGCTTCTTCCTTTTTTGTAATAGGAATTGAACTGAGGGGCTTGCCCACATGCTAAGCACCTACTGTACCACTGAACTACATTCCTAGGCCAGAATGTCATCATATATAACATGCCAGAACGTATGTTTTTACTACTGTTTGTGATACAAAAATTTAAATATTAACATATATATGTATGTATTTGGAGAATCCCCAGCACTGCAAAAACAGGAGAAGGGCCTGGCAGCCCACTCATGAAACAATTCAGAAACAATCAGACATTGAAAAACCCTATGAATAGCAGAGAAGCGCTGACATAGTGCTGGGCATGGCACAGTGTTGGGAGGTGTTTCGTTCTGTTGTACATAGGGTTGCTATGAGTTGGATCCACTTGATGGCACCTAACAACAACAACATATGGAGAATAATGTGTTTTGTAAAGTTCTTTTAGGGCACATGATAAACAAACTATTTTTAATTAATTAGTGGTGCTGGGGCTCAAATCCAGGGCCTTTCACATGCTAGTCAAGTACTCTTTGAGTTACATTCCCAGTCTTGGCTTTTTGAGACAGTGTCTAGTGCACTATGTAGCTCAGGCTGGCCTGGAACTCACTGGGTAGCCTAGGCTGGCCTCAACTTTGTGATCCTCCTTCCTCGGCCCCCTGAGTGCTGGGACTACAGGCATTTGCCACCATACCCAGTTTATAAGCCAACATTTGTAGTGGACAGTATATGATACAGGTAGCTGACCAGAGTAAAGCAAGAAATGTTAAGGAAAAGGTGCTAAGGGAGCTGTTGGGTCAGGCAAAGTCACCAGAGGAGTTGCTGTGTGAGCTGAATCTTGAAGGACTGCAAGGAGTTGGCTAAGCTGAATAGTCATTGAAAGGCATTCCTAGAAGAGGGGAATGATATCCACAACAGGGCTAGAGTTATTAAAAAGAACAGGAAAACTGAGAGGGAAGTGGCAGGAGTAGCATGAGCTGGATGGTGTTTTCTAGCCAGTCTGACAGTGTCTTCACATGACCTGAAATTAGGAGGTCTGTGGAGGGTGCTTTTGCAGAGGACTGGGTGTAAGAAGTGCCAATGCTTCCCAGGGGCTGTTTTTGAAAATATTTGTTTGGACATTATAAATGTAGAGATTCTGTACCTAACAACAACAATAAAGGAGTGGAAAATGAGGCCCAGTAAGAGTTTATTCCTTTGGAGGTTTGTATCTTAGTAGTTATGGGCAGACAGATACTAGTGCTTTAGGGCAAGGATTCTTTCCATGGATGACATGCTTGTCATGAAGGATGACTACAGTTTCAGAGACAAAATTTGAGATGTTTAAAAAAAAAAATCTGGTAAAGGATATTTGACCCTATTTGTGAATTCGTTTACGTGAAGCTTTTATAGAATTCTAAAAATTAAATCAAAATGAATGCATTTACAAAATCACTTTTATTGTAAAGAATCCCACATGATAAGCTTTCTGTGGTCCAAGAAGAAGTAACATGTATGGTCACTCTTGTGGCCCATCTGGCAACGTGAATTCCTTTACTTTCATGATGGAGAGGGGTGCTGTGAAGTAAGACAGTTTGCTGTCCAGAGAAAGTTGGTAGCACTTTGTTTTGCCCATTTGGACATTTGTTCAGCACAGTGATTGTGCCCTGATGCAGGGCAGACTGAATGAACTCCAGGAGGGAACCATCAAAGGGTTGATTCAGTACCACACAGAAACACGAGGCTGTCGGATGAGCGAGCGCCTTTTCCACATTTTCATATTTTCCACCGTGATACTGAAAACTTTGCCCTTAGAGAACCCTGAGCTACCTAATATTTATCTTCTAGGTTCTTGAGAGGGAGAAATGGGTGATTTATGCCACTAAATAGATGCCCAGGGCCTTTCTTTGGAGAGCCAAGAAAGGAACCAAAGGCAGTCATGGGAATGTGACCAGCAGTAAAGAGCACTGCCCCACTTCGATTTCTTGTGGGAAGACGTTGTATTTGGCTTTCTGTTTTCCAGTCTGTGAAAAGCCTAGTTTTTGGGGGAGGACGGGAGAAAATGCTGCCAAGGAAGTACGAAGTCAGTAGAGGGGACCTACTGTGTGCCAACTTGATACTTCACTTTCATAAATCTCCATAATTGTCTCAAGAAAGGAGGAATTGTGCCTCAGAAAGGACAAGGAACTTGCCCAAGGTCTGGAATTTGAATGCTAGTTCATTTGACTCCCAGGCCCATCCCCCTACTTTGTGACACCTCCTCATGCTGAAATCATGGAGAAGGAGTGGTAGGTATTCTGGATTGAATTAGGGAACTCATGCTCTCTGGCTCACTGTTCTGAGAAACACCACCCTTTCTCAAGAGCCACTGGGGAGAGAAATAATGCCATCTAGAAGACAGGAACTGAGGCAGAATATACCAGGAGCTGTTTACACTGTCTGTTTCCTGGAGAACCAACGCTGTGCCATAGCATCTGACCTTTGATGGTGGTTTGGAAAAAGTGGGTCCTGAATTCACCTGCCATCAGTTATCCCAGTGAAGGAAAGCAGGGAAGCGTAGTACACTACAGGGAGATGGGATTTCACAAAACACAGTTTTTGTTTCCCTCTCTTTCTCCCTCCCTCTTCTCCTCTGTCCCTCCCTCCCTTCCTTCCTTCTTTTTTTTTTTTTTTTGGCAGTACTAGAGGCTTGAACCTATGGCCTTGCATATACTTTGCAAGTGCTCTACCCTTGAGCTACACTCCCATCCCCTTTCTGTTTTTTATCTAGAGACAGGGTCTCACTTGAGTTGTGCAGGCTGCCTCTAGCCTCACATGTGCGATCCTCCTGCCTCCACATTCGAAGTCACTGAAATTATAGGTGTGCACCACAGCGCAGGCTTTGTTTCTTACTTTGGGATCAGTATAAGATTCCCAGTGCTTTAATTTTTCCCAGGGAAAAGGACTGGAAACAAACAGATTATAAGTCCAAACCAGTTAGCATCTTTGCATAATAAAAAAGAGGACATTTGCAAACCAAAGTAATAAATAAGTTAAAAACAAGCTGAATCTTGTGGTTTGTTGTTGTTAGGTGCCGTCTAGTGGTGTCCGACTCATAGCGACCCTTATAGGGTTTTCAATGGCTGATTATTTCGGGATTGCCTCCGGAATGTGTTGCCATGTCCTTCTCCCTTTTTTGTGGTGCTGGGAATTGAACTTCGGACCTCAGAGACTGCAGAGTGGCGCTCTACCAACTGAGCTAAATCTCAGCCCAGGAATCTTGTGGTACATGCTTATAATCCCTGCCCCAGAGAGGATGAGGTAGGAGGATTTCAAGTTTGAGGCCGTCCTGGGTTACACAGTTAGACGTACTTTCAAAACCAACCAATCAACCAACCAACTAAACAACCAAAATCACCAACCAAACAAAACAACAACAACAACAACACCACCACACACACACACACACACACACACACACACACACACACACACACACAATAGGACAATAGGCAGGCCATGAAAGGACTTATATTCATCTTTACAAAATTAGGTAAGATTAAAAATACTTTGCATTAAGTAAAATTACAGCATAATTTTCTCAATATGTTTGCCAATTTTGAAATTTTTTATTTGGAATTACAATATCAGGAGAAGCTTAACTATCCAGCTTTTATTTTTTCTACCTTATTTTTTATCTGTTACTGTTAACTATTTTGATACCCACATTAATGAAAAGAGTGTCAACAGTCAGTGGTGTATTCTGGTGAAGGGTGAAAAGAGGGTTAAGAACAGTTCTTCAGTTTTCAGTTCTGTGATCAGACCAGGAAGAAAGCAAGACTAGCAGCCCTGGTGTCTTGAGTGGTGTAGGCTTCAGGATGGGGGCTGTTAGGAACTGTCTCCTTGGCTTCATCCATGGTCTGGGGACAGGACCCTTACTGCTTAACATGGAACAGGTAGGAATTTATTTGAGAGGGATGCTGTGGATGGTAAAAATTTCCATTATGGCCTGGACCATATTTAGCAGAACAACTGTAGTAAAGGAATTATCCTGTTTGGTTCTGGAAGGTAATCTACAGGAGGAGACACAGACAAAGGCCCATTGTTCTCTCCGCATAGCGCAGCTGTTTATTGCATTGGGGCTAAGGAGGGGTGTGCAGAGCTGGCAGGACTCTGGCCTAGGTGCTCCTATGTGGGGGTGGACCCACTGCTCTGCCTGGTTATTTTCTGAGTCTGTCTTGTGTGGATGTTTTGCAAACTGCATTTTCCTCTAGGCAGCAAAATTTTAGCTCCATCTTCCACTTGGTCTCAGTGCCCTGGAATTTGGGGTGCTTCTGTGAGCACTCGGGAACAGAAAAAGCCTGAAAGTATTTTGGGAATTCCCCACCTCTCCTAGCCCGCTCTTTTGTCCAGGGGAACATCTACCTTGTGCATTTCCACGGGCTGGGCTGGGGGAAGTGTGTGTTTTGGCCTCTTTGGGGAAGGGCACACAGGCTTCCCTGGCCTGTTTACATTTGTTTGGTCCTGCTCTGGATTACAAATGAGGCCTTGGGTGGGGGATTCCCTGGTTCTATGGAGGTTATTCCTTCCTTTTGTCTGTTTTCTCTTTTTTTTTTCCCAGCTAGGGAAGAGCTGCTTTTAAAAGAAAAATAGTGCTTTCTTTGACTTGGCTCCCATGTCTGATAGACTTTGCCCATTACTGGATTAGTTCACAATCAGGAAGAATCTCCTCTGCCTTCTAAAATTCCCTTCTACTGAGTTCTGTGGTTGTTAACCCATTTCTCATTTGCTGCCACTGCTGTAGTTGGGAGCAGTCTCCCCTAGTCTTCTGAGCCCAGAGTCTGGACTGCTTATTGGAGCTTATTGAGCTGGTCTTGACCCAGTGGTCTCTTGTTCCTTATAATGTGTGTCCTGGCTCAGAATGGAAATCCTTTGAGGTTTAGAGTTCCAGCTTCTTTCCTTCTCTTTTCCCCAGACTGCGTATATAACATGTGAGTGAGGACCCTGTGGGGAGGGTGACCACCACTGGCTTAATTCACCTGTGGGGTCACCTTGTCTTGCTCCTAATTCAGCCTGTCCACCTAGAGCACAAGCACAGCCACCTCCTCTCTGGGGCTGACTTTATGAGGTGCTTGCTAAGCACACAGTAGGGTGAGGGGAAACCCTTTGTCCCTAGGGGCATAGGTAGAAGGTCTGCTGCAGATCTCTTATTCTTTTGGGGGAGTTGTCTTTGCTTATGCGATCAACAGTCCTGATAGCAGAGCCAAGGAAGAGGAAGGCGGTGGAAGCTTGCTTTGGTGCTTTTTCTCCTTTTGGAATATCCTTGCTTGGATTCCTTGAATTCCCTTCTAGTTCCACCGGTGACACTGTGGTAATGGTTCTCTGCCTGCAGCTTGTCCACTCTGTCCTTGATTTTCCAGCCCCTGTCTCACACCCATAGATTCCTATCTACTTTATCATGTCATAAGGTTCTATCAGCGTCTGTTCGACTGGAATAGTATTCATTTTCTTTCTCTGTCCCTCCTTTCTTTACTAAGAAGTCAACCATTGGCCTTTGGGCTTTATTTCTAAACCAGGTTTCAGTTCAGACCTTGGTTCTAGGAGGAAGCTTTGTTTCCTACTCAGGTGGCTTCTTAATATGGTCTTGGGCCTAAGATTAGTTGTTGCTTCAGTGTTGCTCTGAAATTTTGGTTCTGTATCCTTTTGTTAAATCACTTTTTCCTTTCATTAGAACTTTTTTCTACCCCAAAGATCATGAAGATGGTCCTCCTAAGTTTTCTTCTAAATGCTTTCCATCTTAGATAATAGTTTATTCACACTCACATTTAGATCTGGAATCCTACTTTTAAATCTCAGCCATGTTTTAAAAACTCTGACTTCTTGCTTCGGCTTGTCCTCAGTTTAAGATCACATTTTTCCTTTTTTGTCACCCTTCTGCTGGCCTGTGCCATGGTCTTCTCTTCTATTTCCCCATGTGCCGTGCCTACCCCTCTCCCACAGTCTTCCCCTCTGGCGGAGGTCACAGAGGAAATATTTAGTCAGTCTCTGCCAAACATTCTGACTGTGTTGTTTGCTTAAAAAGACAGGCAGATAAACTGTTTTGCTTCTTGGTCTTGGTGCGCTAGGGCAGATGTTTCTCCTAGAACGGAGGTATTGTGGTCAGTTGGGAAGAACACTCGACCAGAGTTTGGAGAATTGGATTCTAATCCCTGCTGTGCTACTAATTTGTGGTGTGATCTTGCTTAAGGCATATTTCTATGTCTCAATTTCCTTTTGTCACAGGGACCTTATTTCACTATAAAGACTATGGGTGTGAGATGGGAACCCAAAGTGTAAGCCTGGGGGTCAAGGAGAGAGTCTAGGTAAGAGGTGGAGAGCCATCTCCATGGGCATGGTTCTTCCTTAGTAGAGCTGGGAGGGAACTCAAATGACCCATATAAAGATACATTTAAGACGTAGTATGTATCATTTTGAAAAATTATAAAATGTGACAAAATGATGGAGGTTCTCTGACAAAAATCACTTCAGGATAGGACGGCCCTGCTTATCCCTTGGTTTGCTCCAGGTCCACACCTGTTTGCTGTCACCCTTGAGATGGAGACGGCTTATCCTTTGTGGGTTCAGTTCCAGAATTCTTCCTCCCACCTTCTACCGCCTTCACAAGCCCACTAATATTTGAAACTCAGCCCAGATCTTCACCTGGCTTTGATTTCCCCATCATGTGGAGCTTGGTCCTTGGAAGTTGTAGCTTCCAGAAACCTTAAATGTTTGCTAACATGTCCAACTTCTGCATTTCTTGATTGCTCCTTCTGTGCTGTGTGGCTGGGTTCCAATTCTCTTGCCTTGGAGGAAGTATGATTTGGTTCTAGCAAGGAAAAAGAGAGTATTTGAGGGATCCTATTACCAAGAACTGGGAAATAAAAATAGACAAAAGAACTGAGAAATGCCCATTAAGAATGCTGAAAGGTCTTTGAAGAAGACACAAAATAGTTTAACTTGTGCTTATATAAAACCTTAGCTTTATTTCCCAACCCATACTAGTCAGATAGGCAGAGCCAAACTTCTTCCTTATTCCTGTTCTCTTCTGAAATGACCCTGGGATTTAATCAGATCTTACCTAGGTTGGGATTTAGCTCCATTGGTAGAGTACTGTGCTGCAGTCTCTGAGGTCCCAAGTTCAATTCCCAGCACCACAAAAAACGGGAGGAGTGTGTGGCAATCCACTCCCGAGGCAATCCAGAAACAATCAGCCATTGAAAACCCTACCAGGGTCACTATGAGTCAGAGGTAACTTGATTGTGCCTAACAACAACAGCAACAACAACATCAGCTTTTGGGCTGGGATTTAGCTCAGTTGGTAGAGTGCTGCACTGCAATCTCTGAGGTCCCGAGTTCAATTCCCAGCACTGCAAAAATGGGAGAAGGACCTGGCAATCCACTCCCAAGGCAATCCCGAAACAGCCATTGAAAACCCTATGAGGGTCACTATGAGTTGGATACCGACTCAACGGCACCTAACAACAACAATACCTAGGTTAGTCTTTTCTTTCCTCTTAAAGATTTGTCTTGGTTTCCTCTAGTACAGAGTAAGTTGGACAGAGACAGTCTCCAAACTTTCCTAAATGGGCACAAGGTGATACCAGTCTTTGCAGGGCTAGTGATGAGAATGTGTGCTTATTATTGCTATGCCCATCTCCGAGAGGCTCTTAGGCTGCTGAAACTTGATAGAGAAAGTTAGAGAATTTAGTAGAAGAGTGCTAGAGAAAGTTAGAGAACTTAGTAGAAGAGTGCTGGGGAGAAAAGTTACTTAGTCAACCCTGTCTACTTTCAAATAGGCCTTCTCTGCCATTCTGCAATCTTTTATTTATTTCTAAGTCTGTGGGACATTCAACACAGTGCTTATTCCATATATATAGTGTGTGGGTGGGTTTTTTTTTTTTTTTTTTTTTATGCCATTAACCCTGACTCCATCCTGACGGTACATCACCAGTGAGGGTTCCTTCTACTTTACTCAAACTGTTAGGACTAGGTGACATGGAACACTGAGATAGTTCTCTCTTTCCCTTTCTTTCTTTCTTTCTTTCTTTCTTTCTTTCTTTTCCTTCCTTTCTTTTCCTTCCTTTCTTCCTTTCTTTTATTTTTATATTTTTACAATAGAGAATATTTTCTTGTTGTTGTTGTTGTTGTTAGGTGCCATGGAGTTTGGTTTGACTCATATCGACCCTATGTACAACAGATGAAACACTGTCTGACACTGTGCCATGCCTGACACCATGTCAGTGGTTTTCTGCTATTCATAGGGTTTTCAATGGTGGATTGTTTTGGGAGTGGGTTGCCTGGTCCTTCTCTCTAGCCTGTAGCACCTGGTATTCCCAGGTGTTCTCTCATCCAAGGACTAACCAGGCTGACCTGCTTAGCTATCGAGATCAGGTGGGACTGGATGCCAGAGTGCTATGGCTGCAGACTAATAGAGAATATAGATAAGATTTATTAAGAGTTAGTACACCAGTAAGAAATAATTACAGAGAAGACCGAGGTATCTGGAGAAGCTTAGGCAGACCTGCAAAGGAACTTAATTTGGGTTCTCTGGGTAAATCTGCATAAGGATAATTCTATTTCCTGAGGAAATGTAAAGCCAGAGAGAACAGAGTTTAGCAGATTTCTACAGGGAAAAGTACCTTAGATAGACAGAAAAGATGGCAGGCCCAAGAAAAGGGAGAATCATGCACATGGTTGCTAGAGAAAGAGGAAAAGAGCAAAAAGTGAGAATTGGAGAGGAAAGAAAAGAAGGGAAAAAGGCAGTAATTCCTTTTCTTTATAGAGTAGGCACTGCCATCCAGCCTGCCTCAAGAGAATAAGCAGTGAGCATTGCCTGTAGGATCTGCAGACGTGTTCATTGTGAATGCCAACAATATCTGGTTAAAAATAATGGTTTGATTTGGGGCTTCATAAGAGTTGTGAACCTGGGCCTTGCATTTGATACATTTCCTTATCCCATTTGTTGTTAAACCAAATTGTTCTAGGCAGATGACCCAACCCTTAACTGTCATTAATGCCCAGTGTGCCAGCCTCCCTGCCACTCCTTTTCTGGGTACTTATGGCTTCTCCATCCCTCATCAATCATAGCTAATTCAGGTAGGTGTTTCTCAGATCTTACTTAGGTCATCATTAACTTTCATCTTCCTTTTCTCTCCTACCTGTTTTGCTTAGTTACTTGCCCTTAACATAGCCGATAAATGTGATACCAAGAACACTTCTGAAAGGAAAGCCAGATAGATGTCTGGGAAGACAGCATTAAGAATTCATGCAATCAGTGTTGCCCTTGAGGGTATCTTTTAAAATCCCTACAAATATCCATCTTTTAAGTAACCCGTTCTTCTTCTAGGGCTACAAATTGAGATGTGTCAACATTATTTAATTATATTCCTCTTTCGTTTTATTGCTAGTATTTGCAGAAGTATCATTTTTGTATCTTCATTGTATGTAAGCTGTATTTCAGCCATGTTATTCAGTAATGAGCTTATGTGGGCATCCAGCTGATAGGTCTCATGTTATTTCTGTTGTCACTTTATAAAAGTAACTGATTGATAAAGGAAAGTTCCATGAAAACACCTTTTGTTCACCCTCTGGTCTCTACTAGTGATGTTGCTCTGACTCTATTTCTATTGTATGGAGGGGAAAAAAAGTGCTTCCGAAGGATGCTGGGAGCTGGGACAGGAAAGTTTGGTCCTTCCTCCTGCACCCAAGTCTCTAGGGTAGAGGTCCTGGAGTGTGCTATGCTTGGCTTTCCTAAGCTTTCTTTTTCTCACTGTATGTCACTTCAGGAAGTGCATTAGCTTAAAGCCTGATGATGTTTCCTTTACTTTGAAAATCATGATCTAATTATGGCTGGACCACATTCTTTAAACATGTTGTTTAGTGGAGTTCATGGGATTATCCCCTTCCACTTTTACTAGGAAGTCATAGTTTCTTGTTGTGGTGTGTCAGATCTTAAATGGAAATCTTCTAGTTTGAAGCTGTGTACTTCAGCTACATGGTGCTGCTAATTTATGCAAACTGAAGGTGACCCAATGCTCTGTGTGTAACCTGCAGTATCTTCTTGTGGAATGAACAATTCAGGAAAATGGAACAACATTTCAAATGAAATTCCAAACTGTTAGGTTCCAGGTTCCAGGTGACTGAAAATTTCCTGTTCGTGTGGGAAAGTTTATCCAGATGCTCTTTTATGGGGACCAGTGTGTATCACATCATTCCAGAGAAGTACAGCCATAGCTGATTTTATCTTTCTTTGTCTTTCTGTGGTGCCCAGGGATGCTCTTTTAAAATTCGTCTTTAGTTTTTGTCTCTTTGAAAAAAAGCAGCGCACATTATGTAGGTTTGGGAGTAAAATCTATGGCCATAGAGCAAGGAAAAACTAATGGTTATTATAAGTAGTGGACCTTTTACCTTTGCTTCATTGGCACCAGGCAGTCAGGAACTGAAGTAAACAGCTGCAGACCCTTCTTGTGCAATTTTGAGGTGAGGATGGGCAAAATCCCAGGGCTGGGAGGCAGTCATGTGGCTTACCAGGGAGATGACATCAGTTATTTTACTGGTGCTGTGGAGGAAGGGGAGATTCCAGGTGCTTAACCTTCTTCCTGCATGTGGGAATGTCTGAGGCCACCCCCACTCCCATCAGCAGCCAAGACCTCTGCCTGGGAAAAACCTTGTCTAATTCCGTGCCTCCTGTTGTCCCCACAGGGACCTGAAATTGGAAGGAGTCTTGAAACCTTGTCTGTGGGAACAAAGCTTTGGGGAATGGACAGACTTGTGTGTCTCTTTGTACCTTTTGTGGTGAGGCTAACTGACTAAGGGTTTTAAACTTGGGGGTTGGATATGAAACGAGAAGGAGAAATGTGGTCTGGGTTTTGTGGAATCTGTACTAGGAATTGCCCTTTTCTTGGAGAGAAAAGCAGCCTATGACTTAAATCATTTTTTAATTAAAATTATTTGATGTCTTAATGTGGATTGTTGTTGTTGTTGTTGTTAGGTGCCGTCGAGTCGGTATCCGACTCATAGCGACCCTCATGGGGTTTTCAATGGCTGACTGTTTCGGGATTGCCTTGGGAGTGGATTGCCAGGTCCTTCTCCCATTTTTGCGGAGCTGGGAATTGAACTCGGGACCTCAGAGACTGCAGCGCAGTGCTCTACCAACTGAGCTAAATCCCAGCTGTTTTAATGTGGATACTCATTATATAAGAGGAAGGCATTTCTAATGACTTCCTTTCTGTGTTCTACTCCTGTCCCTCTTTATTCTTGAACAGAGCCTCACAATGCCATACTTTGGGAGAAGGCATGTGAGCAGGGGAGGTCTGACCTACGTTCAGCCTTGCCTGTGTGCATTCTTCTGGGAACTGTGGCAGGGCCTCTTGGGAAGCCTACAGCCAACGGTAGGACTGGAAAAAGCTTTATGACCTCTGCAGCGTGACACAGCCTAGAGCCGGGAGGCGTTGGAGCAAGCAAAGCCCATCTGCTCACCAGCTTTGCTTTTCTCTCAGATGTTGGGTTCCCCCTTGGGCTCTGCCCTCCTCCCTGAGATGTTAGAAAATGAAGCCTGTTGCATGGAAAGCAAGTGGGCCAAATCTCATACTAAGAGGATCAGTCATCCCCATCCCCAGGCCTGCTTGGGCTTCTTTGTGACTAAAGTGTAGGGTTTCTCCAAGACCCTTGCTCACATTCAGCAGTGGCCACTGCTCCCTTGAAGCTGTCAAGGACCGGCTCAGGTTTGTTCTGTCCCAGTGTCTTCCCACCACTGTATTTTTCTCTTTCTTTGGGCGTTCAGATACGAGGTCCTTCACAGTCTCTGAGCTGCCGAAGTCCTTGTTCTGAGAGCCCGGCATCTCCCCTCTGGGCCCAGGAAGCTGTGGGTAAGCTCTGAGTTTCCTTCTCAGCCGGGCACTGCTGGGAAGCCATCTGCATTCCTTTCTACCCAACTCTGCCTCAGGGGCTGTGTGGGGTGCGGTTGCTTTATGCCTCTGTGACCTGGAATTGTAAAGGAGTCCCATGGAGACTAGTCACTGAAGGTGACCAGGGGTTTGAAGGTGAAACTGCCTTTTTTTTTTCTTCTTCTTTTTTGCAGTTCTGGCGCTCAGAGCGAGCTTTTCATGGGGTGTGCTGTGGTATTGGTTGTGGGTTTTTTGTTTGTTTGTTTGTTTTTGTTTTTGTGGTACTCTGCCGCTGAACCCAGGGTCTCATGCATATTTTGCAAGCACTCTGCCACTGAGCTGCACCCCAGACCCTTTTTTAATTTTAAAATTGAGACAGGGTCTCACTAAGTTAAGAAGGCTGCCTCCGCCTCCAGAGGTGCTGGGATTATAAGCATGCGCCACCACGCCCAGTTTAGTATTGATTCTTTTTACATCTTGTTTCCCCGTGTCCCTGCCACTCTAGAAGGGAAGAGGTTAGGAGAAAGTGCTCAGTGCTCAGTTTCCTGTGACCTTCCTTTGGCGCTGGAGATGGGTATAGAAGATGCCTTTTATGAGGAAGGAGCTGAGAGGCTGGTGTGAGGGTCTGTCTGTCTCCTGGCTGCCGTGTAACTGGTATCTTCCCATTGTGGCTGTGTGAGTACTCTGAATAGTTTCTGCAGACATCTCTTTTCCTTGAAGGCAGGTGTCACCTTTACCTGGCTTAAACTCTTCAGAGGGTGACAGTGTCTGTTCCTGTAATTGAAAGGGGCCAAGACAGCATGAAAAGCATGAACAAGCTGGGCCTAGGAGGGGGACTTTTTGTCCAGGGGTGTGTGTGCAGGGTTGGAAGTGGGGAGTGAAACCTTCTAAGGAACAGGAAAGAATAGTAAATCTAGAGAGGGGATGTAGGAGGTTGGCTGTGGAGAACAGAAAAGCTGGGGGTTTTTGCAGAGGTGTGTCCCAGAGTGGCTGGTCCATTCAGCTGTGGCTCAGGGTGTGCTTGGCTATGCCTGCATTGCTGAGTACCTTGGGTATGGTGGCTAGGAAGGCCTACCTCTGAGAATAGGGATGGTCCCCAAACTGACCCTCCTACTTTGCAGCCACAATACACCCATGTGGTTCTGGCCTGTTGGGGAGATTTGGGCATAGGGTATTCTGGGGCAGAGGCACTGGGTTTGAGAGTAGGCCGGCCAGCCAGAATCCCACCTCCTAGCTTGTTGGCTGCCTCAAGGGTGAGAAGCTTCTTTGCGGCTGCCATTGCTCTCTGGCCTGGCCTGTGGAAGTGTCTGTGCCATGCAGGGTACAGAGCCCTTCTTGTGGGTGCTCTGCCTCTTTGGGACTTAAGAACAGCTGGGGCGTAGTTTGAAGAAGAGATTATCTTCTGGGGTCAGATCTGAAATCTATATTGGACGATTAGTGCTTAGTCTTGGCTCTTCTTGCCCTCTGTGTCTCTGCACTTTATCTTCCCATCACTGCCCAGGCATTGTGAGTAGTGCTGCTATCACACAGCTGATCAGGACATTAAGAATGAAGCTAAATATAACTGTCTGCACAGGCTCATCTGTAGAGCAGAGTTTGATTTGAGCTTGGGATGGGGCCTTTCCACCCCAAACAGAGTAGGTGAAGGGAGGGAGGAGATGGTAGGAAAATGCTGCAGGGGTTAGGAGGCTATTGATCCCCCCCACCCCCGCTCCCAACATTATCAAGCTCTGGACAATTGTGAAAGGCTGAAGAAAAAAACAAGATCTTGCTTTCCAGCGATCAGGCAGTCCTCAGGCAGTTGCTGAATTTTTCAGCTTAACCACTATTGTGATGCAAATATTATATAAAGCTTGTTTTCTGACCACAGAGAATTTATAATCTACTGAGAAAGGAAATACTTGTTAAAAACAATTAGAGAATATCCAAGATCTTCACTATGTTGGTTACTAACCACAAATATGTTTATAGTTTGGAAACAAGAAATCTGTGTCTTGAAACAATAGGAAAACTTCCCTGGAAGAGACAAGATTTTTTGCTGGTCTTTGAAAGTTGGGTTGACTTTATAAGCAAAGGAGGGGTGAGGTGCTTTCTGAATGTGGAGAACAGCAAGTACATAGAGGATGCAGCACCTCAGGGTCGCTGTGAAGAGCGCCTTGAAGTAGTAGGTCTGGTTGTTTTTGGTAGGTGCTGTAGAGTCAGTATCCGACTCATAGTGACCCTCATAGGGTTTTCAATGGCTGACTGTTTTGGGATTGCCTTGGGAGTGGATTGCCAGGCCCTTCTCCCATTTTTGGGGTGCTGAGAATTGAACTTGGGACCTCAGAGACTGCAGCGCAGCGCTCTACCCACTGAGCTAAATCCTAGCCCAGTAGGTCTGGTAGAACATAGAAATTTTAACTCTGTCAGTTCTGCTTTGGTGCATAGGAGGTGGGAAGTGATGCAGTGAAAGTAGAATTTTATGGAAATCTCTCTTGTAGAAGAAAGCAGGGTGCTTTTGGAGAGGGTAGAAAATGACACTAAGGAGAGCTACTTACAGGCCCAGGTTGGCAACAGGAATGAAGAGGAAGGGGGTGGATTCCAGAGGATATTCCAAGATAGACTAAGGCAGGACTTGGACATAGGGTATTAAGGATGAAGTTGAGGATAAAGACAGCATGCTAAAATTTCTGACCCTCAGAGTTGACAAATAACAATATACCGTATCTTTGTGACATGTCTTGAACTTTTCAAAGCACTTTTTCATTCAGTATCTCAGAGTTGTTTGGGCTCTTAGAGTTCATCTAGTCTGACTTCATTCTGCAAGTGGGGAGGTTGGAGCCAAGAAAGAGGAAGGGATCATTTCTAACTCAGATAGCTATTTAATGGTGGAGCTGGACCTCTGGTCTAGGCCTTTTCTGTCTCAGACCAGGTGGGTTTTTTTTTTGTTGTTTGTCTGTTTATTTGTTTTACACAGTACTAGGAGGTTGACCCAGGGCCTCACCCATGCCAGGCAAGTGCTCTACCACTGAGCTGCATCCCCTGCCCCCCACCTTTTTTTTAATTTTGAGACAGGGTCTTGCTAAGCTGCACAAGCTACCTTTGCCCTGGAACTCATGTTCCTCTTGCCTCTGCCTCCTGGGTCACTGGGATTACAGGTGTGCGCCTTAGCACCCAGCTCTCCCAGGAGAGTTTTATGACAAGAGCAGCTGGAGGAAAGAGTGTGGGGTCAGAAGGAAGTCCATCCAGTGGGGTGACACTAGATAACTCCCAATCTCTCCCACCAAAATGAAACTTACTCAGAGGCATTCATACCATATCAGTGGTTCTACTACTAAGATTTGTTTCTTTGAGAAGTATATGCCAAGAAGATAGACTCTAGGTTTTTCTAGTTTTGAAATTCTTAAGCGCATAAAAATTATGCATATGAAAAATAATGAGTTGAACTTCCTGAGCGACTATGACTAGTGTGTGGTTGGTGCCTCTTCTAAGGGAATTTCAAAAGTAATTTGACGCCATGTGATGTTCACCTTGTGCGGTGGCCACAGAACCTAAGTGCCAAGGATACAACTGCTCTGCTATAGCAGGTTATGACCAGTGATCAGCAGCAGCTGAGTAGCCAGTGTCTGCAGTTACGGCTCAGCTTCTCTTACTACTTCCTTTCCCCACCTCCTTTTAAGATACACATGTGGGGCTGAGAGTATGGCTCAGTGGTTGAACACTTGCAAAAAGCATGTGTGAGGCCCTGGGTACAACTCCCAGTACTGCAAAACAAAAACGAACACAAACGATACATGTGTGCGCACACGCTTGTGCATGCACACCCCACACACTCTCCTCCCTTCGCCTTTCTCTCTTTCCTTACTTTTTTCTCCTCCACTATTTTTCTTGTCTCATTCCCCATTTTCTGTCTCTATCCCTTCCTGTCTTGTCTGTCTGATTACCTAAATGACTTCCTGTGTTGAACTAATATCCCCTCCTTGGTTAAATGCAGATGTGACTATAGTGAGGTACCTTTGCATATTCTGTTTTGTCTGTGTTCCCGGGGGTGGTGACTGGCACTCAGTGATCCAAGCCAGAACCTGGGAGTCGTTCTGGACTGTCCCTCACCTTCACAGCCAGTCATCCTCCAAGTTCTTGTTTTCTATTACAAGAGCTCTTGAGCTTCTGCTGTTTTTATTCTCATCGCCTCATACAGCAGGAGAAGGAGCATAACTGAATAAGGAAAAATAGAGAAGACAGTCACCTTCAGTGTCCTTGAAAGCATTTTGAGGAGCGTGCCCCTCGTAAAGCCTGCTCTTGTAGTCTGTGTCCTGAAGACAGATCAAAAAAGGGCTGCATCCTGAGGGACAGGAAATCCGTGCTCTGCCTGGGGGCAGAAGAGTCAAATGCACACCCTAACTGCTGAGCCATGTACTTGCAGGCGCGCCGCTCTGTGTCTAGGTACTTCTAGGAGACGGAACAAAAGTCACCAGGGTAAAGTGAGGTTCTGTGTGCTCCTTCTAGGTTCTCAGTGTCCATCTGGTCCTTTACTTGCCTTCCTGACTGCTTTAATAGGAGCAGCACTCTTCCTGAAGCTTCTCAAGGGTAGTGCCCTTAGTTTAGTTTGAAAGACCTTGTCCTTAGTATCTATCTCAAGTTCTATATCCAGCTGTTGGGATTCATTTCTCACCTTTTCATCTTTCCTCTAGATAACATTGCTGTTGTCCATCCCAGTCTCCCCTTCTTTATCCCTAGTCTGGTGCAGCAGGGGCATAAGGGGAAAATGGACTACATGGGTAGTAGAGGAGGGAATTTTGTGGGCTGTATATTGTCTTATCTGGAAGGTCTGTCCCATTCTCTTCTGCCCCTCAAAGCAGCAGGTGAAGTCAGATGTAGCCAAGCTATTTGTCTTCTGAGGCTTCCTCCGTAAAACTGAAATAGGTTGCTCACTCTTCAGAAACTTGCTGGGACAGTATCCTTTATGACACAGCAACAAAACAGAAACTCCCAAATCCCAATGGCAAGTTTCATCTTTGCCTCTGACAAATCTTGCAGCTCTCGCTGGGTCTCTGGCCCTTGGGTTGATAGTGATCATGCTTCCCCTGGCTGTGTTTGGAGAAGCCCAGGGTTGGAAAGGAAACAGGTGATTGCATTAAAGCAGTAGTAACCTGGTAACTCTTGGGAGCACACAGAGTCAAGCCTCACCTTGCTGCATTTTTCCCAAGTACGCTTCCCTCCTAGCTCCTGTGGCGTTTCCTCGGAAGAGGTGTGTCCTGCATGACTGATGGCAGGTACTATCTGCATTGATGATGTGTGGCTACAGCCCTTCCTCACCTTCAGGACTGTGATATGGTTGGGTTTCTTTGCTCTGGTTTGAGGTGAGCTGGTGTCTCCTAGTTGTAACTGCTGGACTCCCACAGCTTGGGACAGGGAAGTCTTCTGCTAGCATTTGCTCTGCTGGGGACAGTATGTTGTGACCCTGTGTTCTTTTCACTCTGCCTTCCTCCTCTCTGCCATTAGCAGCATTAGCAGCCAGTTACATGGGATGTAGGCATTCATGTTTCAAAGGATAAGGAACCCCAGATGCTGAGGGAATAAAGGGTTTTCTGAATTCTTTCTTTCCTTCAAAAGGCTAAGTGGTACTCAAGTATGTTCTTTGACCTCCCTGGGAGTAACACTCAGGAATTCCCCCAAATTTGCTGTTCTCAGCCTGCCAAACAAGCTTCCTCCTGTTTCTGTCCTTCAGAATCTTAAATTACCCTCTCCTCTTCCTCCACATCCTTCTCTTTTTTTCTCTCATGTTCTCACCCATCTTCCCTTCCTTGCATCCAGGGAGTCTCATTTTTTGGTCTGTGGCATAGGTGCCTCTCTGTTAATTTTTTAAACAATGGGCAAATTATCTTGTTCTGTGTAAAAATAGGGCATACCCAATGCAGAAAGGAACTAATCATTTCATAGATTAGAAACTTCTAGGTGGGGAAAAAGAATGCTTTTTAAAAAAAAATAGCGTCTTGGACTATAGGAGTGTTATTTAGTATAACACTCTTGTGTAAACCAGGGCCATCTTCCATATTCTAGGATAAGAACTGGTTTTTGTAGAGCCAACACTCTTCTTTTTTCCTAATCCTTAAAGAAGCATTGTACTTTTCCCTTATGGGAGATAAACTGGTTTGTACATATCCCAACAAACGCCTGAAGAAGCTGCAATGCCAAATTCTTACCATCTAATGTTTCAGACATAGCATTGAAACCCCAGTCCTTGCTCACAAATAGCTATCAGATGACAGCTTAGTATAGAAGGTTAAAGATCCACAAGAATTCACTCTGATAGTTAAAAATATCACTTTGTGATTTTCATCATGGTGAACCGTGGTTGAGGGAGATGATGGATAAGAATTGTTTAGATTCCTGAGCTTCTCAATGTTCTTGCTAAGGCTTAGAATGTCAGAACCCCACTTGGCGAGGTTGTGATGTGAGTAGCAAGAGTGACATAGGGCGGCAGATCAGGTAAGGCTCAGTTGACCTGTCTTTCTGTGGGTGTTCTTTACCTCACCTAGCCATGAGTTTCCCCGAGGAAGACTGCATGGGAACAAAAGTGTGGTTTGCCACCCTCTTGTTCTGTAGGAGGACTTGAGCCTCGTACACCAGACATGCTGTCTTATTTCTCAGTGTAAGGGACTCCACAGATTTGATTTTCTCTTTTCCTTTCAGTGTCCTTGTCTGAAGTGTTATTCAAGACTCCATTTACCTCTGGGTCTGCAAATATAGTGTGTGTCTCCTTGAAACTTTTGTTTTTTTTAAAGATAGGGCCTTGTGATCTAGTCCAGGCTGGCCTCGAACTCACAGTACTTTTGCCTTGGCCTCCTGACTGCTAGAATTGCAGGTGTGCACCACCACAGCCGGCTCTAGAAACACTTTCTTCTAACTGAAACAGATCTCATTTGATTTGGACTCTGTATTTCAGCCATTTAAATTCAAAATCACACTGACTGATATTAAACCTTTCCTTACATCTTTTCAGTCACACCATCTTCATTCTGTGGTCATTAAAAAAAACAACTTTTAAGCATAAAAGTGTATGTTTTACACATTATATATTATTTATACATTATCTATTATATTTTATCCTGCTGTAATTAATCCATGGTTACATTTTATAGAGACTTATCTGATTATCTCTAGTATATTAATCATCCCTCCCAATTAATTTGTTACATGCCTATTTGATAACTGCGTTTTATCTAAATCATTGGTTACAATGATGACTATCATGGGATGTAGAACAATGGGAAAAGAAAAGAATATTATAGGCCAATATCCCTGATAAACATAGATGCAAAAATACACAAGAGAGTACTAACAAACTGAATTCAGCAGCACCTTAAAAGGATCGTATGCCAAGATCAAGTGGGATATATCCCTGGGATGCAAGGACGTTTTGATATAGGCAAGTCAATAGATGGGATAAAGCATATGGACAGTATCCAAGTTCTAGGAATTCCTGACTTCCTCTTCCTGGTTGATACCCATCATTTCTCAGCACTTGTTAGGCCCAACTGTCCTGAGTTACCTGTCCATTTGCTGCCTGTGTATCTCTATCTCTATTTTATCTCCAAAATCAAGAGGCTTTTTTCCTAAAGTCCAGATAAGTTATGTTTCTGGCATTCTTTGATCTATGTGTGTGTTTCCATATATGTGTGTTTATATGATCAGTGATATATATTATATAAAAATATATATGATTTAAATATGTATGCATATTATTTTTTAAATCACCAAGCCATTACATATGGGTCGTATCTATTGCTGAGTGTTTTACATGTATTGTCTCCTTAATTCTCTATAACAATTCTATAATAAATAACCTCATTTAATAAAAGTAATGATGTCTTATGGCATGATTCATACTTAATCTCCAGTGATGAGTGCTTCCTTCTGCAGCTCCTTGCCACTTTTAATAGACATTGTTCTGGAATTTTGCCTATAATATTGTTTATTTAATAAATATTGAGTTCTTGCTGTGTGCAAGACCAGTACTGCATTACAACCTGATGGAAATTCAAAGATGAATAAGAGCCCTTCCAGAAGAACTTAAATGTAATTAAAATATGAAGGAATGAATAGTGGCTTAGTGGGAGAAGGAAGGAAAGCAAAAGAACTCTAAAAGGACAGTCCTGAGTGTGGATAGGACACTGAAACCAGCCCATCTGCCAAGATTTACATGGAAGTCTGTGGAAGCCATTGTGGTGGTATAGTCCATGTTCAGATCTCTTCACAAGGATGGAAGGTATGCAATTGACTAACTGTTTTACATCCTCTCCTAGTCCCTTGTTGGAGTGTCTTCCAGAGTTTGAGGTCAAGGAGGCAGGATTCTGGAAAGAGGATCCACTTACGAAACTAGGATTCAGAGTTAAGACCAGATTCTTGCTGTGAAGAATACTACGGGCCAACAGGAGAATTAAGCCAAATAAACTTTGGTGCACTAAAACCCAGGGCAGCGAAGTGTGGTTGACAAAAGAATGAAAGACTGCTGCTTTTAGGAGTGCTGGGCAGAGTAGAGAATTCAGTGCAACCAGGAAACTCAGGGGGACAGAACAGCGGAGGTGACACAATTTGGGCTCACACTTCTGTAGCTTAGCCCAGACCTCATTTAGAAGGGCTCTTCTTTCCCAGGCTCAAGGCATTTTCTTGGTTAGGTCAAGGGAAAGCAGTCCGTGTCCACATTTCTCTTATCCCCCACTTCTTCCCTTGCCCCCCCATTTTATACCCCACTTCCTCCTGAAACTCAGTCATGACAAGTTAGAATCTTGGTTGAGCCAAGTCAGCCTGAAAAGTTTACTGTGAAAGGGCAAAATGGTGCTGTTAGAGGGGGTTTAGGAAATTGTCCCCGTGGTCCATTCTTTCCTGGTCCTGAGCCTACATTTATGTGGCCTAATATTAAAATACTCAGACTTAACAAGGGACAGTATCAGGGGCCTGTGGATTTTAGAGCTCTCAGGGAATTAGCTCATATATGAACATTGTGACTTATTCTAAAAGATTGGATCAAGCCACCGTGTGCCTTGTTCTTTGAGGATCTGGACCTTGAGGTTCATTCATATTGAGGACTGTGAGCTGAGTAGGGGTTACTTGGGGCTGGAAGGCCAGCAGACTGAAGGGGAGAGTGGGTTCAGTCCCACGTGAGATATCCACAGCTGCTTCACCACAGGCTGTGGGACCTCAGGTGACTCTAAGCTGAGTTCCATACGTCTATAGTTCAGAGCCTTTGGGTGGGGTGAAGTGGAGTGTGTGGGTGGCAGGAAGATTAGGGAAGGAGCAAGGACCTGAGGGAATTTCCTATCATAAAATGCCTTTCAGCATAGAATATCTATTTCTTTATTTTCCTAGGAAGGCTGTGCAAGCAGAGTATGTATAGCAGTGGCAGAGGAGGGCTGGAATTGCCACCTGGAGGGAGTCATTTATTTTGTTGATCAGAAAGCCCTAGTAGAGCCCATGTGGAGACTGCTTGATTTGCAATAGACAGATTGGCTTCCAAGAGAACTTAGATATTGTCAGTTCTTCTGCTCTGTAAAGGCAGCTTTGAGACTGATGGCTGGGGAGGATCCCAGCAGAACCTCAATCCCTACTTTCCCCATTCTGTGTTTGGTGTGTTCTTTTCTCCAGCTTTCCTTAAGCAGGAGCCTGAATCTTCCATCTTTTCTTCCAGGAAAGGTTGCCTTTTGTTGATGATAGCCTTCTGTTTGATCCCCAGGCCAGGGCCTCTGCTGAAAGCGTTGGTATAGACTCTGTACTCCCTGAAAGTAAGAAGTCTTTCTGCTGCTGGACCTCTTTAGAAAGCAGTAGTAGTAGGTGCTTGAAATAGACTTTTAAACTAGAAGGGCCCTCAAAGCATAGCTAGTCCAGTCCTCTCATTATGTGGTGGGAAAAGCAGAGGCCTTCTGGGACAGAGGGACTTGCTCAGGATCTTACCACCCCAGGAGGCTGGAAGCTAGGACTGGGCTCCAGTCTGTGCACTTTCTACTCCCAGACGTAATTTTCTCTCTTTGTCATTCACAGGTAGAAAAAGAAAATTGTATTGGGAATGGCAGCCAGAGCCCAGGGTAGGTGAACTGGTGGCAGGGCACCTGTCTGATTCCTCATTATATGGGCAGAGCTGATTGACTTCAGTGGAAATGCTGCTGGATCCCTGTCTGGTGGGCATTGGGATCTAAGCTCCCTAGAAGCATCTGAAGTTAGACCATTTAGAGCTCTTAGCATCCAACCAGTAATACTAAGGTGACAGTTTCTTTGATCCCAAAGTAAGGAGTGACTTTAAAAGATTCACTTTGCTCCTGTGTTTCCGGTTCACAATTCCAGGTATCTTTTTCAAAGAGATAAGAAAATACCACAAACTACTTTAGTGATCTAATCTAGACTCTGATTATGATATCCATAGATAAAAATATACATGTATGTATATATGTATACATATATATATATTCTCTTTGTACAGTGTAAGCCCATCCACTAAAATTCCTTTGTCCTATGGACAGAATAGTGGCTTTTCAGTGATTCATTCATCCCATACACTTTGATTGCCCACAATAATCTGTATGCATCTACAGCCATACCAACCTGGCAAATGATCCCATCTGATCTTGGAAGCTAAGCAGGGTCGGGTCTGGTTAGGTCTTGGATGGGAGACTACCTGGGAATACCAGGTGCTGTAGATTTGGGAGACGGACCTAGCAGCCCACTCCTGAAAAAACAATCAGCCATTGAAAACCCTATGAATAGTAGAGAAGTACTGACAGTGCTGGGCATGGTACAGTGTTGGGTAGTGTTTTTTTCTGTTGTACATAGGATCTCTATGATTTGGACCTGACAAGATGGGCACCTAAGAACAACAACAAAGTCTATATATCTGAAGAGTCTCAGGCCTGTGGGGAGACAGGTGTGCAAGTGACAGAGATAAAATGCTGTACAGACCCGGTAAAGGCATCTCTGAATTGTGGCAGGCCAGCAGAAAAGACAGATAGGTTCTGCCAGGAGATCAAAAAATATTTTATAGAGGACGTGATATCAGATTTGAGCCTGGGAAACAGTAATTGGAAAATGGAGGAACACCAGATTGTGGTAACAGCATGAGTGGCAAGGAAGGGAGCAGAAGATGCAAGCATTTTTCAAAGCACTGGGTGGTGTGCTGTGCTGTGGTATACCGTGCTTGTGCCTACACGTACTGGGGTGGCCCTGGTAGGGGAGGTGTGGGTAGGAGATATGTTGATCCTTCTATGTTGACTGTGGAGTGAGAGTATAGGAGAAAGGATTTCAGATTTAGGAGGTAAGGTAGCTTGTGAGAGAGGCTGGACTCGGTCACGCTGCTGTTACTTTTATTTAGATCTTCATTACTTTTTCTCCTACAGTAGTTTTCAATAGTTTCTAAAATAGTAGAACCCTTTGTTTCACATTCATTTTACATCTACCTTAAATTATAAGACGTGATTTTTTTTGAGTAAAAATTTTTGTCACCACAGTGACCCTCACTGTACAGTGGAAGTGAGAGACAGCCTTTTGTCCCTGGGTGGAGCTGACCCCAGCGAACCCTGCCATCGTGGGAGCTGGGCCATTCCTGTAGCCCACTTGGTTTGGCAGTGACACAGTAGTGGTGGAGAGGCTGTGAGTGGGCACTCCAGTAAAACCCTGGAGTGCGTCCCCAGGAGATTGACCTTACGAGGAAAGTTCTGGGAAACAAACCACACAGAGACTTTACAGGAATTTTTGGTGAAGCCCACAGGCGAGGCACATGTGGAAAAGAGATGTAATTACAGTTTGTAAGTCTATGAAAAGATACAACGAGTGACATGAAATAGCTGTTCTAAGTTTCTCCTTCCTGTAGGACAGGAAGAATAGGGTTTTATGCATTCATTCAGCAGATAATTGAGTGCCTTCTCTGAGCTGGGCCTTAGACTAAGTGCAGGGACTAAGGTAGTTAGCAAAATAGTCATGGTTCCTGTTCCCAGGGAACTCATGGGGGAGGACCCACATTAAGCAAATAAATGCATAAATGCATATTACAAATCCCAGTGAGTGCTTTGAAGGATAAGTACAAGGAGCTGCATTTAGAGTGGAAGATTGTGGGAGTTAAGAGATGAGTCAAGTTAGGTGAGGTGAGAAAGAGTTATCTAGACAAAGACTGTGGGGTAGGAAATGTCTCAGACTGAGCTAGACAGCCCCGAAAGAAACCTGGCACTTTTAGGGAACTAAAAGGAGTTCTGTGTGTCTAGTGCACAGAGAGGAAGGGCAGGAAGTGTGCAGAGAGGAGGCGAGAGAAGAATCATGCTAGGCCTTGTAGGTCCTTGTAAGAATTTAGATTTACTCCTCAGTGTAGTGGGAAACATTGAAGTGTCGTAAGCAGGAAATGACATGATCTTGTGTAAAAAGGTGATTCAGACAGCTCTGTGCAGAATGGATTTGTGAGAGTGTGATATTATGAAATATATATTTGGTCTTCCTCCCATTTTCTGGCAGACAACTCCTAAAATCATTGGAATCTCCAAAGTGATAACTGTCTTTTATGAGTGCTATTGAATTGACTGATGGCTGGGGGGCTCCTGGATGGTCTCAGGATGGGGGCTGGTGGCCAGGGAGAGCCAAGCATGTGATTAGAGTGTAGGAACTTTCAGTCTTATCCCCCAACCTCTGGAGAGGGGCGAGGGCCTGAAGGTTAAGTTGGCACCAGTGACTTGTAATATAATCAGTCATGCCTATATGATGAAGCTTCCATAAAACCCCAAAGGACTGGGTTCTGAGAGCTTTGGTGTAGCCAAACAGGTAGAGATTCCTAGAGGGTGGCATCCTTGGAGAGGGCATGGAAACATTGTGCCCTTTCCCCCATGTCTCACCTTATGCAGCTCTTCCATCTGGTATCCCTATGTATCCTTTGTAATATCATTTATAATAAATTACTAAACATAAGTGTTTCCCTGAGATCTTGAACTGATCTAGAAAATTAATTGAACCTGAGGGGGTGGGTGTGGAAACTCTGATTTACAGCTGGTTAGTCAGAAGCACGGGCTGGGATTTAGCTCAGTTGGTAGAGCACCGCTCTGCAGTCTCTGAGGTCCCAAGTTCGATTCTCAGCACCACAAAAATGGGAGAAGGATGTGGCAACCCACTCCCGAGGCAATCCCGAAACAGTCAGCCATTGAAAACCCTATAAGGGTCTCTATGAGTCGGACAGGACTCGACGACACCTAACAACAAGAAGTCAGAAGCACAGATAAAACCTGAGATTTAAAATTGGGATCTGAAGTAGGGGTGCAGTCTTGGGGACTGAGCCTTCACTTGTGGGTTCTGGTGCTATCCAAGGGGATAGTGTCAGAATGGAATTAGAGGACACTTGGTGATGTCTGCTGCAAAACTGATTACTTGTTTGGTATATGGGGAGAAGCCACTATACATGAGCTGATTGTTGAGTGAAAGTGTAGGAGAAATTAAGTTTAATTTTTCCCTGTATTTTCAGAGAAGGCAAGAGTAGAAGCTGGGATAAATAGACTCTTGCATTAATTAACATGAGAGCTCCCTCATGTCTGTTATCTTGTTGTGCTGTGGGGGCTTGCATGTTGCTGTGATGCTGAAAGCTATGCCACTTGTATTTCAGATACCAGCAGGGCCACCCGTGGTGGACATGTTTCAGCTGAGCATCCAGACAGATAGGGAGAAGGACCTGGCAGCCCACTTCTGAAACAACTAGCCGTTGAAAACCATATGAATAAACAGAGAAGCTTGTCAAATAAAGTGCTGGAAAATGAGCCACCCAGAGTGGCAGGCACGCAAGAAATGACTGGGGAAGCATTGCCTCCTCACAGTAGAGTTGACCTTAATGACAGAAATGGAGTAAAGCCCCTTGGACTTCCAGTTGCTGATGTGGCATGACTTGAAATGAGAAGAAACACAGTGGTTGCAACAATGGGCTCAAACATAAAAAGATTGTGTGCATGACATAGGGTTGGGTAGTGTTTAGTTCTGTTGTACATAGGGTCACTATGAGTCGGACCCAACTTGATGGCACCTAACAATAACAATAGCAAAAACAAAATGAGAGGTAGCAATGGGGATGGAGAAAAATGGACAGATACTAAATACATTTTGTAAGTAGAATTATTTGTAATTGGTAAATGGGTTGGAGGCCTGCAGCTGTAGCCCTGTGGCATCCGATCCCGCCAGATATCAGAAGCTAAGCAGGGTCTGGCCTGGTTAGTAACTGGATGGGAGACTGCCTGGGAACACCAAAAGCTGTAGGCTTGGGAGAAGGACCTGGCAATCCACTCCCAAAAATCAATCTGCCATTGGAAACCTATGAACAGCAGAGAAGCACTGACAATAGTTTTCCCTCTTGTACAGAGGGTCGCTATGAATCGGATACCAACTCGATGGCACCTAAGAACAACAACAAAATGGGTTGGATGTGGGGAGACAGGTAGGGAGATTGGAGATGTCTCCCAGGTTTCTGCTTCTAGTGTGCCTGTGGACTTCCTAACATATAGTGGACAGCATAGTTCTTTGTTGTTGTTAGGTGCTGTTGAGTTGGGTCCGACTCACAGTGACCCTATGTACAACAGAATGAAGCACTCATTGACTCTGTGTCAGGCATATGATCCTTTTTATGTTTAAGCCCATTCTTGTAGACACTGTGTTAATCCATCTAGTTGAGGGTTTCCCTTTTTTTGTTGACTTTTCACTCTCCCAAACATGATGTTCTTCTCCAGGTATTGGTCTCTCCTGACAACATGTCCAAAATATATCAGACACAGTGTAGCCATCTTTACTTCCAAGGCACACTCTGCTTCTACTTCTAGGACAGATCTGTTGGTTCTTTTGGAAGTCCGTGATATATTCAATATTTGTCTCCAGCACCATAATTCTAAAGCATCAGTTCTTCTCCTCTCTTCCTTTTTCAACGTCCAGCTTTTACAGGCATATGGTGCAACTGAAAATACCATGGCTTGAGTCAGGTGCACCTTTGTGTTCGATGTGACAGTTTTACTTTTCAACACTTTAAAGAGGTCTTTTGCAATAGCAGCAGAGGGAGTCAGCTGTCCTCTGGTTCTGCCCAGTTCAAGGAGCTCATATACAGTAGCATCACCTAAACAAGGATTCTAGTACCCCTACTAAGGGGGCACTTGCTTTGTGGCTTCCCCCAGGTCAAGCCTCTAAAGAATTTTTGTGCCTGAAGCATGCCACTAGGGGGAGCAGGGCCTGCGTTCTGTGTCTGGTCTTTAGGGCATCTTTAGTGACTGACTGTCAGCTTTAGTACTCAGCCCTAACCCTTTGCCCCTCATACTGCTTAAAAGAATGCCTGACATAGAGTAGTGCTCAATAAATGTTAGTTGGTATTACTGTTATACTGTGAATTTTATCTTACTGTAGGAATGAGTGGGATCACTTATTTCTCCGTATGGAGACAAGGCAAGTGGAATGTGCATTTTCTGGATCTGGGAGAAGAGCAGAGAGATGCTTGTTGGTTGTGGGAGGCAGACGTTTGAGGATTTAATTGTATTGCATTTGCCCTTTCCACTTATCTTCCTTTGTAGACTTGGATTCTAGGGCCTATGAGGGATTCCTGAATGAGGGCTTACCTGAGGTGGGGTATTTATAGTGGGTAATTGGGTAAGTACCCTTTGATGCTCGGGTTGACTCACTAAAGCAATAGTGCCCCCCACTTAGGATCTGTGTCAGCCTGTCATTTTCTTTTGGATTTTGTGATATTTTCCTACCTTAGATTCTGGCATATAGTTAGGTTTTTAATTAAAGTCAATTTAAGTTTTGTTTTGAGAATTTTATAATATATTGCAGGTTAATCAAAATCAAGGATTCTGCAAGGGATTGTTGCATTAAAGATTCCATGAGGACCTCCTTAGCACTGTTCTGAGGAGCAAAGCTATCTTGCCTCACTATCTTCATCAAGGGGGCTGGGGTTTAGCTCAGTTGGTGGGGTACTGCTCCATACTATCTGAGGACCCAGGTTTGATCCCCAGCACTGCAAAAAATGGGAGGAGGACTTGGCAATCCACTCCTGAAGGAATCCTGAAACAATCAGCCATTGAAAACCCTCTGAGGGTCGCTATGAGTTGGACACAACTCGACAGTATCTAACAACAATATCTTCATCTAGGGGAGATAGATAGCAATTGTTCCAGCATTTTAAATTTGTTTTTAGTAAGGAGATACTGAGATGAGTGAAGTTCTTAGCTCAGTGTCTGACTTAAGGAGGGTGTTTTGACATACAGCATCTCTTTTGATATACCTCTCTGCCCAGTTGATTGCCTGGATGATAGGTTGCGTAGGTGGAAACTGGCAGGCCAAGTGTCTTGCCCAATAGCAGGTGGCCAGTTAGTGGTGAGATCAGACACTTCCTGGTCTTCTGACCCCTGCTCTACCTAGTGCTCTTAGTATATGCCAGAGAGTTGAAAGGCTTGAATACTGTTTTTTGGATCTGTTATTTCTTGGATCTGTGACCTGGAGCAACTAATTTTACCTTTGTTTTAGATTTGTTTAAGATCTGTCAAATTAGTACAATAATACCAGTTCTAACTTTCAGGCCCACTGTGTTGAACAGTTACAGATGAGCCATGATTTATGAGAGTGTTTTGGAAAAGCATCAATATGCAGCTGTTGAGTAGGACATTTCCCCTCTACTCTACATCTCATAGATGCTATCATAAAGTCTTCAGGCTAAGAGAATGATAGTCAGACTTGCCTCTTCGGGACTCTACCTTCTCCACATTCCCCTGGGAAACTAGTCTTGTATCTCATAAGTGGTTATCAGAAAACTAGTTGGGCGCAGTGGTGCATGCCTGTAATCCCAGCAGCTAGGGAGGCAGAGCCAGGAGGATTGCAAATTTGAGACTAGAGGCAGTCTGTGTAATTTAGCGAGACCCTGTCTCAAAAATTAAAAAAAAAAAAAAAAAAAAAAAAAAGGACTGGGGGCACAGCTCAGTGGTCCAGCACTTGCAGAGCATTCAAGTGTGAGGCCCTGGGTTCAACTCCCAGTACCACAAAAAAAGCCGAACCAAACAACAACAACAACAACAACAACAACAACTAGCTGTTTTTCAAAATCAGGTGGCAGTGTACTTTAGTGGAAAGGATAGTATACTGGATTGGGGGGGGTGTGCTTGACTGGTCTATACTTTACTTCTTTGCCTCACTAGCTGTATAACCATGGATAAAATACCTGATTTATCTGAGCCTCAATCTTCCCATCTATAAAATGAAATGGTAACAGACCTATCTGTTTAGTGTATTTCCAAATGCTATGAGGATCAAACAAAATAATACGAGGTATGATGGAATGATATGGTAAATGTGTAAGTAAAAAAAATTATTACAGTAAAAGACACATTGATATTAATCCCCCTGGCTACAAACAGACTTATCCTACCATTCTTGCAACTTTCTGGAGCAGTTCTGGAAGATGTCTTTCATCAGTGTCTTTAGTTGGACTGGCATGGCTGCCCCTATGTCCTGAGTCAATTAGAAACATTTACCTTTCATGGTCATATTGGCTTTGGAGAAGAACCAGAAGTTGCATGGTTCCAGATCCCAAGAATAAGGCGGATAGAGACACACTGTAATGTTTTTATTTGACAGAAATTGCCATACCAGAAGTGATGTGTGATAGAGTATTAATGATAGAGGATGAAAGTAATGACACTCATGAAAGAGGACTTCACGAACTGTCTTAGAAAGTGGTAAGAATGTTGGGATAAGTGCGTTCTAAGCCAGGGGGGAGTATTTTGAGGGAGATTAATGGCAATGTGTCTTTTATTGTAAATTTTTTTAAAAATGTAAACATTCACTGTATTTTTTGATCACACCTCGTACATGTAAAAGAGTGCTACAGGCAGGAGTATAGATGGGGACACTAAACGTATTTACTGTGTTGGCTTTTGGATATCAGGTCACAGGAGGCCTGGGCTTTAGCTGCTGATCTTGAGCAGGCAGAGAGAGAAGCTTGTGTTTGTATCATGTTTGTTGCCCTGGCTGTGACTCTGGACTTGCCCAGGACTCCTACTGGTCCTGACTAGTGTGTTTCCTCTCCATTGCAGGAACATGAGAGCCTGCTTAGGCGCCTGCACTAGTGCCATGGGTCCCTGTACTGGTTAAAGCCATCTCTACGACCCGGACAGGCAGCAAGGTAAGCAGAGAGGCTAGTCCAGGCGAGTCCTTGGGATATGAGTGCGTTTGTGCCCCAACTGCTGCCAGAAAAATCCCAAGGGAACAAACAAGTCAAGGCAGTGCATCAGGGTCCCTCCTATCCCCACACTCCAGGACCCAGAGGATGGGCTTGCTTCCACTCCAAGTGCTCTGGCTAGCTCCCTCCCCTCTGGCGGGGATTCTTCCAAATTATAAAAACTGAGACAGTGGAGGGGAGGAAAACAAGTCCCCTCACTGTCTTCTCCCCTCAGCTGTTTGAAGCAAGTTCCCAGGAACAGTCCAGAGCCCCACATTAACTGGAAGGGAGGTAGGAGGGGCAGAATGCGTGCAGGAAGAGAGCTAATCAAAACATAGGGCTGTTACATGGAAGTCTCGTAGAACTGAGTGTGAGAGAATGTGTATGAGTGTGTGTGTGTGCGTGCGCGCATTGCGCGCGCTCTCTGCGCGCGCTCTCGTGATACCGTGAGAGCGTGCGCGGTGCGTGCCGCCTGAGAGGACAGGTCTCCATGACAACTGGCCTGGCCGGCTAGCAGCGCTCCGCTCATTTAGCTGGAAGGAGCACCAGGAAAGGTCAGGGGAAGGAGCTGTGGGAAGCTCACAGCAGGTACTGGAGCTTAAGCCAGTGGATTGGGGGCCTTGGGCTCCCTAAGCGACTGTGTTGTGAGCCAGACTCCGCGGAGAATGGAGTGGGCAGGAAAGCACCGGGACTTTCAGGTAAGGGCAGCGCTGGCGCGGATCGATCGCTCTCCTCCTTTCCCGGCTCTAGTCTTGGGCTGTTTTCTGGGAAGCAGGCGAGTGTCTGCACTCTCTGCTCAGAGTTTGGGGCTCGCGAATGATGTCATGCTCCAACAGTTGGATTCTATTAGTTTGAGGAGGAAGGAGACAGCCAATTTTCTTGACTTTGCAAATCTAGCTGATCTCACTCTTGCTGAATCTGAGGTGTGTAAGCTTCACTGTAGAAAGCATCATTTTGCTTGTATTTAGCACAAAGCCATCGGATATTTTTACAGGACCACTCTTTTATATAGAGAAAAATGAGTTCTTATTACTCCAGCACAGTTTGTTGTTCCTACATGGAAACTCCGGTGTCTTTTGAGTGGCTAGGTTTGTTCTAGCAGTGATTACTGTTTTGTCTCTTGGTGCTGCTATGTCTGATCGGCTAATAAGAAACAAAAAATCAAACCAACCAACCCTAGAAGCTGATGAAGTTCAGCTAGTCGCCTGTGGTGAGTTCCAAGTCTCACTTGGAGCAGTTATTAGGACGGAGGGACTGTCATAGGGATATCTGAGCTGGGCCCTTACACTCTACTAGGTAGCTTAATAAGAAGCAAACTGTCCTTTTTCATTAATGAAGTTGGTCACAGGCTTTCCCTGAGTTGTGGGGGAGGGGCTGCCTTGGGGTTAGGAGGCCTGCAACTGTGGTGTCTTGTCGTCTTGTCGGAATGTTGCAGGGTGAGCCCTTACTGGGGCAGCTACTTGGAGCTAGGGAGCTCCAGGCACTGTGCTTATGCTGGATGGATTCCTTTGGTTAATATTGTAACCAAATCTTAGAGCACATAGCCTCCACACTATGCACTCCTACTTTGTCCTAAATTTTGTTACAACAACAACAAAAATTTTTAAGCTTGTTCTGGCTTAGAGGAGTGGTGTGTGGTGAGCTCAGTTGGCCTAGGAAGGGAAGACCCTCTCAGAAAGGCAATTTTATAGTGACAAGATAGCTCGCCCATAATACTGTTAGGAGGATGAATACTGTGAACACTCCCTGCAGGAGAGAGTGATGATGAGGAGCTATGTGCTTCCACTCCAGCCATGTTAGATCTTAAACTAATTCCTTGGCCTTAGGGAACTTTGTGGATACTTTTGATTTCTCAGTGGGCTGAGGGAACAGCTGTTGTCCTGGCTCTTTAGTTTTTCTTCTTGAACTTTCTGAACAGAATGTCTTTTGTATTCTGGCAAACAATGAAGGGGCCTTCTGATTAACTTCGGGTCAGCTTGCCAATGCAAGCACTGGCCATGTCCCCTATTCAGACTGCCTGCATGTGTACCTGTATACATCAGTGTTGTGGCCTGGGGGTCCACAAGTGTGAACTCAATGGCCTTGGACCTCAGATGGGCCAATTCTAAAGTTAATTTCTCCATTTACTACACTCCAGGGATCCACTGCTTGGTTGCAACCTACATTTTACTGGAGGGATATGGCATATGGTGTAGCATTGTTGGTTGGGATTAAAGGTGGAGGATGTGAGGAGGAGGTCTCTGAGCTCAGTGGTCCCTTTGAGGGCAAGGTAAGTCCAGAATCTTGGGTCTTCTCTACTCATAGGGTTGTGGTTAGGGCTCTTCCTGTTTTACTGTTCATGTAGGTGTGAAGAGAGCTAGCAGTGGATTTCAAGGAGCTGGGGCTCTTTCTTTTGACGTAGCAGAGAAAATAATGAATTTGGGGTTAGAAGACGTGAGTCTATGGCCAAGTTCAGTTGCTTGCTGGTTGAGGTGGCTCTGGACAAACTCCTTAGCTAATGAGCATCCAGTTATTAGCTGTGAAATGGAAATAATGATAATTACTTCACAGGGCTGTTGGAAGGAAGCAGATCAGATAGTTTCCTTGAAAGTAGTTGTAAACAAATCAAGACCTATGTAATGTAATATGTTATGAATTGAAGCTTGAGGAATGGTTCACCTCTATTCTGGAAAGTCACTTTGCCTCTGTTCTAGTTCTCCCATTTATAAAGTGCCTTCTACTCTTCTGTATTTGCATATCAAAATGAGAAAAATCTCAAAAGTCATCTTTGAGATGTTTAAAGAAACAAATAGTGCTCTCTTTGGGCTGGGCTATCTATCTATCTATCCATCTATCTATCTATGAATAACAAGATCTTATTATATAGCCCAGGCTGGCCTTGAGTTTATGATCTTCCTGTCTCAGCCTCTGGAGTACTGGAATTATAGGTGTGTACCATCACACCTGGAAAACTGTATTTTTTTTTTTTTTAAAGCAGTGCTGGAGATCAAACCCATAGTCTTACATGTGCTAGGCAAAGGCTCTACCACTAAGCTACTTCCATAGCCTGAGTTGGAAAATATATTATATCATGTTATATTATATTGTTTATTTATTTATTTATTTTGCAGTAGTTGGGGGTTGAACCTAGGGCCTTGGGCATATTTTGCAAGAGCTCTACTACTGGGATACACCTCCAGCCCATTTAATTTTTGATTTTTTATTTTGAGACATAGTCCTACAAAGTTATGCAGGCTGCCTCTGGCCTTGAACTTGCTATCTTCGTGGATCAGCCTCCCCAGTTGCCAGGATTACGGGCATGCACCACCATGCCCGGCTTGGGTTGAGGAATTTAATGTTAATAATACTCATAGAAAGGAGCCTTATAAATGATTTTCCAAAGATGAAGTTTTCTGTAGGTGTTTTAGTATAGGTTCTGCTGGGAGAAGTATCTTGATTGGGCAGAGTGGCTTTCTCCTCAGCTCTGGGTTTGAAAAGTAGACTTCTAATTGGTAGGAAGTATTATTGCTCTGAAAACCTCCTTAGAAGCTGGGCAGCTCTTTCAGGAACTTGTAAGGCTATTGCTTATGGGGAAAGAAAAAGAAAAACAAGGAAGTGGGAATTCCAAGGGCAGATACTTGATATGTTGTGGGACTGTGCCAAGGAATGGAATAGCAGTGGAGGGAGACTCCAGGCAAGGGCGTCCCAGAGCTGTCCTCAGTGAACCTGAAGAGCATGTGGCACAAGAGGCCGCCCACAGCGTCAGCCTTTACTGTAGGACGAGGGAAACCTGCCAGCCATGCTGCAGAGTGGTGTTTGGGAATAAGCTCCCACTAGACTTACAGTAAGGCAGTTTTTTTACCCCCCTTTAATAAAACAACAGAGCTCTCCTGCTAGGTGAGTCACATCACAACTGCCCTTAAGGCCTGAAGGAGAAGTTGTCCACAGCTCAGGTTGGGCTGCAGCTGCTCCCCACTCCCGGATCAGTCCAGCTTCCCAGAGCTGAGTCACAAATTGGATCCCTCTGTGTTCCTTAAGGATTAAAAAGTAACATTCCTGTTCTCACTCCCTCTCTCCCCCTTCCTCCCCTCCCCTTCCTGGACACTCTCTTTGGGCTCCCTGTCTCCAAAATCAGAATAATCAGTCACCCAAGGAAGTAGAAACTTTGAAATACCTTGGAGAACAGGCCAAGGGCATCCTCAGTTCTGCTGGCTCAGTCTGTATCCCTGGAAGGAAGGGATGGGTGAACAGTTGCAGGGAGACACCCTGAACTCCAAGCAGCGTGGCTTCACTGCTGGCCTGCAATTGAGAGAGGCTATGGCCTGTTCCCTACTGCATCTGATTCTGAGAACTGCTTTGGAGTGGCTTAGCCCATGAGGGAGGTGGGAGGGTTCTGATTACCTGAGGGGGAAATGGGCTGTTAGCTGTCACTGCCCTCGTTACTCTTGTTTTCCACTGTTGGGCCCAAGAGTGTTTTGCTGAGGCAGCCAAGCAAAGGCAACACACATCTGAGCCTGGGGGAGCCTGGGCAGCAACCCTTCAGAGCTCTGGCTTGGCCTCCCTTCCAGGCCTCTGTGACTTGGGGCCTGGGGGAGGGGAAGGAGAATCTGCAGGCAGATAATTGAGTTCTTTGAGTTAGAGGGACATGGAAAGTGGAGAAGGGGCCAGGACAGCATGAAAAAAAAAAAAAAAAAAAAAGACCATCTGGTATAATAGGCAGAGATTTCTCTTTAAAGTCTGTGGGAAAACTTGTATTAGCATGTGCCTTCTTCTGGGGTCGAGGGAAGACAGCGTTTCTTTTATACTGGAGAGGAGGCACCGTGAGTCTCTGTCTTAGTAGGCAGGTGGGAGCAAATATTGGGTGCATTTATCTTAGGGGAACATGTCACATAATATTGTGCCAGTAAAAAAACCAGGGGCCCTAGAAAACTGCTGTGTGTGTGTGTGTGTGTGTGTTGGGAGTGGAGGATGTTAAATGAATCTAGACTACCTTACTGAAGAATTTCTGTAAAGATCCCTTCTCTTGTTTTCTTTGGCTCTGATATAATGAATATACTGTTGTTGTGAGCCTGTTGAAACTATCACAGTGCTCTTCTCATCTGAAAACTGCCTGATTTCGATGTCCCTATAAAGGAGTGAATTTGATTTCAATGTGCCTATAAAGGGGTGAAATATATGCAATTGGGGTATGAAGCTGCTTTAACCAAAATGGCCTGTTTCTTAGGGCTTGTCATGAAGCTGTTCCAGTTTCTCTAAGATGCAGTCTCTTCTGTGACAGCTGTTGTTGCTGAAGGGTTTTATATGTGAACTAGAGGTCTGGTTATGAGAAGCAGCACAGTGGATGGGGACTGGTCGAGCCTGAAAAAAATGAGATAAACTGTGGGTTATAGGAGACAAGGTCTGGAGCAGGAGGAAGATACTAGAAGGCAACAGGATTGAGGCCCTGGGCGATGGGAGAAGGTATTTCTCAGAGGCAGCAGGTAGTGGTAGACAGAGGGGCTGGCCTAGAAGGCCAGGCTCGCTTGCCTCCAGGGGATCCAAGGAGACAGTGTTGTGCAAGTCCTAACACACACCGGGAAGGTGAGGTGCCTGGCATTGGGGCCAGCACCTGTGTTTACCTGCTCTTGGGATCAGAGGCATCTCTTGGGCCCATGTACACCTCTTGGTATGTTAATCCACTAAGTCAGTGACTGTAGACTACCTGGGCCAAGAGCTGGGGAAGATCCAAAAAGATAACAAGTGTGGGATTTACTCTCATATATGTTGAACCAGATGTTGTGTTGTTCTGATTTCATCACCACTGCCCCCTTCCCAGTGTGAGCCTCTGTCAATGTGATTAAGAGAGAAGAAACATAGACCTGCTAAAATTTGGAGTATTGATGGTGGATTTAACGATTATATCTCTCTCTTAGGCTGGGAAGAAGGAGGAGGGTCCCACTCTTAGACTGATTTAAAGCACTGTTTGAATAGTGGAAGAAAGCCAACTGGAGGACTGGAAATGTGAGGAGGGTGAGGGTTCTAGGCCTGTGTTGAAGCTTCTCTGAGATTGTCAAAGGATGAAGTATGTGGGAGGATAGGAAAGGGAAAATAGAGGGGGAAAAACCCTATAAAGTCAGCTCATTTTTAGAACTCTAGCTTTATTGAAGGAACTGAATTTTAGTGTGCTTACTCATGTCTTGGAACACAGGCTACCTCGTGGAGTACTGACATTTGAGTTTTGTAGATCTTTCTCTCACACTCTCTCTCTCTCTCTTTTTTTTTTCAGAATTGGAGGGATGAACCCAGGGCCTCACATATACTTTGCAAGCACTCTACCACTGAGCCCCTTGTTCATTTTTAATTTTGAGACAGTATCTCCCTAGGTTGCTTGGGCTGCCTCTGACCTTGAACTCAAAATCATCCTGCCTCAGCTTCCTAAGTTGCTGGGGTTATAGGCATGCAACGTGGCACCTAGCTTATAGATCAGTTACAAGTGCATTAATGGGTAGTGTATTTGTCCATTAGTGACTCGTAGATGCTCAGTGAGTGCATGGGGCTGTGTTAAAGCAGCTCGTGCTAAGAACATTTGCACTTATGGCTATCTTCCATACAGTGTATAGCATAGGGATTAAGAGTTGGAGCTAAGGGGTCTTGGCCTAGGTTTGGAACTTGACCTAGCTATGTGGTCTTGGGCAAGTTATTTCTTCTCTCTGTGCCTCAGTTTTCTCTGAGTCATCTGTAAAATGGATGTAATAATAGTATTTAATTTGTTAGAGTTGTGGTGAGGAGTAAGTAAAATGATAAATATAAAGCTGTAAATGATACATGCAAATAGCTCAGTGCCCATAATATAGTAAATGCTCAATACTTTCCATTGTAATTATCAACTTAGAGTAGCATTTTGAAGAAAGGAAGGGTAGTATCTCAATCAGAGTGGGGTAACTACACTAGGAACAAACTGGATTCTTCTTTTAGAAGTAGCTTGTACTGTGTATTTGGTTCGTCGTTTTGTCAAGACCGCAGGGTGTCTCTGCAGTAGTTCTTAACCCAGCTTCATGAGTGCAGTTTTATCCTCTTGTAGGATTCTTACCCTCCACAGACGGGGGAGATCCTTTCGGGAACTGCTTCTTGTCTTCCCCTTTCCTGCTGGCTAGCCAAGGCAGGGTCCTTGAGGTCCTACTTGACCTTACATTGGAGGCTCGTCACACACTGCTCTCAGTGCTCTGGACACAGGCTTCTTCTGCCAGCCCTCCTCATTGGCATGAATACTATCCATGTATTCTTTAAGACCCAGCTTAGAGCACAGGCTTTGCACTAGCTCTATGTGGGGTTCATAGTCTGCCTCATCTTCTTGCTATCTGTGAACTTTTGGAAAGTCAGTCTCTGTATGCCTCAATGTCTTTGTAATGTACAGTGGGGGCAATAATTTTACACATCTCAGAGGGTTATGGAAAGGGTTAGATGACTTGATTTATGTAGAGCACTCTGGTCAGTTCTAGACCCACACAGGCTCTCATTTAATGTCGTCTTCTGCTGTTGTCTACAGCTGTACCACCCTGGTGTCCCATCTCGTCAGATCTCTGAAGCTAAACAGGGTTGGACATGGTTAGTACTTAGATGGGAGACTGCCTGGGAATACTGGCTGCCGTAGGCTCGAGAGCAGGACCTGGCAGCCCACTCCTGAAACATCAACCATCGAAAATGCTATGAATAGCAGAGTAGCACCGACATTTGTCCTGGGCATGGCATAGTGTTGGGTAGTGTTTCATTCTGTTTTATGTAGAGTCACTTTGAGTCAGACTGACTCCATGGTGCCCAACAACAACAACAACAACAACAACAACAACAAGCTGCTGCTGTTAGTGATCTTCTTCCTCCTATGATTTTCTGTGCTAGCACATAGCAGGAGAATGCTCTGCCCAGGTTGTTAGCAAATCTGTTTTAATTCTGGCTCTGACTTGCTGCATGACCTTGAGGACCTAACTTGGCTTCTTTGGGTTTCAGTTTCCTCTTCCTAAAAGTATAAGGTGTGGTTTGAGGATTCTCACTAACATTCTGATTTGACTTTTCAAATGCATATATCTTGTCTTCCCAGATAGATTTCCTAAGTTCTATGAAATTAAGTATATTGTTGAGTATCTTTATTTCCCCAGATGGCCAGCATATATAGTTTGTGCTTAAAAAAGTATACCCCATCAACTGGGTTCAATGAAGCATTTTAACTTGGTTCCCATAACTTGGAGACTGGAAACTTGTTCTCAGGTGCATAGGGCTTACTTGTAACAACAGCAGGGAGGTCCTAGCCCTTAGTAGGCCAGAAAGTCTACCAGTCAGTAAGAAAGAAGGTAGGGTTCACTTGGTGATCCTGGGAAAATTTTGGTCAGTATATATTTGGGGCTTTTATTTGTTCTGTTCTGTAGACGTGAGATAAATCTGTTTTTCAGACCTCCATAAATAACCTTCATCACTATATCCTTATCTAGGTAGAGAAAAATGGCAGTGTTTTCTGAATGATCTTCTCTCCTTTAGAGTTTAAGTGACCAGTTGGTAGCCAAAGACCAATCTGCATGCAAAGGGAAGAGCCATACAATGAGTGATGTGTAGCACCCGGACTATAGTCTCAGACTGGTTCAAAGTATCCAGTGATTCTGCCACTTACTAGGTTCTCAACCTTGCCCATGGCCCAATTCCTCTTCTGTAAAAATGAGGCAGTGAAATTACTATTTCATAGAATCATAGTGAAGCCTAAATATAAACTACTCAGATAGTACCTCCTGACTTGTTGCCGAATAAAATGTTAGCAATTATTTTTATATTTACTATTCTCATGTACCCCCATGTGTCTGTCAGCTTGTCGTGCTGTGGGAGCTTGCGTGTTGCTGTTGTGCTGAAAGCTATGCCCCTGGTATTTCAGATACCATCAGGGCCACCCATGGTGGACAGGTTTCAGCTGAGCTTCCAGACTAAGAGATGAGGGAGAAGGACCTGGCAGCCCACTCCTGAAACAATTGGTCATTGAAAACCCTATGAATAAGCAGAGGAGCACTGTCAAACATAGTGCCAGAAAATGAGTCCCCCATGCTGGAAGGCATTCAAGAAACGAGTGGGGAAGAGTTGCTTCCTCAAAGTAGAGTTGACCTTAATGATAGGAATGGAGTAAAGCCTCTGGACCTCTTATTGCTGATGTGGCATGACTCAAAATGAGAAGAAATATAGTAGCTGTAACATTGGGCTCAAATATAAAAAAAGATTGTGTGTGGCACAGTGTTGGATAGTGTTTTGTTCGGTTGTACATAGGGTTGCTACGAGTTGGATTCGACCCAGAGGCACCCAACAACAACATTCCTGTGTAAACTAAGCAGCATTTGTTTCTTTGTGGATAGTCTGTGGAGTTGGTATGAGAAGAAGTGTGAGGTGATGTTTTCCTACGTTTTGGGCAAATAAGTAGCATCAGCAAAGTAGTGTCTTCCAATTAGCATACAGATCAGAGCTTTGTGCCTTGCTTTTGTAAAGAGATATAAACCAGGGAAGAGGAATCTGGCTAAATCAAACCAAAAGAGCATCTAGGCTGAGAGGACTCTCTCTGAATAATGTTTGTTGTATGGCAACAGAGTAGGAACATAGCAGAACCCTGTGTGAAAAGAGCAGGATGGGAAGTAGGAGGGCTGATGGGAGGCTGAAGGAGAGTGGGAACTCAGCAACAGAGAGATCTTGCTATTGAAAAGTGCCAGATATCTCTGGGTAAGTGGTTGTGGCTAAGACAGGAAGCTGCATCAAGACATGATTCTGGCACTTTCTCTTCCAAGAGAAATCTTGGTTGTCGCCCCAGGTGAGACTCACCCAGCAGTAAATACTGAAACCACTCTTAGAGGAGGGGGGCATCTGGATGAAGAGGTTCTAATTTATTTATAAAGAGAGCGACTGGCTCCTTATCTACAAGTGTAATTATAAAGAGGTTTCCTTTTCCAACTCCAAGAAACGGGAACTTTTGCTGCCAAATTTAGCAGTATGTTTTAAGTCCCTCAAATCTTCTTTGAGTGCTACCAAAGCTCTCAGCTTTGTTGTTATCTCTTGTTGAAATATAGCCTGAAAAGGTCATATCAACAGTGCCAATTTATGAGCCTGCTGAACCCAGGCAGGCGTAGGGCAGAATGGGGAGTTCCTGGGAGTAGGTGCTTCACAGATTTTCTCTTTGAATGTTTATAATTTAAGGTCCTTTTTGCTTTTGAAGACCAAACACTGCAGATTAGGGTCAAATATTCTATTTATTTTGCAGTTGTACTTGTGTAGGCTTCCTTCCATTGGCAGGGCTCAGTTTCTACAGTAGCTGCCTATATAATCAGAAGAAGCTCCGTCTTGATACAGCTATGAAAATTATGCCTCCTACTCCTTATTGGGGGCTGGGATTTAGCTCAGTTGGTAGAGCACTGCGCTGCAGTCTCTGAGGTTGAGGTCCCGAGTTCAATTCCCAGCACCGCAAAAATGGGAGAAGGACCTGGCAATCCACTCCCAAGGCAATCCCGAAACAGTCCGCCATTGAAAACCCTATGAGGGTTGCTATGAGTCGGATACCAACTTGACGGCACCTAACAACAACAACTCCTTATTGGAGGTAAGTTTTCTTGGCACAAAGTTACACTAGCATCTTCCCTCCCTCCATTTAATTTATTAGTAATTTATGACTTACCAAGTGTTCTTATGGGATAATTAAAAGATGGTGAAGACTTTAGGATGTAGAATCCATACACATAGGAGTCTATTCATTTTCAGAGATAAGGGGACAAGAACATCAGATGCATGTATGTATGGACTTTGCTACTTGGCAAAAAGGAACGCAAATAGGAAAAGGAAATTAAAGGATATAACTGACCTTGGCAAGCATAAAGAAATAGGATACACATGAGTGTGCCAGGAGAATATGCAGATCAGTTTAGATAATCTTGGCAATGCCAGTGACTGATTTGCCCTCGGTAGGTTGACTGATTCAGCTACTGTGTTTAGAGAATGAAGGCTTTGGATTTTAGGAAGGAAAGAAAGTACCAAAGTTCCTTATGTTCTCCTCCTTCCTTCTCCTTTGGGTTTAGATGTAAATGAAAAGGGCAGTGCTGTCCTCTCTGGGTATGAGTCATCAACTGTGCTGGCAGAGCCAGCTGGGAGAATACTGGTGTTAACTCACCTCTGAGTAAGTGCCCAAGGGGAAGTGGCATGGATCAAGTTAAAAAGAAAACAACTGGAAATTTTGTATAATTTAAATCTCATTAAATACAAAATTAAAAAGCCTTTTTTTTTTTCCATCTCAGAATCCACAACTGCTTAGTAAATCCAGGTGGATTTCGAAGGCAATGCTATCTAGACTTGTTTTTATTTGCAAAACCTAAGATCACATGTCTGCTTGGCTCACTGGAAGAAGTTAAAAGCAGGGGAAACCCTAGAGATTGCAACACCTGTGAGTCTGCCCAGTCTGTTAGCATTTAATGTGTTGTCAGTGGGAGAGTGGAAATAATTTTATTTGTTGGCATTCCTTAAGGGTTTATTTTCAGCCTTTTCTCTTTCTAATTTTTCTCTTTTCTTTCTTTCTGTCTTTTTTTTTTTTTTTTTTTTTTTTTTTTTTTTTTTTTTTTTTTTTTTTTTTTTTTTTTTTTTTTTTTTTTTTTTTTTTTTTTTTTTTTGTGGTACCAGGGATTGAACCCAGGGCCTTGTGTTTGTGTGCTTTGCAAGTGCTGTACCACTGAGCTGCACTCCCAGGCCATTTTTAAACTTTTTTTGTGACAGGGTCTCGCTAAATTACTCAGACTGCCTCTGGTCTCAAACTTGCAATCCTCCTGCCTTTGCCTCCTGAGTCACTGGGATTATAGGCGTGCACCAACGTGCCTGGCACCTCTTTCTAATTTTTTAATGTACAGACTTTCCTTGGGATCCTATCCTCTACTGTGAAAGATAAGGGCACACTATATCTGCCTCTCTTGTTTCAGAATTTATTCATTCAATAAATAGTTTTAATTTTAATTTAATTTTATTATATATACACATACATACATATATTTTTTTCAGATATGGCCTTACTATACAGTGCAGGCTGGCCTTGAACTTGCCATCTCCTGCCTCAGCCTCCTGAGTGCCAGAACCACATCCACTCATTCAATAAATATTGAGTGTCCACTCTGTTTTAGGTGCTATTCTGTGCGCTAGAGATAGTGGGGAAGAGTTCAGGAAGCAAACCAATAAATGAGGGGCCAGCTATGAAGGAGAGGAACGGTGATGTCAAGGAGCAACAGAGACTTGAGGAGTTAAAGGAGGCCTCTCTGAGAGTGTGGCATTTGAGGTGTGAGCTCAAAGATAAGGAGAAGCCATGAATGTGGGGAAGGGCAGGGCAAAGGCAAAGCCGCGAGGTGGGAAAGAATTTGAAATAGTGAATGAACACATTGTTAGACTATAGAGAGCAAGTGGATGCAGGGCATAAGATCTCGGTAGATGCTAGTTCAGGTAGAGCCTTTTGGCCATTATCCGGGGCTTGGAGAACCAATGTGAGAGGTAGAAATTCTAAGTCTGTGGCATGGCTTGGGATAAGGTGTGGAAATTTGAGTAGGCTGGCTAGTTAAGAGGAGCAGTGAATCTCTTGGCCATGAGCACGCACACGCAGTGGGTAAGGCTGAAAAAGATGGGCTGAACCATCCAGGAACTGGGAAATCACTGTTCTTAAAGCAGTAAAGCAACACAATTGGATTTGGTTTGTAGAAAAGAAACCTGTGAGACCATGTGGAAGATACAACTGGAATGGGAGGAATCTTGCCCATTTCATCAGTTATAACTAGAGAGGTGATGTACCAATTACTCAAAATTCATATAGAGCCGAAAATAAGGGAAGCCTGTGGGGGTGGGGGTAGTTCTGAATTTCATGTTACACAGCTTTCTGAAGCCTTAGAAGTGTGGTTTTTACACCTGAATGTGCACCAAACTCACCTGGAGAACTGATTCCAATTCAGTATGTTTAAAGTAGGCCTGAGAATTTGCATTTTTAACAAGTTTGGAAGTGGTGCCACTGCTGCTTCTGGTTGGGAACCTCACTTTGGGAGCCACTGCTTAAGAGGCGTGGCAGTTGAGGTGCAATAAAGGTGGGAGGCCAGATGTGAAGGCTTGCATGCTTTGGCTAGCCCAGAATTTCGTTTCTACAAATCTATACTTCAGAAGATCTTGGGTGGCTCTCTCTATAGCATCCACAAAAGTCTATGCCCTCACTCACAGTGACTCTTCTCACAGTAGGTATCCGTATCATTTCCGGGTGAGATTTCAGGTGTGTGCTTATCTCTAAACAGCTGCTTGTCTGATTTTTGGAAAATGCCCATCCTAGGTCCTTTTTTCCATTAGGATATGTGGCATTTACGCCAGGAAAAGCCTTTCCCCCACCCACCACTGCCCTTGAGCACAGTCTCCTGGTTGGCAGGGCTGTTTGAGAACTGCAAGCGGACTGTACTGTGTTCTGTTGATTAGCCGAGTTAACATAGGACATGCCTGTGAGATTATCTCTTTAGCCTAGGAGTTGAATTTCAAGGGCAAAGTCCTCCTTGGCAGTTGAAAGGCTGAGAACACCTGGAAGAGAGGATTTGATTTGGCTTTCACTTACCCAGGCCTCAGTGCCTCTTCCCACAGAGGTCAGGTTTTCCATTCTCTTCCCTCTCTTCCTTGACATTCTTGTTTTCTGGAATGCTTTCTTGGGCTTGCTTCTTCCTTTGAGGAGAGGTTCTTCATTCCTATTACTTGGTCAGTGACTCTTAGGTTTTTCCCATGTTGTTGTTGTTAGGTGCCATCGAGTCGGTATCCAACTCATAGCGACCCTCATAGGGTTTTCAATGGCTGACTGTTTTTCGGGATTGCCTTGGGAGTGGATTGCCAGGCCCTTCTCCCATTTTTGTGGTGCTGGGAATTGAACTCAGGACCTCAGAGACTGCAGCGCAGCGCTCTACCAACTGAGCTAAATCCCAGCAGGTTTTTCCCATAGCTCTCTCTTTTTTATTTTTTTCAGTGCTTGGGGGTTGAACCTAGGACCTTACATATACTTTGTAAGTTCTCTACCACTGGGCTGCACTGCCAGGCTGTTTATTGTTGTTGTTGTTGTTGTTGTTATTATTGTTATTATTATTATTATTTTATTTTGAGCCAAAGTCTCCCTAAATTATGCAGGCTGCCTCTGGCCTCCTGATTCTCTGCCTCACCCTCCCAAATTACTGGGATTATGGCTGTGTACCACTATGCCCAGCCTGACATTTTTTTTTAGAATACCTTTTTTTTTTTGTAGTACTCTGGGAGTTGAACCCAGGGTCTCACAAGTGCTTTTTGCAAGCACTCAACCACTGAGCACACCCCCAGCACTGACCTTTCTTTTTTAAATAACAAAATCAATACATGTTCTAAAAGTTTTTTTACAAAATGGAGCATATATAAAGTAGAATATGAGGCTCTTCTATTAAACTATACCCCAGAAACAGAATCACTGTTGTACTCTTCAATGATACTTACGTATATTTATATATGTAAATTTAAATGATACACTTACACATATTTTTACAAAAAGATACTTTAACAAAAAAATGGAAAATAAAACATGTTGGTGAGGATGTAGAAAAGTTTTAAGCCCTTACACATTGTGATGGGAATGCAGGTGGTGCAGCTGCTGTAGAAAACAGTTCAGTTGTATGACCCAACCATTCCATTCCTAGGTATATATCTAAAAGAAGTGAAACTAGAGATTGAGATACTTAAATTCCAATGTCAGCTGCAACATTATTCCCAGTAGCCAAAAGTGGAAACAACCCAAGTATATACCATGAGATGAGTGGGTAAACAAAATGTGATGTATATATGCAATGGAATATTATTCAGCAATAAAAAGGATGAAATTCTGATACATGATACAATATGGATGAACCTGAACATCATGCTGACTGAAGCCATATATAAGAGGACAAATATTCTGTGATTCTGCTTATATAAAATATCATTGACAAATAATTTGGCAAATTCATAGAGACAGAAAGTAGAATAGAAGTTACCTGGAGTTTGGAGAAAAGGAGAATGGGAAATTATTGTTTAATGTTGTAGAGTTTCTAGGGGAATAGTGGTGATGGTTGCAGAGCATTGTGAATATAATGTCACTGAATTGTATGGTTATTCTGAACTAATGAGAAAAGCTAAAAAAAGAAGAGCTATGGGAAAAGCCCTAGGAGTCACTGACCATGAAGAGGGGAATGAAGAACTTTTCCTCACAGGGAGAGACGCAAGCCTAGGAAAGCATTCCAGAAAAACAAGAGTGCCAAGGAAGAGAGGGCAGCGTATATTTACTAACTCAGGTGTTTCACCTGAGAATTGTGCACTTAATGATTAAAATGGCAAATTTTGTATTGTATATTTTACCACAAAGAAAAAAATACTGAAAAATTTCTCACTTATAAATTTCTGGGGCTGGGGTTTAGCTCTGTTGGTAGAGTGCTGCTCTCCACTCTGGCACCCCCAAAATGGGAGAAGGACCTGGCAGCGCACCCCTGAAACTATCAGCCATTGAAAACTCTATGAATAGCAGAGAAGCACTGACATAGTGCGGGGCATGGCACAGTGTTGGAGAGTGTTTCATACTGTTGTACACAGGGTAGCTATGAGTTGGACCTGACTCAGTGGCACCTAACAACAACAACAACAACAACAATAATTTATTGAGGATATTTTTCCATATCAGTAGTTCCTTCTAAGAGGAGCATTGCATTTCTTCAGATGGATGTTTCATAATTTGTTTAGTCAAGTCCCTAAGGGTGGACATTTGAGTTGTTTCCAGTTTTTCTTGTTATAAACATGGCTGCAGTAAACAGCAGCATACAGCTGTCTTTGCCCATGTGTTCTAGTGCTTGTATTTCCTCAGGCAGAATTCCTAGAAGGGGAGATTTGCTGATCGAAGGGTATGCTCATTTGAAATGTTAATAAATATCAACAAACTGCTTTCCAAAGAAGTTACATCAACTTAATTCCCATCAGCAGTGTATAAAGGTTCCTGTTTCTACCACACCCTTGCTAACCTAGGTATTATACACCTCTTTCGTCTTTGCCAATCTGATAGGTGAAAAAGGATTTCTCATTGCTGTTTTGTTTAGAATTTCATTAATTGTTGATGAAAGTGTGCTTTTTATGCTTCCTGGCACTTGTTTTTACTCTTTTGTGAATTTTCTGCTCAAGTATGTCGTTCATTTTTCTACTTGGCCATTTTTTTTCCCTGCACAAATTTGTAAGAGCTTTTATATACATATTACATCAGGATTCTTTGCCATATTGTTGATATTTTTCCCTCCATTTAATAAAAGTTTTTGACTTTGTTCATGCTATTTGCTTTCACATGCTTTAAAATTTTATGTAGGCAAATGTAGGCTATTTTCCTTCATGCTTAGAAGACAGAATTAAGTCCCTTCATGGCTTTTGAGTTATATCTTGTGGTATACTTTGAAAAATTTTCTTCACTCACCAAATTATAAAAATACTTCATCCATGGTTTCTTATAGTGTCTTTTGGTTATAATTAATTTTACTTTTTGAGTGAAATAGGTATTAAATTTTATTGATTGAAAACCCTAGAAATAACCATTTTTTTTTGTTTTATGTAAAAATTTTAAACTACTTGTTTAGCTTATTTAGTGAGTTGAGGCATCTACATTCAAATTCTTATTTAGAATGTACCATAACCATTAAAAACATTTTTTGTAACATTTATAAAGAAACATTCCTGATTCAGTTTGCAAAGAAAAAGCCTTTGAGTGAGAGAGGCGGAGTGAAACTGTACCCAAGTCTTCATAGTACTGGGTTCCCAATCCTGTTTTTTATTTGTTTTCTGTTGTTCTACACACAGGACAACCACATTCATTTTCTTAATGTTTGGGGATAATTGCATTAGTCCCCTAGGAAAAACTGTATAGTGAATCCTATTTGTTATTGTATGAACACACCAGACTTAGATACTGTGACACAGAGTCTTCTCCTTTAAGTTTCCCTTGATCTGATGAACTATCCTAGCTAAGGAGCATAGATGGGTACTGATGTCGGAGATACAGTGACAGAGTCAGGGGGCCAAGGTCCCAAGGAGTGTTAGAACCCAGAAAGGGTGCAACTTTGGGAGGGGAGCAGCAGAAAGACATATAAAGAAATGTGGCTGGTTAGAAGACAGATTAGGGAACATTTCTGAAGTGAGAGAAGAAAGAGGAATAGTGTTCATCTAAGACCCACTTCTGTCCCAGTCAATAAACTAAACAAGTCCATCTAGCTGTATTTTAAAAGGCAGCTTTTAGCCGGGCACTGTGGCATACTAAAGAGGTTGAGGTAGGAGGATCACAGATATGAGGCCAGAGGCAGCCTGTACAATGTAGTGAGACCCTGTCTCCAAATAAATAAAAAAAAAGCTGAGGTGCAGCTCAATGGCAGACCATTTGCCTAGCATGTGTGAGGCTCTGGGTTCAATACCCCAATACTGAGGCGGGGTGGGGGGAGGTGAATGACCTGAACATATATTTCTCAAAAGAAGATATACAAGCTGGGCACACACCTGTAATCCCAGCACTGGGGAGGCTGAAGCAGGAGGATTGCAAGTTAAGTCTGGCCTAGGTACAGAGAGAGTGCCAGGGCAGCCTGAGATATATAGTGAGACTTTGTCTTTAAAAAAAAAAAAAAAAGCCTCATTCAAAGGTTAGAGTACAAGTAAAATCTTGGAACTGGACATTAGGGTTTGAGAAACTTGAGGAGAGGAAGAATTAGCTGGCATAATTTCTGCTCTTGTCAGCCAGGAGCTTAGGCAGAATGTGGAAATAGACTAAGTACGGAAGCAAGGTTGCCTGCAGCCGGCGTTCCATCCCATCAAATCTCCGAAGCTAAGCAGCGTCGGGCCTGGTTAGTACTTGGATGGGAGACTGTCTGGGAAGACGAAGTGCTGTAGGCTTGGGAGAAGGACCCAGCAACTCACTCCAAAACAATCAATCAGTCATTAAAAACCCTGTGAATAGCAGAGAAGCACAACAATAGTGTTTTGCCTGTTATACTTATGAGTCGGACACCGACTCAATGGCACCTAACAACAAGGAAGCAAGGAAAAGAAACTATTCAGATCAGCACTCATTGGGCCCTTGTAGGGCCAACTGCATATAGACATTTAGCCTATACTTTCAAGGAACATCATAGTTGATGGAGAAGGCATACAAAAGGCCCATATGCTGCAGTGGATTCTGTGCCCCTTAGAGGCAGCTCCAAGAGAAATCTGTCACCAGTGAGGAGAGTGGGGAAGAGAGGGGAACAGTGTCACAAAGGAAATGGCACAGGATTTGAAGGATGCATATTTTTTTAAGTGAACAAAGCAAGGAGGGACATCCCAGGTGGAAGGATTGTTAAGTGCTGTGGAGTCAGGTCTAACTCATAGCAGCCCTGTGTACAATAGGCAAAACACTACCTGGCACTGTGCCATGTCTGGCACTATTGTTAGTGCTTCTCTTGCTATTCATAGGGTTTTTGATGGCTGATTGTTTTGGGAGTGGGCTCCCGGGTCCTTCTCCCTATCCTATTGCACTGGGTATTCCCAGGCAGTCTCCCATCCAAGGACTAACCAAGCCTGACCCTGCTTAGCTTCCAAGATCTGACGAGATCAGTGGCCAGGGAGGTATAGCTGTAGATGGTGAAAGGATGGCAAAGACAGAAAGGTAAAGCTATACGTACAGCATGTGCTGGCAACTCTCCAGTGGTAGAGTTTGCTGTCTTTAGCAGGGCAAGGTGAGGAGAGTTGATGGGACTATAGAGTCACGTCTCGGGTTAGCTTTTGACAGGCTGGATCTGCCAATGTTCTGCCCACCAAATCATACCCCAAAACAGTGGCTTAACAGCTTTGGTTATGTTACTGTTGTCTCTCATAGTCGTGGACATCTTGTTTGGGGACTTTTCATGTTTTAGTTAGATAATGGCTGGGACTGGAATCATCTGAAGGCCCATTTCGCTCCATGTGTGGTTCATGGCTTGTGAAACCTCAAGCAGCTGAGGATCCTCAGTTTGCTTGCTCTTTCTTAAGAGCTCTCTTACCCTCCAACCCCATTATTGCTCTGTGTGGTCCCTCCAGCATCCTCAGGGTGATTACATTTCTTTTAATGTGGCTCAGGATCTGAAAGTGAATGCCCCTAGAGAGACTGGCAGAGCTTGCATGGCCTTTATCTCCCCTAACTTGGAAGCTGTACATCCTAATAGAGACCACACTGTGTTCCTCAAGGTAGGGACGAAAGGCCTGCCTGGTTCAAAGAGAGGAATATCACTTTGCAGATTTATTTTGAAATCACTATGACCATACAGGGGCTGGGATTTAGCTCAGTGGGTAGAGCGCTGCGCTGCAGTCTCTGAGGTCCCGAGTTCAATTCCCAGCACCACAAAAATGGGAGAAGGGCCTGGCAATCCACTCCCAAGGCAATCCCGAAAGTCAGCCATTGAAAACCCTATGAGGGTCGCTATGAGTCGGATACCGACTCGATGGCACCTAACAACAACAACATGACCATACAGAGAAACCTGAATTTTTAACTGAAGGGCAGTTTTTCCATGGCTTAATTCATTACTTACCATCTTTACACTATTGGCAAAACCTTGTAATAATTAGGTTGTTAGGTGCCACCAAGTCATGTCTGACTCATAGTGACCCTCAGAGGGTTTTCAATGGCTGACTGTTTCGGGATTGCCTTGGGAGTGGATTGCCATATCCTTCTCCCATTTTTGTGGTGCTGGGAATTGAACTAGGGACCTCAGAGACTGCAGAGCAGTGCTCTACCAACTGAGCTAAATCCCAGCCTGAACTATTATTTACATAATATTTAAATCATCTAACTTATATTTATTCTAAAAGAAAACATTATCTCAGTTTCTTGAAGTGAAAAATCAGATTACGTGCCATATACAGAAAGTAACTTTTAAAGTAAATATAATTAAAACAAAAAATAGTTTAAATTTTTAGCTAAATATTCTTGCCTGTGAAAGTCCTCTCTCATCAACAGATTATTGGGTATTTGGGAGATGAACACAGCAGTGAGTAGAGACTTTCTCCTTAATCTGATGAGAAGGTTTGGAGGAACTGAAAAGCGAATGACTTTCCATGTTGTGATTCCTGCCACTGAATGCTGTGCTGCAGTCCCGTGTCACACATCCACTGCCATGCAGTTCCTTGTGTTTTGGGAAGCACTGCTGGAGTAGTGGAGCTGGCAGGAGAGTTTGAATAGTGGAATGACATGGTCAAATGTACATTTTAGAAGGGTGCAAAGAGAGAAGAGGGGTGTAAATTTGAGGAAAGTAATACTGGAGGTACGGAGATGGTTTTTAGGAGGTTGTTGCAGTAAGTCAAGCAGTTGCTGGTCAAGTCACAGATAAAGACTGGCAGGGAATGGAGGAGGTGAGTCCAAGGCATTGAGCAGGCAGAATTTGCAGAACTTGGTGATATATTGAGCTACAGTGAGAAAGAGAATGAAAAGTTAGTCATAACTTACAGGAATTCCATTTGGGTGATTTTGTGGGAAAAATACAGGAGTGGGGAGTATTTTATTCGGAAAAGAGAAGGAAATGATGAGTTCACTTTTAGACATTCCTTTTTTTATTTTTTAACAGATATTCACTTTTTACTTAATGAATTTATCTAATTGTTTCTTTGGAATATTGTTCAGATTGGCTTACTCACTTCTGTAAACCGTAAATTAGATATACAGGCTTGATTAAATTTAGGATAAATTTTTTTTTTTTTTTTTTGGTGGAGGGAAATCTCTTTATAAATGATGCAGTGGCTTAGAGGCATATAATCTCGGGTTGTCCCACTATTATTGATGCTAAATTTGGTTACTGGTTAAAATAGACCAGCCAGATTTCTCCACTGTAAAATTATAGTTTTCATTTTGTGAAGGTCATCTGTGGGTGACCTTTAGCATGGCTTCCCTTTAATCTTTCACTTAAGTGGTTTTATTTTTTAAACTTCATATTATGGAAAATACTCAAAAGTAGAGAGAGTAGAAGACTAATACCCTTTTAGCCACCATTCAGCATTGACTGTTATCAACACATAGACTAGCTTGTATTATTTCTATCCTTGTCTGCTTCTCCTCCATTCGAGTTTTGAAGCAAATTCCAGGCATCATACCATTTCATCTATTAACACTTCAGAATGTATCTCTAAAAGACCTTTTGGATATGTTTTGGATGTTTTGGTTTCTGATAAGCAATTTTTTAGTTGTCTTGACAAAAGAATGGAAAATACCAGTGGTTGATTTGATCCAGAGTTAGAACTTTACAGGTACAGTGGAAGGGGAGGGGGAGGGGATATGGATTTGAGTGTGACAGATCATGGATTCTGTAGTGGCTGGACAGAAAGAAAAGGTCAGCAGATGGCTGATGTAATCTAGGTAAAAGGGGAATGGCTTAAGGAAACAAACGCCTGGCCAAAGTCAAAGAGCAGCAGCTGGGTTGTAAGGAAGACAAGAGAGGGAGGAAGGGAAGTAGTGGTCAAAAAGTAGAATTCTAGAGGACAAGATTTTGAGATGTATGTTGTTGTTGTTAGGTGCTATCAAGTCAAGTCCAACTCATAGCGACCCTCATAGAGTTTTCCAATGGCTGATTGTTTTGGGGATTGCTTTGGGAGTGGGTTGCCACATCCTTCTCGCACTGAGCTGTGTTATTGTTATTGTTAGGTGCTGTTGAGTTGGTGTCCAACTCACAGCAACCCTGCATACAAAAGGCGAAACGCTGTTGTCAATGTTTGTCTGCTATTCATAGAGTTTTCAATGGTTGATTGTTTTTTGGGAGTGGGTTGCCAGGTCCTTCTCTCAAGCCTATAGCACCTGGTGTTCCCAGGTGGTCTCCCATCCAAGTACTAACCAGGCCCAACCCTGCTTAGCTTCTGAGATCTGATGGGATTGGACACCACGGTGGTATGGTTGCAGGCTTCTGAGATGTATAGTCTTTATTTCATTTTTTTAAAAAAACAAGATCTGACTATGTAGCCCAGGCTTTCCTGGAACTCAATTTGTAGCCCACACTGTTCTTGAACTCATGATCATCCTGCCTTAGCCTCCTGAGTGCTGGGATTATAGGTAGGCACCAACATGTCTGGCTCTAGATGTGTAGTCATGAGTGATGGTAAGGTCCAAGGCTTGACTATAGGTGTGACTGACTAGAGTGGAAGTATAACTGAAGTTAGAGAGTCAGTCATGAGACCAAGGTTTTGAATGGTTATAGGCACCGAAGTTGCCAGGGTAGAGAGAGAGTTGTAAGAGAGAAACTGGTGTATGTTAGGGCAGGAGATGGTCCGTGATTTGGTGAAAAGTTTGATTGTGTGGGTACCTGCTTTACAGTAGAGCTGGGCACTGTGGAAGATTGGAAGCTTGGTCAGTGGTGGGAGAAGATGAGATAAGAAAAATGCAAAACATCATTTTATATAGCTGCCAAGCCTGTTGTGCTTTATGGCATTATTTTCTACTGGTTGAGATGAGGGGAAACTAAAAGGGTAGGAGATTAATTTATGAAAAGGAAAAGAATTGCGGCATGTGGATAGGAGTTGAAGCAGGAGCCCCTGGGGCAAGTTCTTTACCACTAAGCTGCACCCCAGCCCAGTAGGAGCCCTTTACAGGAGATATTTGATTACTTAAGCAGTGCCAGTGTTAGGGAAGCTGGCCAGTGAGCCCCTGCTCATGGCTTATTGTTTTATCCCTGAGGGATGCCTTTGTGTAGTAGCTCTTGATTTTTTTTTCTAGACAGAGTCTTGCTATGTTAATGTAGGCTATCCTTGAATTCGTGATCCTCCTGTCTCAGCCTCCTGAGTGCTGAGGTTACAGGTATGTGCTACGACACCTAGCCTAACCCCTGATGTTTTTACATTTTTTTTTGTTGTTGTTGTTGTTGTTGCCAATCTGCAAGGATTTGCATTGTGTTCTCTATACTGTGCTTGCAGGGCCTGTCCCAGGATGAGGTACCTCCCAGCATTTTCTTATTGCTGGTAACCACTTGACTCTTAAACTTCTGGGAGGCCATTGATGCTCAGGACTGGAGGGAGAACAACCCTTTTTCTGAACTCATCTTATTCTGAATTTTGTATCTAAAATCCTAGGGAACACATACATGTCTCCTAGGTAGTAACCATCAAGCTTACAGAAAAGGAACGTATTGTAGGTTTCAGAGTTTTGGAGAACTTTGATCTAAAGTCATGAATTTTGTGGATAAGCTAGACATAAAAATGTGAAATGAAGCCGGGTGTGGTGGCGCATGCCTGCAATCCCAGCGGCTTGGGAGGTGGAGGCAGGAGGATCGCAAGTTCAAGACCAGAGGCAGTCTGCATAACTTAGCAAGACCCTGTCTCAAAAAAAAGTAAAAAAAAAATGGGATGAGGGCGTAGCTCAGTGGTCCAGCACTTACAAAGCATACAGGCGTGAGGTCCTGGGTTCAACCATCAGTACTGCCAAAAAAAAAAAAAAAGTGAAATGATAATTCCTCCTCTCAGAGACAGTACTTCTTGGGGCTGGGGATATAGCTCATAGGTAGAGTGCCTGCTCAGCATGCACAAGGCTCAAGGTTCTATCCCTACCACCCCAAAACAAACAAAAGATAATATCTCTTGAAAAAATGCTTTGAAGATGATCATCATCAAAGGAGAAGCTATAGAAAGGGAGTTAGGAGAAAAGAAGATCCACCTGTTTGAATATCAGCATCTTCCTTGATATTCTTGATTGTGAAGCAAACAACCATCTGTGCCTAGGGAAGGCTATAAAGTGGGATGATTTCTCACTGTTGTGCCAAACACCTCTGTTTAAGGGAGTGACTGACCCATGCACATACATGGATTTATGAGTTTTAATGCTGAGAGAAAAATTTTTCTGTTTAGCTGTGTTCATTTTTCTGCTGACTTTGCTGGGGTGTGTGTGTGTGTGTGTGTGTGTGTGTGTGTGTGTGTGTGTAAAGTGGTACTGTATCAAGCTGTCCTTTATGCATCTTTTCCTGGAGGACTGTCACCACTATTTTACATAGGAACACTACCTTACAGCATATAAAACATTTTCACAGACATTATTTCTTCAGATTTATATTCTGTCTTTTCAGAAGAGGAATTGAAGTGGCTGGCTGCAGAAAACATAATAGAAACAACGGCCCACTGTACTTTCCTTGGAAGAGTAGAAGGAAAGGGAGTTTTGAAATCAAACCTGGTTTGCATTGTGGCTCCTCCTTTTACTAGATATACAGTTTGGGCTTTGGCTTTCTTTGTTTTGGGGAGGATGGGGGAGAGGATGAGCTTTGGCTTTTTAATTTGGTAAAGCAGAGTTGATAACCTTTACCTCATAAAATTGTTTTAGAGTATTAGATGAATTAACATAATTAACATGTGGGAACAATGCTTGGTATACAGCAGATGGCTGGTAAAGAGAACCCTTAATCCTGTTAATAACAGAATAAGAGGTAATTGTCAGACTGGGGGTTTAGGTCAGTTGGTAGAGTGCCTGCTCCGAATGCTCTAAGGCCCTGAGTTTGATCCCCAGCACTGCAAAAACGGGAGAAGGACTTGGCAGCCCACTCCCGAAACAATCAGCCACTGAAAATCTATGAATAGGAGAAAAGTATTTTATTCTGTTGTTCATAGGGTCGCTATGAGTCAGACCCGACTTGACTGCACCTAACAACAACAAAGTAATTGACCCTCCCCCCAAAAGAGCATGCAAATATCCCAGTCTTGTTCATTACTGTGGTGTCTGTGAGTGGCTGTCCACTGAGACTCCAAGTTCTTTGTCAGTTAATGTGCCAGCCTCTTAGGGCAGATAAAGATCTTTTTTCTCCCCTCCACATTTTTTAAAGTTTTACATATGAATGAGATTTATGTGGATATCTAAGGTGATATTGAATAATATATTAGATAGTAATTCCGTTTTATTAACAAAGAAGTAGTTTTTATTTATTTTCTTACTTTTATAACTACAAGGCAGTTTTCTTACTGTTTTTGCGACAAATATTTATGCAGTGTTGGTTTCTTATAGCTCTCTGTGCAGATTGCCAATAAAATTCAAATTGCAACTCATTGAAAACCACTGTGTAGGGAGCTGAGCTAATGGCATCGTATGCAGCTTTCTAGTGACCTAATTGATAGGAAAATGGAGCTTAAAATACTCAGGGGCATGGATATGTATCATACTCTTTAGATAGTTAAATATCTCCTTTTTCTGCTGAAAAAAATTTAAGAGTTGAACAGTAATTCAAGGCCCTGAGTTCTGTATTCTGTACTCTGTATTTCCAACTAAAGGCAGATCTATAGACTTTGGAAAACAAAAACAGTAGGCTTCCTAATAGCAAGCTGCTATTAGGTGCTGTCGAGTTGGATCTGATTCATAGCGACACTATGTACAACAGAATGAAACTACTTGACACTGTGCCATGCCCAGCACTACTGTCAGTGCTTCTTTGCTATTCATAGGGTTTTTGATGACTGATTGTTTCAGGAGTAGGCTGCCAGGTCCTTCTCCCAAGACTACAGCAGTTGGTCTTCCCAGGTGGTCTCCCACCTAAGTACTAACCAGGCCCGACCCTGCTTAGCTTCCAAGACCAGACAGGATCAAATGCAAGGATGGTATGGCTACAGACAACTAGCAAGTTAGAGCCGTGTAACTTGTGTTATCGCTTGTATTAAAACATTGTTTTATTTCATCCTTATTATAGCCCTAGGAGAGAAGGGGACTAGTCTAATATTTAATTCCTGGTTAGGTAGTAGATATTGGGCTTTTCCTCCATTTACCAACAGGAGGCTGACTCAGTGCTGAGAGATAAGGTGAATAAGGCTATTGCATTTGTCTTACCTGTCTTTTCTATCTCTTGGATCATAAATGCTAAGCAGATACTGCCTTTTGCCTTATCTGTGTGACTCTTTCTGATCTGTATACGACCATCATCACTTCTAGATAACACCAGTCCTGGGTATTTGCTGAATGAAGTCCACATCACAAATAAATCATGAGTTTATAATGATGAGGAAGAGGTCCTACTTGGGAAGAGATGGTTATTCCAGAAGATGAAAATCAAATCAGGCAGGTGACTACCTCCCAGCGCATGTGGTGCTCCTTTATCATTCTTGTTAGTCAGAGGCAGGTGGAAAGGGGAATTTGAACCAAAGAAGAATTTGCATATATGTCCTTTTACTCTCTAGTACCTTTTCCTCTTTGCAACAGTGATCATAGAAAACAGGAAAACTGCCATGTCATGTTGACCATAGTCAGGTTTTTATATTATTATTATTTTTATTATTTTTGGATTGGGGGAGGTTTGAGACATAAGTCTTACTTTATAGTGCAGGCTAATTTAGGACTCGCTATGTAGACCAGGCTGACCTCGAACTCGCATCAGTCTTCCTGCTTCAGTATTCCAAGTGCTGGAATTACAGGCATGTGCCACTACGCCTGGTTTCATAATTAGTTGATAATGGTAGCTTTTCTCTGTCACAGGGCATATTGAAGTTTTGGGGCTTTGGGGTGAAACCGACGATAGAAATGAGGCAGTAGGCTCCTTGGATGACATCCAGTCTGAAAGTGGAAGAGTAACTTAATTTTAGTGGGCATATGTGGCATCTACAGTGATGTACCTTCTTATGGCTTCTTAACTGCTCTGCCTTAACTATTCTGCCTGGTGTGGGCTTGTGTTATAGCGGGTTATAGCGGGTACAATACCCAGAAGGATGACATCCATGCCACTGAGTGTCTGGGCTGTTCCATAGATGCCACACAGCCAGTATGTGATGAGTTTCAGGTTTTAGATATCTCACATTTGCCTGAACTCAAGACTGGCTTGTGTCTATCGCCTGTCTTATCAACCTTTGCTCACTGTGCTCTTTGAGCTTCTCTAGCCCTTTATCTCACTATTTCTAGAGAAATAGATTTGCCAGTTGTATAGACTTTCGATTATTTCCTTAGTCACTCTCCACAGCACAGGAAACTCAGTTTACCATTCACCAATAGGAACTGGACTCCATGGCAAGTTGATAATCTGTGAAATGCGGAATGAAGTAGTGTCAAACCTTAGTATGGGATTTGGGAACTGTGCAGTTCTCTCTGTTTCATATGCTTCCCTTCAGTCATGAATGACTTTCCTGGCCGACCTCTTATCTCTTACCTTCTTTATTCTTGCTACTGAAAATTGTCAGCCTAGATTAGATCCTCTAAACCTTATTCTTCCTCCTAACTCATTTTTGTAGAGCTTTTGTTATACTTCTGTCCACAGCATCTATCTTTTTTTGCTAACCTTTTCTGTTATTCCAAGTAAACTCTGCCTCTTGACAGACCAGCTGACTTATTTCCTTTTCCTTTTTTCCTATCATTTTGTGTAAAATAAACTAACGTTATTGATTTTTTTCAATACTGAAAGAAATATATGCTCATTGAAGAATGTTGTTGTTGTTGTTAGGTGCCGTCCAGTCAGTATCCGACTCATAGTGACCCTACGTACAACAGGGGAAACACTATTATCAGTGCTTCTCTTCTGTTCATAGGGTTTTCAATGGCTGATTGAGTTTTGGGAGTGGGTTGCCAGGTCCATCTCCCAAGTCCACAGCACCTGGTGTTCCCAGGCCTTCTCCCATCCAAGTACTAACCAGGCCCAACCCTCCTTAGCTTCCGAGATCTGATGGGATCAGATGCCAGAGGGCTATAGTTGCAGGCCATTGAAGAATATGTGGACAATAACAAAAAATATTAGGAAGAAAACAAGTTATTAACTTTTAAGTACATATTATCTTTTTGGATCTTTTTCAGGTATGTTGCACACACACATATAATATGTATTTCAAAAATGGCATTATTTTGCACTTACGTTTAGTAACCTACTTTTTTGGCTAATAATTTTACTTGGATATATTTTATAGATAGTACAAATAGAGCTACTTTGTAATGTTTAATGCTGCATAGGGTTCCATTGCATGGATGAATCATTAATCTGATGATAGAATTTTGGGTTGCTTCTATTATTTTGCTATTAAAAGCTATATAGCAGTCAATACCGATGTATCTATATAGCTGTGCCTACTTGCATAACTTCAGGATAGTTATTTCTAGAAGTTTCCAAAAATGGAATTGCTTGTTCAAAGAGTATTTTACATACTTCAGTTATTTAATAATATCTTTTTTGGGGGGTTGTCTTTGAGACAGAGTTTCTCAGTATAGCCCAGGTTGGCCTAAAATTTGCTGTGTAGCCCAGGCCGTCCTCAAACTTGTGATCCTCCTGCCTCAGTCTCCTGAGTGCTGGGATTACAAGCATGCGCCACCGCACCTGGAGAATAATGTCTTTTAAAACTTGTGTATTAGATTAGTATATGGAAAAGATAAAAGATGAATGTAATCAAGACCTATGTACTCATCACCCAACTTCAATAGATATTACCATTTTGCCATATTTCCTTCAGATTTTAAAACTTTTTTTTATGATAGATATGACTAAAGCTTTCGTCAGTACTTTCTTCCTCTTGAAAATGACATAAGCACAGTGATGCAGTCACCTAACCATGCATTTCACAAAACGTTTCTTTGTGATTAAGTGATGCATGACTATATATTTGGAGGTACTGAAAATGTATACACATTTTAAGAGATGTTATCTCTATTATGTATTATGTTTTGAAGTTGAATTGAATTATGGTAGCAATGAGTAGTATGATGTTTGCTCAAAAGATGGTATTAATCAAATGAATGATGGTGCAATGGATTCTTAAAACAGCAAACTGGAAAGATTTTGTCCTAAGATGGGTATATGTGTTTTGGCACCTTCTGTATATTCCTAAATTGTCCTTCAGAAAAATGGTGCTGCTTTACAGTACATCCACAGTGTATGAGAGAACCCATTTTGCCACCCTCTGCCTGGCTTTGTGAATAGTTTTCATTATCATCTTGCCAGGTATAATTTTGTCCCTTGTTTTCTACCTTTCCCTTGAGCATTGTTAACTCTTTATTCCAGCTAAGACCTGTCTCTTCCCTGAAGAGCTCACTTCCCTTGGGACCTTCTCAAATGAAGCCACTTCAACTCCTTCCCTTTCACTCGTGCTCCCTGACATGGCTTCCAAGCTCCGCCAGCTAACCTTTCCATGAGAGGTTAGTCTCTCCCTCCACTTGTATCTCCTCTCCTCATTCTTGGTGCTGTCATCTGCCTCTTGGCTTCACATTAAGTGCTTTTGCTTTCTGCATAAGTCCCCTTTCTGGCCTAATTAGCACTTAGGGATTCATGCAGAAAATTGTTCAAAGGTCTGGCTTCACAGGCCTGTAGTCTTTTCAACCTGAAGGACTTCATCTTCATTCCTCTTAACTTACCCATAGGACAACCATCCCTTTGGCCTTATCACTTGGAGGAGTTCTACTGTCAGGATCCTAAGCTGGGAAATCCCCTTTCCTATCTCCTGTCTGTGCCCAGCTCCCATTCCTCTATTGTTCTCCCCCAACAGCTAGTTCTTCACACTCCCTCTCTTTGTACAGCTTAGCTTCCCTGAGGACTGCCCACTTATTTTTCTGTTCAGCCTGAACCTCAAAGACAAGAATTCCTGTCATGTACGTATTAATTACCTCAATTTTTTCCTTTCCATATCTTTCCTGATCATGATCAGATTCTTTTGCTGTAGCCTCTAGACTTGAGTACTCTTCACCTTTCAGAACCACAGTACCTGGCATATTTTTCCTTTCTTAGAAATTTCTATGATTCCTCATAGAAAAGTTAAGATCCTGAATTTGGCTCCTGAAGGCTTCCAAGAGCTGCATTTCTCTGTCTTTCCAACTATCCTTCTCCATACTCTACTTTCAGTTAAGCTCCCATCAACTTGAACAACATCTTAATGTTCGTCATATGTCTTTTACTTTCCTGCCTCCAAGCCTTTGCTCATGTAGTTCCATCTGCTCAGGAACGCCCCTTTATTCTTTTTCCATTTGATTTTCTGGGCCCTTGTAAGGACCACCCTATCTGTGAAGTCTTCTTGATCCTTTAGTTGAAAATATTCGTCCTTGAGCCAGGCATGGTGGAGTGGTGCATATGTAATGTCAGCTCTTGGGAGGCTGAGATAAGAGGATTAATGTGAATTTAGGCCCTCCTGGTATACATAGTGAGTTCCAGGCCAGCCTGGGCCACACAGCAAAACTCTGCCTTGAAAAAAAAAAAAAAAAAATCCCCCTCTACCTAGGTCTACAGCATTTGATTCCTCTAATGGTATATCCCCAAGGGCACTTAATCGATCTCTTTAATGGCATTTAAAATAGTCTTATTGGTACTTATTAGATTCCTGGTTCTCTGTATATCCATCTTACTAGAGTGTAAGCTCCTGAGGATGGACCAATATCTGATGCATTTTGGTGCCCTACCAGCAAAGAGCACATTGGTATATATGTGGTTGGTATTTAGTATACATTGGTTGAATGCATACATGACTTTTAAGTGCTCCATCAGGGTGATTTTGAGTTTAGGGAGTTGGGCTGTGTATACACTATGCACTGTAGAGGAGAAGATTGTAGAGTAGTGCAGAAACAGGAAACACTGAGCCTGCCCTTGGCAGAGGCAGGTACAGAAGGCCTGGGGAGCTTGATGACCCTGAGGTGAGGGTTTTATTTTCATTAAGTGAGGCCAATTTCCTTCCTGCTAACCTCTCAGAACTGAAGCTCAGTTAGATAGGAGAAAAACCCTACAGGCACAGTAGTTGCCTTTCTCCCTACTTTGGGACCTTGAGTCATAGTCTAACTCTTCATCTTAAACAGCCTTCTGTTGAAGTTTGTCCCACTATTGTTCTTTCAGGCCAGGCTCACATTTCCTCTTGCACAGAAATCTTTCCCTGCACTGCTCCAGTCCTTGCACTGTCACCCCTTGTGTTTTAGAGGATTTTTTAGTCTGTATCCCTCACATGGATTATTATTTGGTATGGTGTCTTGTTTCAAGATTCACCTCAGGTTTTTCTCTCTGCTGAAAACAAAATAATGATTAGTAATTCCTGTTGATTTTATTGAGGAGCCTGATACTGGAACTTGGGAGATGATCAGTAGCAGAAAAATTGAAGATGGGAAAGGATATGAAAGTAAAACAGGCGTCAGGCGCGGTGGCGCACGCCTGTAATCCGAGCGGCTTGGGAGGCGGAGGCAGGAGGATCGCAAGTTCGAGACCAGGGGCAGTCTGTGTAATTTAGCGAGACCCTGTCTCAAAAAGTGAAAAATGGGCTGGGGGTGCAGCTCAGTGGTCCAGCACTTGCAGAGCATGCAAGCGCGGGAACCTGGGTCCAATCCCTAGTACCGCAAAAAAAAAAAAAAAAAAAAAAAAGTTAAACAGCATTGGTTCGTTCTCCAGAGTCAGTCTGGGGAGGCAGTGTTTGTTCGTCTTTCAGGCTCCTTGTGTCCAAGGGAGGAGAGTGGGTTTCCTTAAGTCTGACTCTTGAAGCTCTGCCTTCCAGTAGTGGTCAGCATCTAGGCAGGTGAGGGAATGAGGTGACAGGGAGTGACTGGCTTCCAGGGAAGAAGAGGGAGGCATGATGGCTCAGGACCCATGCAACAGTAACTGACTTGGGGCGAAGTAGCACCAATCCCCCTGGCCCTCTAGGACATAGGGGCTATAGGCACACATAGATGATTGGGACTGGGAAGTTCCTTCACCAGCTTCTTTCCTGAACTGGAAGCAGGACAGAGAGCAGCAAGCCAATTGGCAGACTTGCCTTTTCTGCCTTAAAGTACTTTGTTTCTGTTGCTAACAACAGACTTGGGTAGTATAAATAAAACACAGACTCACAGGCACATAGACATATGTGGAGCCTGAACATTTGAGTTGTCAGGGGCAAGAGGAGGGCTTGAGGTGGACAGAGACGGAAAATGTGTAGCTGGGTCTCTGAGGATGCTTAGTGTGCTTAGACTCTCCACTCACGATGGTGGGCCCAGCAATCGGGCTATGTGGGAAGACCCTCCAAAGGCAGTGGAGTAGAAGAGGCCTGGATGCTCCAGCTTTCAAAGTCAAGGGGCTGTTACAGTTGGATATATATCTTTGCTCAGGAAGACACTCCTCCAAGCTAGATGCTGGTGATCTGGGGGCTGATGGCAGCTTCTCTCCTTTGTCCTGCTCTTTCTTTAAGTCTTTATTTGTTGATCCTTGTTATGCTCACATGTAGTACACATAAATGGCAGCAGTTGTGGTCTTATTGGCTGACCTGGCCTATAAAAGCCAGCCAGGTATGCACCCCTCATCATGTGACTGGTATTTTGGGTAAACTCCTGAAACGTATGAGCTTCCTTTGTATGGACTGAGACTGATTCAGCCTCTCTGGAAGGATAGTCTTAGTTGCAGGGGCTGAACAGTGAGTGCTTATTCAGGGGCTTGAAGTTCAAATAGACAATCTGATGAGAGTGGGTGCTGAGGAAGACTATGATCTCCACTGCTAGAAATCTAAGTAGGGATGGGTTATATGTTCTCCTTTTCCTCTTCCCTGGGTCAAACCGATATCTGTGATTATATGTAGAGGCGATGTTCTGGTTCTGTGATTCTGGGGGAAAAAAGTAACTGAGTTGATCTGAATTCTAGAGCACGCTCTAACATGCATAGCTTTGAACACTTGGTTCGCAAAGTCTCTGACATTCAGGATGATTATCTCAAGGCATGGGTGTTTGAAGTAGCTCTTGATTGGGTTCTTTTGCCATCTCACTGCTTTCTTGGACCATGTGTGATAGGCCTAAGGAATGTACCAAGTCCATAATAATTCAGCCTCAGAAGTGGGTGATACTCCACTCCATTCTGAGGGTAGACATGAAAATGTGTAGGCCTTTTCCCTTAGGCACTGATGTAGCTGCATTTGTCTTTCATGGGTGGGGAAAGATGAATTGGGATCATCCTTTGGATTTAAGCTTACAAATATGCTTGAGAGTCTCATTTTTATTTGACAGTTCTTTTGACTATCTAAGGTGGACAGCCCAGGGGGCTGATGGCACATTGGCAGGTTACAGCAGCTGCTTTTATCCAGGGGCTCTAACTTACTGGTCATTTGAGACTAGATGTGAGGCATGTATCACAAGGCATTCATTACTACAGGAATGAAAAAGTACCAAGGTGTATGTGAATAGGTTACCTATTTTTATAATTTAGAAGGCTGTAAGATTAACATAACAACAACAGTGTGATTCATATTCTCATAAGCTGTTTTGAATAGGGGAGAGGAGGGTAGGGTCATTATTAGGATCTAAGAATTGTACCTTATCCTGCAGAGGCCTAATGAAGTTGCCTCTCCTGTGATGTGACCGTAATCCTCTCTGAGGTCACAGTGGCACGAAGTCTGGGAACTTGGAAGAGAGCACTGATTGTTCTCTCTCCATTCTCGAGCTGTAGGCAAGGGTGTGAGGACCTGTGCCTGATCCTTAGAAGAGGAGGTTGACCAGGGCAGTTATTGAATGAGGTTGTCCCCCACCTATCTCTGAAGCTGATAAACTCCAAAGTAGGGCAGGGGCATGCCACTTCAAAGAGAATGGTGGTTCTTGTAACAGGATATATTTTAAATCACCAGGGCTGGGTGGCTTTGTGGAAAGGCTAAAGAAGAGGCAAGAAGACCTCATCCAGCTGGGTTTCGTGTCCTGCCCCTCACCTTAGTCCCCACAAGAAGCATAGCAAGCTGCCTGTGAAGTCTGGTGGTTGACTTTCCTACCTGCATGGTTCCCGTGAGCAGGTTCATGTTGAAGCGCCTCCCACCAGTGAGGGCACGTAGGACTGTGTTGTTTTCCTTAATGTGTCTGCAGTGACTCACTTAGTGCCTGGCACAGAGGAGATGCTTAGTGATTGTTGATCAGTCGTTTCCCATCTGAGCTTAAATGGGTCATTGAACTGGGCCTTGGGGCATGAACGGGATTTGGATAAGGAAAGAGGAAAACACTCTAGACTGGCAATGGTTTGGGCACAAAAATAGCAGAAATGGACATGTTTGGAGCAGGAAGAGTCCTTCCTGGAGAGAGAACTGCACTTGTGTGTATTTGTGTCTGCAAGTCTGTGAGGAAGGACGGGAGGGTGAGATGGTAGGCCTGGTTGGTGGTTGTGATGGAGTAGCGGGTGGGAGATGAAGACAGAAGGAGGAAGAGAGAAGTGAGATTAGTTGGAAGTGAAGGAATCTGCATCTGACGATGTTAGAAGCCTAGATTGATTAATACTGATGTTGCAGGATGCCTACTCTGTCATTTGTGAGCATGGAGGAGTAGAGGTGGAAGGATAAAGAGGAAATAGTGATATAACACTAATACTGATGGCATTCAATAAAGTGCTCTCTATATAACCAGAGACCATTGCAGTAGTCTAATTATGAGGTGATGAGCTGGAGAAAAATTGCAAAGAAGACAACATAGTTAGCTTCTTCATGTTTAGCTATGTTTGGCTTTTATTTGGTTAAATTAGAAATGGCTCCAAGGACATCTTCTTCTTGGGCTCTGCTTCCTAAACTTGTCCTTGAAGCCGCTGGGGCTGTTATCTGGCTTGGTTGGGGCTGCTGAGCTTTTGCAAATTCCCTGCCAGGAACTAATGTCCTTGGGCCTCAGCTGGGGTGTGTCCCCAGGCCAGCCATCTGGAAGGTCAGAGAAATTAGCCACTAGAATGTGCCCATTAGTGCTTAGAGGGGTTACAACCTGTCAATGGAATCCTGAGCCTGGGAACTGCTTCTTTCACAGGGCTTTTCACAGTTGGAACAGGCTAACTGTTGTAGCACTGACTGCTCCCTTATTTGGACACTAAATTTTCTGGGTGAGATTGGGTTTCTCCTTTGTCTTGGGTGCGTTTTTCAAGTATCTGATACCCTTTGTGAGTGATTTTCAAGGAGATAACATGATGCCAGAGCATATGACCTTTTTTCACCTGACTCTTTCCTTGGCTTCTAGCCCATCCAAGGATGAGAGTCCTATACTGACCATTCACCTTCCTTAGGGAAGGACTGGATAACACTATTATGGAGCCAATGCAGAACAGTTGAGGCTCAAGAATCTGGCTTCTGGGGTTGGAGGGAACTTCATGCCCTACTCTGGGGATTTATTTTTTGGCTTTGGAGAACTTGCAGTGCCCACTAACTTGGTGGAGTTTTAGTTTATCAGTCTGGCTTCAAGTGTGGTCAGGATCAGGGGAACTAGGTGCAGGCAGGGATGTGGAGTGGTGGTGGGTGATAATGGTGCTAACAAGGGTGAAGGAGCTTTTGTGGCACTTTGGAGAGCATACTTCCACTGCCCACTCCACCCCACTCTGAACAGCTAACTTACCAGAAACCCGGCTCTGTTAACCTTTGGCTGTCCTTCTCATTAATACCCGAAAACCTCTGGGAAATATTTCAGCTAATGGCAGTGACATTGAATCTTGATGGAGGAAAGGAAAGCAGGAAGGAAAAAATGTTTCTGTCAACAAAGGTGCGCTTCTACCAGTTGGAACTTGCTGAGGCAGCCTGGGTACAGCCCTTGGGGTGATCGCTTTGGGCTTAAAGAATTGTGATCTGTGCAAAAGAGGCTATGACTATAAAGGCTGGTAGGGCTGGGTATGGAGGCGGGGCCTCTACCTACAGTCCTCAAGAACCCAAGGTGAAAGCTGACTGAACTGAGCACTGCTACTGTCCAGAAAGAAAACTCTTAGAGTGGGAAGTCCTTTCCATGCAATACAATATCTTCTTAATCCATGCACACTTTGTGGTTGAACTTCTGTCTCCATTTTACAGATGAGGAAAGTAAAGCTTAGAAAGACTAATAACATCCATATCTTTATACCTAGTTGTTGTTGTTGTTAGGTGCTGTCCGCTCACTATCGGACTCATAGCAACCCTATGTCCAGCAGGTGAAACAGTATTGCTACTGCTTCTCTGCTAGTCATAGGGTTTTCAATGGCTGATTATTTTTGGGGAATGGGTTGCTAGGCCCTTCTCCCAAGCTTACAGCACCTGGTATTCGCAGGTGGTCTCCCATCTAAGTACTAACCAGGCCAAACTCTGCTTAGCTTCTGAGATCTGACAGGATCAGATGCCACAGTGCTACGGCTGCAGTCTTATAGCTAGTAGAGGCAGTTTTATACCCAAATTTCACTCACTGCTTGGAATTACTTTAAGACCACTCTTTTTCCTTATAGAGGAAACCATGGCAAGCTCTTATTTCTAATAAACTTTTCTATTTTTTTAGTGTAGTTTTAGATTTATAGAAAAGTTGCAAAGATAGTACCAAGAGTTCCCATAGACCCCATATGCCATTTCCCCCCCTTCTCCTATTCTGGTCTATTTTATGAGGATTCATTGGTGGTGGGGAACAAATTTGGAATGAGGATCTTTTTTTCCAGCTTGGTGATTTTTCAGCTAGGGTTTTTTGAGAGTCCATCAGAGTATGTTATTTTTTTCCTAATTCCAGACTGTCTCAGCTAGGCTGGACTAGGCTAGACCTAGCTTTGCCATTTAGCTGCAGAGTTGGATACCCTACTTGCTGCCTCTTCTCCATGGGGTCCAATTGTACCTGAGTTTCAGGGAGTTAAGGAAGGCAGGTAGTTCTGGGGAAGGTCTTTAGGAGCCTGGCCTCTGCTCACTCTGCTGTTGGAGGAGCTCCCCCAGGGGGTGTTTGTATTTTCAGCTGTGTTTGCTGGTCTCTGTGGTAAGGCCTGTGTGCTTGGTGCTCTCGAGTCTGTCATTATATGGTGCAGGGTGGTTCAGGTGGTCACTGTTCTGGGTCCAGGCCTCAGTCTGTGGGCAGGCAGGTAGGTGGTAGGTAGAGCAATATCCATGGGCAGCTGCTTTGCTTTGGGTACCAGGCACATTCTCCATTTAAGGGAAAGGGGTCTGCAATCCTCTTGGCTCTGGGTGTGAATGGGCTGGCTTGAAATTTGCTCATGGCCTTTGCTGGATGTCCTTTTTCAATGAGATCATTCCAGAATTACATTCCTATGAAATTATATTTCACTCAAGACGTGAAGCTGGATTTGTGTAAAAGCCCTGGCACTAAAACTCAGGGATGGGGGGGGGGTTAGAAATGAGAGTAGGGATAAACAGCTCTTCTTTAGAAGAAGGGGGAAGACAGGAGAGAGAAAACAGTTGTTAAAGGATTTTGCATTAAAGTTGGTACACTGTAAGCATAGCTAAGGAATTGAATTGCTACTCATGGAAGGCAGACGTGATGTTTGTTGTCACAGCTGCCTGTCACCCCCAGGCAATGTACGTTCTGTAAAGGGCAAATGGAGGGAGATGCCCTTGAGGCTCCTGTGTCTCAGGGTGCTGAAAGCTCAAGAAGCAGAACCTTGTTCACTCTTACTCTCTCTTTTCCTCTCTTTCCAGCTGCATTTTGCCTACCCTCTCACATGTACCCCCTCATCTCTGTCTCTCTCTAACTCCCTGTCCCTCTTTCCTTCCCTCTTCTCCCTTTTCCAAACACACCCTCCCTCACTCCCTTGCTCTACTCCTCTACTATGATCTGTTTCTACTCAAGCACTCATGATGCCAAACGTGTAGGTCCCCCCCACCATAACAGCCAGTTCTGCAACTCTGGACACCAACTGGATGTCTGAAATTTTAATTCAGTTTTGACACTAAATACTTGGAGTTAGCACAAACAAGATTGCCTCCAAACACTATTCTGGGCCACCCATAATTCTGGCCAACTAGCTATTGTGGTGGTGGGGTTCCCACAAGCCTTTCCTTGCATTAGATAATTTGTTGGAATGGCTCACAGAACTCAGAAGAACAGTTTATTTACTATTACCAGTTTATTATTAAAGATACAACTCAGGAATAGCCACATGGAAGAGACACATGGCGCAAGGTATGTGTGAAGAGCTTCTATGCCCTCTCCAGGTGTACCACTCACTCACACCTTGATGTGCTCACCAGCCAGGAAGCTCTCAGAACTCCCAAGTTCAGGGGGTTTTGTGGAGGGTGTGTTACACACACACACACACACACACACACACACACACACACACACACAATTGATTAAGTTATCAATCAGCTGAATCTCCAACCCTCTCCTCTCTCCAATGCCTGGAAGATGAGACTGAAATTTTACCCCTTTAATTATGCCTTGCCTGTAGCCATACCACTGTGGCATCCAATCCCATCAGATCTTGGAAGCTAAGCAGGGTCAGGCCTGGTTAGTACTTGGATGGGAGACTGCCTGGGAACACCAGGTGCTGTAGGCTTGGGAGAAGGACCCGGCAACCCGCTTCCAAAAAACATTCAGACATTGAAAGCCCTATGAATAGCAGAGAAGCACTAATGATACTGTTTTGCCTGTTGTATGTAGGGTTGCTATGAGTCAGACAGCAACTCAATGGTACCTAACAACAACAACAACAACAACAACAACTACTACTACTACTACTACTACTACTACTACTACTACTATACCTTACTAGGCTGGAGTTTAGCTCAATTGTCAGAGTGCTGTTCTGCACTTTCTGAGGACCCTGGTTCTATCCCCAGCACCACAAAAATGGGAGAAGGATGTGTGAGTCCACTCCAGAAATAACCACAAAAAGACCCCAATCAGCCATTGAAAACCCTAAAAGGGTCACTACCAGTTGGACACGACTCAGTGGCACCTAACAACAAAAACAGTCATGCCTTGGTCTTTCTAACCAACAGCCCCCATCCACAAAGAGTCCCCTCGTTAGCATAACCTCAAGTGTGGTCGAAAGGGGCTTGTTAAGAATAAGGAAACAGGTGCTGCCCCCTCACACTATCACTCAGGAATATCACTGAGGAAATACCAAGAGTTCTTAAACCTCTATGCCAGGAACCAGGAAGAAGACCAGTTATATTTGTTATTCAGTCACCACAACACACACAGCCCCGGCATGTTGGCAATGTGTGATTAACATTCTCAGTGTGATGTCTTATATCCTTCTGTATACACTCTTCTTTTAGCTTGAGATGTTCCACTCTCCCCTTGTTGGCCAAAAGAACTCCAGTTCCTAAACACTCATTTCAGCATTACCTTCCCTGAAATCTTTTGTGCTGCCATCAGACAGTTATTTCCTGGTACCTTCATGCTCCCACTGCCCCTTGTGCATCCTGCTATTCCTGCACTGCTCATTTGGTGTGTTTTAGAAGACAAAGACTATTTTCCCCAGTTCCCAGCGCAAGGCCTGGTAATGAGTAAGTGCCTGTGAAATGGTTGTTGAAGGAAGAGTTGGGTAGCAGCAAGAGTCATGTACGGCAGGCAGGGCATGCCACAGAATGGTGGCTAACATTGCATAAGTGACATCAGAAGCCAACTAGAGACAGGCTTGTGGAAAACATTATGTGTGGTATTTCTCCATGCATATAAGTATGGGGAAGTTTGTGGAATGGCAAGATGGAGTGCCAGTGAGTTTTATGTTTCATAGACACATTACAGGGGTTGGGCCTGGACTCACTCAGCGTTAAATAAAGCTACTTCCTGAGTGATCTTTGCAAACCTATGGCAGGATGGAGGAAAAGAGCTCCAGATTTGGAGTTGGATTCTGTGTGGTGGTAGTAGTGACACAGTTTAGTAATAATGACAGTATTAATATAGTCTGTATTATGAAGCAGGCAGCATTCCAAGCACTTTACATATATTAACTCATTTGTTTTAACAATGACTTGTAGGTTTGTTGTTGTTACATGCTGTAGAGTAGTGACCCTGTGTACAACAGATAGAAACACTCTCCGACACTGTGCCATGCCCTGCACTGTGTCAGTCCTTCTCTGCTACTCATGGGGTTTTCAGTGGCTGATTGTTTAGGTATTGTTTTGGGAGTAGGTAGCCGGCTCCTTCTCCTGTAACCTGTAGATTGTTGTTAGGTGCCGTCGAGTCGAGTCCGACTCATAGCGACCCTATGTACAGCAGATAGAAACACTTGCCAATTCTGTGCCAGGCAAACCATCTTATTTATGTTTAAGCCCATTGTTGCAGACACTGTGTCAATCCATCTGGTGGAGGGTTTTCCTCTTTTGCGTTGACCTGCCACTCTTCCAAACATGATGTCCTTCTCCAGGGATTGTTCTCTCCTGACTACATGTCCGAAATATGTAAGACGCAGTTTGGCCAT
>VMDO01000168.1:0-43642 GCA_007922755.1 Pedetes capensis
CCCTCTCCTCCTCCTCCTGCTCCTCCTCCTCCTCCTCCTCCTCCTTCTTCTCTCCTCCTCTTCCTCCTCTTCCTCCTCTCCTTCCTTTTCCTTCCTGTTCTTCTTTGTTGGGGATCAAACTCTGAGCCTTACATATGCTAGGCAAGTGCGCTATGATTGAGCTACATCCCCATCTCCGATGCATTCATAAAAGAAGAAAATAGCAAGTTCTCATCCTAAGATGTATATATATTTTTGGCACCCTCAGTGTATGATTTGCAAATGTTTTCTACCATTCAGTGGCTTTTCTTTTCATTTTCTTAATGGTGACTTTTGAAGCACAAAACCTTTTTAACATCAATAAAGTCCAATTTATGTGTTCCTCTTTCATGAATCATACTTTGGGGTCATATCTAAGAAGTGTTTGCCTGTCTGCAATTCATAAAGATTTTCTTCTGTTTTTCTCCTAGACATTTTATTGTTTTACCTCTTACATTTAGGTCGCTGGTTGATTTTTAAGTAAAATTTTATCTGCGCTGTGAGATAAAGTTTTAGTCTTTTTTTTTTCTTTGAAGATACCTGATTGTCTGAACACCATTTGCTGGAAAAGACTTTCTTTTCCCTGTTGACTTGTCCTTGACACCTTTTTTGAAAATTAATTGGCCATAAATGTAAGAGGTCATTTCTGGATTCTTGACTTCGTTTGACTTTGTTCTTACCTACAGGTCTTTCTTTATGCCCGTGTCATACTGTACTGCACCATGCTGTAGCTTTAAAGTAAGTTTGGAACTGGGGAAATACAGGTCCTCACTGTGTTCTTTTGTTTGTTTTGTTTTGCTTCAAAGTTGTTTGGGGCTAGTCTGAGTCCTTTGCATTTCCATATGAAACTTTTATCATCCATTTTTCAATTTCTGCAAAAAAAATCCAGCTGGGGATTCATGAATTTGGGGAGAATTGACCTTTTAACATTAGTTTTCCAGTCCTTGAAAATGAAATCTCTCTCTCTCTCTCTCTCTTTCTTCAATTTCTCTTGGCAGTGCTGTGTAGTTTTTCAGTCTTGCACTTCTTATTAAATTTTCTCCTAAATATTTTAATCCTTTTGGTGCTATTGGGAACGGTTCTGTTTTGGGTTGCTAGTACATGGAAACAGAATGAATTCTTGTATATTGATCATATATCCTCTGATCTTCATGAGCTAGTTCATTAGCTCTAGTAAAGGGGTATTGTGCGTGTGTGTGTGTGTGTGTGTGTGTGTGTGTGTGTGAATTCCTCAGGATCCTCTATATCCTATCTAGATAAAATCAGTTTTACTTTTTTTTTTCCAGCCTGGTACTTTTTATTTCTCAATTTTTACTTTTCTCTTTAATATTGTATTTTTTGATGTTCTTCTCAATAATATGTGGCATGATTTAAATGGACATTTACTTGGAGAAAATGCATAAATGGTATTTGGTTCTTGGGACCCAGGCCTAAGAATTATACTTGCCATGGGCTTTGAGTCTCTAGCCATACCGCCCTGGCATCCGGTCCCCTCTGATCTCCGAAGCTGAGCGGGGTTGGGCTGCTTAGTACTTGGGTGGGAGACTGCCTAGGAACACCATGTGCCATAAGCTGGGGAGAAGGACCTGCAAACCTGCTCCTGAAACTGTTGTCAAAAACCCTACAAAGAGCAGAAAAGCACTTGAAATAGTGCTGGGCATGGCACAGTGTCAGGGAGTGTTTTTTTCTGTTGTACATGGGGTCACCATGTATTGGACCTGACTTGATGGCACCCATCAACCTCAAAGCAGGCTTTGAGAACAGAAGTGCATGTCTCATGATGAAAAAAAAATACACTGGTAACACAGAAATCACTTACAATATTGTTTTCAAAAAGAAAAGAAAAAAAAACATTTCTGAACTGTCCCTGCAGAAATACATATGGACACAGACACATCAAAAGTGCTCATTTAAACCAGTGTGGTAATTATACAAAACCACAAAAACACTAAAAAATACAAGCAACATAAAGCAAAACATTTCAGGATTACTTTTTTTTTGTCAAAGGACAAATCTGCCAATCTGTCTTATGATTTATAAGATTATTGCTTGCAGTGTTCTGTGGTTTAAAACCTAACAGACGGTTGGCATCTGAAAACATTTATGTCAGGGCAGCTTCCGGCTGAAAGGCTGTGGTTGCCTTGTGGTGAACTAAATGCTTTTGTAAGTGGTGATTGAGCGGGAATCTGACCCTGGGAGCCAGCTTGTGTCTTTGCTTTCCCTTTTACCTCTGCAGCCATCGCACTGTGGTGTCCGGTCCTGTCACATCTGGGAAGCTAAGCAGGGTTGGGCCTGGTTAGTTCTTGGATGGGAGACCGCCTGAGAACACCAGGTGCTGTAGGCTTGGGAGAAGGACCTGGCAACCCACTTCCAAAAATCAGCCCGCTATCAAAAACCCTATGAATAGCAGAGAAGCACTGACAATAGTGTTTAGCCTGTTGTTCGTAGGGTCTTTATGAGTCGGATACCCACTCGATGGCACCTAGCAACAACAACTCTTTGGGAGTGTTTATTTCTGTCACAGTGAAGGGCTGCCCCCGACCAAAGCCCTGGGTTCCTACCTTGTTGCCTTGGTGCACTGTTCTGCGGCTCAGAGCCACCGATCACAGCAGGAGCAGAAAAGCCAGGACCCCAGGCAGTTCTGTACCACTGTCCTTGCCCTGGTGAAGGCCTCTAGTGAGGGCCAGAGTTCCAGATCCACCCCAGCTCTCCAGCCCCATACATCAACACCCGGCTGAACACAGCTAATTGGATTTTCAATTGAAAAGGCAATGCGGTGACAAACATCCAGCTGTGGGGAACCTGGGGAAGCTGAGCTCACAGACTGCCATTTCCACCTGGGTTTCCTAATAAAAAACGCGGCCGGAGAGGAGAGCCACTGGGCAAGAGGGAAAGGCTGTTACTTAGAAACCTTCCAGCACCTCAGCCTTCTGGCCAACTTCATTATGTGCATTGAGAAGGGCAAGCTTGGCATCAGGACTAAAGGGGCTTCTGCCCAGGCGGGGAGGGGCACCTGCCGTACACCAAAGCCTCTGCACCCCTGAGAATTTGGGACAGCTCAAAGATTTGGAGGTAGAAAGGGCAGAAAGAGGCTAAAAAGATGCCCCAGTTCTCTGAGAAACTTGGTTGTCATTTTTTTTAAAGTCATCAGTCAAGTGCTAAAAGCCACCACAACGATCACTTCCAAAAAATGCAGCAAGGGTGCACTTCACTGGAATGAAACATTCCTTTAACATCTATCTGCTCCTCACCGGATCTACAGGAACACTGGCATGTGGCCACAGGACCTTTTATCTCCAGGTCAGCAAAGCTATCAATTAACTTTTAAAATCTGCCATTGAATTCTCCCTGAGCCATTCTGATGCCATGATTGATAGAACCTACTCTTCGCTTAAGATGCTGACGGGTACCTGTGTGCGGAATGTGGCACTGAGCGTTTTCTGTGCAAAGCAGATAATGAGAGCAGGTTTACCCAAGTCCCAGGAGGCAGAGCCTGGACTGGAATTCATCCTGGATCCGAAGTCCTGGGCTGCTCCTGCCTCCAACCAGGAAAAGTTAATGTGGCAGTCAGCACACAGAGAGACTCTGTCCCTCCTTCCCTTCCAATGCCAGATCCATGATTGCAATTCCTACTCAATATATACGAAGGGTGCCAAACATGTATACACCTTTTTAGAGAGGAAAAAACTGTATTCAAATTGTAATACTCAATTTTTGTTTTTCGGTACTAGGGGGTTGAACCCAAGGCCTAGCACTTACATGCTTTGCAAGTGCTGGACCACTGAGCTGCAACCCCAGCCCATTTTTTTTCACTTTTTTGAGACTGCTCTTCTCTGGTCTCCTCCCAGGTCTTGCTAAGTTATACAGACTGCCTCTGGTGTCAAACTTGTGATCCTCCTGTCTCCGCCTCCTGAGCTGCTGGGATTACAGGCATGCGCCACCGCACCTGGCAATAATACTCAATCATTACCAATAACAAAAGAGGAATACAAGTCCACAGTTGACTTCTGCAGTCATAAGAGGTGCTCAAGGTGGCCACCATGGCAGAAGTAAGACCCACGGCTGGCCGTGCGAGTCCTCCTGGATCTTCCCGTGTGCGCACCACGCACGGCACCACAGGTCTCAGACTTCTCACGAACGTGTGCAGTTGTCAGGTGTGTTGGAGGCTCTGCTGCACACTCGCACCTCAATCATCCTTCTGCTCAGCCACCTCCTCGAATTCCAACGCCACTTCAAAATGGTCTTGCACTCCTCCAGCAACTGTACTTCCTCCATTCTCTTTGAATGTCCTGCCTGTCACATAGTGGCATAGCATTTACTCAGTCAATGCCATCTTTTGAGCAAACATGTCTACAGCTGTACCACCCTGGCACCAAATCCCATCTTATCTCGGAAGCTAAGCAGGGTCGGGCCTAGTTAGTATTTGGATGGGAGACCGCCTGGGAACACCAGGTACTGTAGGCTTGGGAGAAGGACCTGGCAATCCACTCCCAAAAAAACAGTCAGTCATTGAAACCCCTATGAATAGCAGAGAAGCACTGACATAGTGCTGGGTGTGGCACAGTGTCCGGGAGTGTTTTGTTCTGCTGTACATAGGGTCGCTGTGAGTCAGATCAGACTGGACAGCACCTGACAACAACACTGACCAAATGTGATAGTACATATTACTTCCATAATTCCATTCAACTTCAAAAAGGAATACATAGATTATGTCTTTTGAAATGTATATATACTTTTTGGCTCCTTGGGTATGTGTGCATATATATATATATATATATATATATATATCCCCCCCCAGTATAATGATCCTAAAGTCCAAAATCTGAGGCAATGCACGAATGCCTCTTTGTAGCTGGTCTCCTTTACTTGCTTTGCTGAGTGAGACTTTCACTATTAAATATATCTTGACTTCTTCACTGGGGATGTCTCAAACAAAAAGGCACATGAAGAAGACTGTTAGGCCACAGAAGGCTCTCAGCCTCAGGCAGAAACCCGCAGACCTCTGGCATTCCAGAGGAAGAAGCTCCGAGGCCATTTTTCCACTTCATGGGAGGAGCTGCTGGTCATTTTTCTAAGGCAAATGTGGGGAAGCTGCTCTTTTGGCCAAGAGGTTAGCCTTGAGAGTCAGCCAGCATCTGCCACCATTCCAGACTTTGTAGCTCATTCCCTGCCAAGGTCCACATATTTTAGGGAAAAAGCATTTATATGCTCCAGCCGCATTAGCAAATGTGGGGTCTTCATCCATCGATTGCTAGAGAATGCCAAGGAACTGGGAGGTATCCCTGCTACTAAGTATGTTATTCACAGCTTTTTGAGCTCACAGTTGGACTGGATGAGGATTTTGAGGGGCCTTGGTGGGTTTGGAAATCCAAAGTGGCAGCGCACCATTATAAAATGTCCCCTGGCTTGGACTTTTTTTTTTTTGAAAATAACTTTTCTGAAGGTTTTATGTCTTGTTTGTTTTAAGTTATTTTAGTATTTCTCCTCCCAGTTAAAGTCAAAGCAATGAAAGAGAAATGGGCTGTAAGGCGATGGCTAGGCTTTGTTTGGAACGTATTTCTGTAGGTTCAGTCATTCATTCAAAAATGCAGCTGTGTTTCCCATGTGGGGAATGGCCCCATGAATGGACGCTGACAGCTGCACCCTGGTGAGACTAGTGTGGGGTGGGGCCGGTGGGAGACAGCAGCAAACACATTCTGTCTCCATGGTATGTATTGTAGAGAACTGCGGAGCCCAGGAGGGAGGCGGAGCCCAGAAGGGAGGCAGGACGTGCCTGTGTGTGGTGTGGTGGCTTCCAGCCATGGGCTGTTGTTGGAGGCACCACTAGGAAAGGACAACCAAGCATAGACCAAAGAGATGAGGCTGAGCCCCAAGGGCTGATCTAGGGGAGATTAATCTGGAGACAGCGGTCAGTGGGCCAAGGCCCTAGGGCAGGAGCTGTGCAATCCAGGACAAGCCAGAAGCCAGTAGTGGTGCAGGGAGCTGGGCAGGAGGGAGGTGGGCAGAGGATGGGGAGCCACGGAGGTTGCAGAGGCAGGGGGTGCACTGGGGAGGTCCTGGGAATCTGCAGGCTTGGGTGGGGGGAATGACACTGGCTTTCGGACCAGTAGGGTAGCTGTGGGCTGGGGAGAAGTCACTGAATCCCATGTTTTGAAGGTATAGCCTGCAGGATTTGTGTAAGAAGAGTGGGGAGGTGTGGTGAAGGGGACATGGTGTTCAGGTCACTGAGGGCCAGAGGGTGGTGAAGGAAAGGGTCAGACAGGAGCACAGGATGCAGGACAGGGGTATTTGCTGGCAGATCATCACACCTCCTTTGAACCCCACCTCGTGTTTTTGTCCCAGCTTCAGGCTGAGAGCTTTGTTCCGATATGATGGCTTCCTGCACCTCAAGGTACAGAGAAGCCTCTTTCCCTGAGGGTCACAAGAAAGATGCCAGCAGAGGCCAGGCAGGGAGAGTCCTCAGTCCCTCAGAGACTATTTATAACCTGGGGGGACACAGAGAGAAACTGGGACGACTTTATAGAGAAGCAAATGTTCCTACCTCGTAAAAAGCTCTTGCTTGCAGAAGGAATTTTTTTTTTAATTAAAAATTTTTACTGCTTTGAGTGTGGGCAAAAGACTAAATTTAAAAAAAATCATTGTTAGTCTTTCGAGTTTATTCTTTAGGGATCCACTTCCTTGTCCCATCATTTGTGACTGTTTAAGAAGATGGAAAGGAGTTTTTTTTCTTTTTTTTCTTTCTTTCCTTTTTTTTTTTTTTTTGTGACTTTTATGTTTAAGCCAATGTATGCATTCCAAATTGGTTGTGGAAAGGAACTTGAATAGCTTACAGGGACATTGCTTTGGGATCTTTTCTTCCATGGTTGCTTTTTAAGTTATTATTTCCTGAATATGCCTGATTTTTCTCATGAGGTGCGAAATCTGTCAGAATCCAGCTGCTACTCATGTTGATAAATGTGCTCTATGCTTGTGCAACTCCCCTTCCAACCTGACTTTATGGATATGTAATACGGATGTAATAAAATGCATCCATTTCAAGAATGGGCTGGGATTTAGTTCAGTTGGTAGAGTGCTGCGCTGCAGTCTCTGAGGTCCCGAGTTCAATTCCCAGCACCGCAAAAATGGGAGAAGGGCCTAGCAATCCACTCCCAAGGCAATCCCGAAACAGCCATTGAAAACCCTATGAGGGTCGCTGTGAGTTGGATACTGACTCGATGGCACCTAACAACAACAACATTTCAAGAACAGGATATATGTACACCCACATACTGTGACTACAGTCCATATATAGATCATTTGCATCATTGCAAATGATGCAAGCAAAGGGGCACTCTGATTGGGCACTCTGGCACACACCTGTAATCCTAGTCACTTGGGAGGCTGAGTCAGGAGGATTGTGAGTTCGAGGTCAGGGGAACCCTGTACACCTTAGCAAGACTTGGTCTCAAAAATGAAAAATAAGAAAGGATCTGAGGGTGTGGTGCTATTACAGAGAACTTGCCTAGCATGTGTGAAGCCCTGGGTTCACCCCACAATACTGCAAGAAAAAAAAGCAGGGGATTGGGGATATCCTGGCCCCACTGTGTTCAACTAACCCCAGCCTAGGCAATGATAGTCTGCTGGCAGTCACAATAAAATTAAACAACATACGTTGTTTCGTGTTGGAGACTTATCTACCTTGTTTGTATGAGGGTTTTGTTTCCTTTCTTGCTGCATAGTATTCCACTGTATGAACTAAGCACAATTCACTTGCTCATGGACGTTGGAGTTGTTTTTAGTTTTGAGCAATTGTGCATAGAGCAGCTGCGGACATTTATATACAAGTCTTGTTTACAACATACTCTGCTGTTCCTCCTCGTGAGTACTGGGTCATCCAGGGAAGGTGCATGCACATGCACGTTGGGACTGTTCTGGGTTTTTTTATTTTCTTATTTTTTTATTTTTGATGAATTGACCCTTCTACCATGAGATGTCCTCCTTTATCCTGGTCATACTTCGCTCTGTTGTCTACTTGGCCTAATGTTGACATAATTGTTTCCAGCTTTCTTGATGTCAATACTTGCCTGCTACATCTCTTCTCCATTCTTCTACTTTCCAAGTGTGTCTACATTTAAAGTGTGCTTGTTCTAGGCAGAATATAGTTGAGACTTTAAAAAATCCAGACAAATAGTCTCTTCTATTTAATTAGAATATTTAGACCATTTATAAATAGTGATCATAATAGTTGAATTCAAGTCTCTCATCCTCCTGGTTGTTTTCTGTCTGTTCCCTTTTTTCTTTTCCTGTCTTTGAACTGAATATGTTTTAGTATGTGATGTTGTTTCCATTCCTGGCTTATTGGAGCATCTCTATTTCATTGTTTTGTGGGTATTTCTAGGAACCTTGGCTCCCCTGAGCTCCTGCTGCCCTCACTTAGCAAGACCACTGAGGTCTGCTTGGGTCTCCTCTGGTTGGGCAGTTCAGAAACTGCCTCAAGGCCAGTCTGGGGCCAGCCAGGAGCCTCCTAGTTTATTCTCCTTCCCTCAGGCGCCATGGCCCTCTCCATGTCTGAAAATGTTTATCTCTAATAATCTCTTTTGTGCAATTTTCTAGTAGTTTACAGTGACAGATTAGATCTGGCCCTCACTCTGTATTATGCACTGAAATGCCATTTTATTCTTGAAATAAAATATTTGGTTACTGGTATGGAAATGGGTTAAGTCTTTGAAGCTGGGGTTTTCTGAAAAATCCTAAATGTAGAGCCCCGGCTCTAATTTCACAGAACAACGCTGAGATGGGCACCATTTTGGTATTTCCTAGCAGCACAGGCAAAACTAAGCTGGGGCAGCTTTGAGAAACGCAACATCCTTAACTGATTGCTATCACCGCCCCTTGGTGCTCAGCGCTGTGCACACGTGATCTCCTTGAGTCTTCCAAGTGGCCCGGTGGAGGTCACTCTGAAGTACAGGCGAGGAGCAGCCCCCAGGCACAGCACCTTGCCTGAGGTCGTGCAGAAGGCCATGAGCTGAGTGGGAATCCACCTCTCGGAGCTGGGGTCTGCCGTGCTCCAGAGCTCCCGCTACTGGTTGCTCCACTGAGCTGCTGGTCTAATTCGGGATTTTGATGTTTTCTCTCTGACCCTGTGGATGGGATGTCCTGCAGGACAGCAGTGGGCTCAGGCTCAGTGGCCCCAGGACCTTGTGTGGTGCTTGCTTTGTGCAGGACAGAACTGTGGTGGGTTGATCGCTCGCAGGGAGGGAATGGTCCCTGTCCCTCCCCTCTCCCTCTCCTCCCACTCTCCCATTCCCTCCCTCACTCTGCTTTCCTTTTCCCCCCTTCGCCTCCTCTACCTGTCGAAGTTGCCAGAACAACAGCAGCAAAGGAAAGCAAAATAAAAACTAACGCCAGCATCATTCACCAGACTGCAGCTCGTTAGACCCAAGTGACACCCCAGGTTTTATCTTTTTCCACTCCTTTTGCTTTATTGATAAGAAATCATGGGTCAGCAGCAGGAAGTGAGCTGACCAAAACCACACAGCTTGTTGGTGTACAACGGGGCCCAGAATTGAGGCTGACCATGGGTAGGACAAAGGACTGGCTGATTTGGGGGGGTATTGTGTGGTTGGCCAGACAGAAGTGACTTGTCTGTGCTGTGTAGACCAGAAAGAGCAGGAGACACAGCAGAGACCAACAGGAGGTCACTTAGGGTGGGCGTTTGGGGGACATGTCTTTGAGCAAGAGGTTTGAGCCCAGACCCAGAGAGAAGGATCCGTCCCCACAAAGACCGGAAGGAAGCACGTCCTCGGCACGGGGGCAGCGCTCTCAGGAGCTGGGGACCCAAGAGAGAGCATGGTGCATTTCAGAAAGAGCCAAGGCAGAGGAAATACGCAGCAGGCCAAGGTGGGCTGCAGCGAGCCAGTGAGGAGGTGGAAGGTGGGGCGGGTGGGCGGGAGACAGGGCTGGATTACCAGTGTCCTCAGAAGCCCTCATAGGTCTGAGCAGATCTGACCTACCTTTCAAGGTCATTCTAGCTTCAATGGAGAGTGAATTGTTGGCTTCTTGTAGGAGAGGGGAACAGGGTGCAGACATTGGAGGTTCCTGCTGTCACTAGGAAGCTGGAGACATGGGGATGGGGGGGAGTGTGGATAGATTCTTGGACTGGACCCTATATTGGCAATTGAAGGTGGGGTGAGGGAAAAGAAGACTCAAGGGAAATGTAAATGCCATTGGGGGGGGCAAGTGTACTTTGTTTCTACAATCCAGGGAAATAAAGAAATTCTATAAAGCGTATAGAGCCATAGCATCCTGGCATCCTATCCTGCCTGATCTCGGAAGCAAAACCAGTTCGGCCTGGTTAGCCCTTTGATGGGAGACTGCCTGGGAATATTGGGTGCTACAGGCTAGGGAGAAGGACCTGGCAATCCACTCCTGAAACAATCAACCATTGAAAACCCTATGAATAGCAGAGAAACACTGACATAGTGCTGGGCATGGCACGGTGTTGGGGAGGGTTTTGTGCTGTTGCACATTGGGGTCACTATGAGTTGGACCCAGCTCGACAGCACCTCACAACAACAGCATAAAGTGTACTTCCTGAAATTATTCAAAACCATGGCAGCAAAGGACCTCACTAATGTGCTGGAAGAAGTAAGGAGAGAGAGTGACCTGGTGGCGATGAATTGATGGAGTTGGCGTGTCCCACCTACCAGCCAGCCCATGTGGCGCTTTGCAGGGCTCTTGACCCCAGGCTTGTCTCCTTCCTATGTTTTCTGCATCCTTATCTGTGCCTGTCCCCTCAGACAAGTGAGCTCCGCCCCTCCCTCAGGCCACAGCCTCATTTCAAGCCCCCTGAGCCAGCTCCGTTCAGTCTTGTCATTGCCTGTGGAGCCATCATGTAACGTGTTGCTCTTACCTTTGGCAGAGAAAATTTTATCCCTCACTCATTATGTCCTTCTCTCTCCAGAACAACCCAAGTAATAACCACCCCCATGCCTATGCAGGTGTGTATAGTCATGCAGGCGTGTATAGTCATGCAGGTGTGTACACACACACACACACACACAGGCACTCAGTACACATGGTGCACACACTCATACACACAGACCCCCATGCACACACACACACTTAGTACATGTATTAGATACTTTTTTGTCACTGTTACCAAATGCCCGACAGAACAACTTTAACTCGAGGAATGATTTATTTTGATTCATAGTTTCAGAGGGCTCAGTCCATCATGGCAGGGAAGGCATGGCGGAGTGGCTTACATCATGACAGACAGGAAGCAGAGAGATAGACGGGAAACAGCTGTGGGTAATAAACCCCCAAGGACCCGTTCTTAATGACCTGCTTCCTCCAGTCAGGTCCCACCTCCCAGAGATTCCACAACCTCCCCAAATAGCACCACCATCTGGGGACCAAATCTGCAAACACATGAGCCTGTGGGGGCCATTTCAGATCAAAACCATGACGGAACATGCAATGTACACACACCCACATGCACATGCACACACACATATATACACGCCCACATGCGTAAGTGCACATGTGCACACGTGCTCCTGGCCCCCTTTCCTCCCTTCCTATCAGCACTAACAGTACTGCTGTTCTTCATGCCACTAGGATCCTAGACTCTGGCACCTCGTTGACAGCTCTCTCTCCTTGAACCTCCCACCGTATCATCTTTCCTCTACACAGCTGCCACCTTAGCTTGCGCCATCATCATCTTGACCTAGATATTTCAGGACCTTGCTAGCTGGCCACCCTATTTTTATTTTTATTTTCTTTCTTCAGCCCTTTTCTGTCACGTGGGAATCTGGAAATGCCATTTTATCACATCATGCTCATGTTCTAAACCTGTCCAGGACAGAGGACTGCTGGTCTTTGTTATTCAGGACACCGGTGTAACCTGTGTCTTTCATTGTTGTTGTTGTTCCTTATCTTTTTGTCCAGCACTCACCTCTCCTGCCTGCCTTATGCCCCTCTCACCTGACTTCTCCCTTCTCATTCTGTCTCCTTCTGTAAATGTACCTTCGATCCATTTCTTGTCTCAACGAGCTGCTGGTTCAGGGACCAGCTTACAACCCTTACTTCTCACTATCCACACAATCAGCTCTCAGTGTCTGCGGGTTCTGCAATTGTGGATTCAACCAACTGCAGATTGAAAATACTCGAAAAAATTCACATCTGTACCAAACACAGACTTTTCCCTTGTCATCATTCCCTGAACTATACAGTATAGCAACTATGGTCATAGTTTCTACATTGTACTAAGGTATTATAGGGGCTGGAGTTTAGCTCCGTTGCCACTCTGCACTCTCTGAGGCCCTGGGTTCGATCCCCAGCACAGCAAAAACAGGAGAATGACCTGGCAGCCCACTCCCAAAACAATCCCTCCACCAAAATCAGCCATTAGAAACCCTATAAATAGCAGAGAAGCACTGACATAGTGCCGGGCGCGGCACAGTGTCGGGGAGTGTTTCCTTCTGTTGTACACAGGGTTGCTATGAGTCAGATCCAACTCAGTATTACCTGACAACAACAACAACACAGTATTATAAAGTAATCTAGAGACGATGCAAAGTATATGGGAGGTTGTGGGTAGGTTCTTTGCAAATACTATGTCATTTTATGGAAGGGAATTAAGCATCTGTAGGTTTTGGTTGTTGTTGTTGTTAGGGCCGTGGGATTTGGCTCAGTGGGTAGAGCGCTGCGCTGCAGTCTCTGAGGTCCCGAGTTCAATTCCCAGCACCGCAAAAATGGGAGAAGGGCCTGGCAATCCACTCCCAAGGCAATCCCGAAACAGTCAGCCATTGAAAACCCTATGAGGGTCGCTATGAGTCGGATACCGACTCGACGGCACCTAACAACAACAAGGTTTTGGTATCTGAGCATCTCCTGGAACCCCAGGGATAACAAGGGGCAATGGTGATGTATTTTCTGAAGTTCCTGCTGTTTACTGCCTGGAGCATTCATTTGGCACTTACTGTGGAAAATGCAAATCCTAGGTACTTTTAAAATGTGGTTTACCTAAGGGGAGTGTAAATTCTTTGAGACAAAAGATAGTCACTAACATTCTTTCCCTTTGTGTTTTTTTTTGTTGTTGTTGTTGTTGTTATTTTGTTTGTTTTCTTTGGTACTTGTGGGTTGATTCAGGGCCTCTCACATACTTTCCAAGTGCTCAGCATCTGGGCTGCACCCCCAGCCCCTTTTTTATTTTTTATCTTGAGACAGAGTCTCTCTACATTATGCAGGCAGCCCTTGCCCTTGAATCTGTGATCCTCCTGCCTCTGCCTCTCAAGTTGCTGCGATGACAGGTATGTGCCACCATGCCCAGCTGCCATTTGTAGTTCTAAAGTGTCTGGTTGGACATCCTGCATATCATGGGAACTGACCTATTTATTTATTTACTTTTGGTTGGTTTTCAGTTTCAGTATGAAATTACTGCAGAATTGGCCTAAAACTCTTATGTAAAGTACTTAGTATGAACAGCCTGTTTGTGTATGGTGTGGCTATGATCTTAGTGTCGTTGTAGCCATGTGAGGTGACAGTCTGCTCAAGGGTCACCTCCTTCATCTTGCCACAGGACCATAGGCATCTATTGGGACCCATAACAAGAGACCGTCCCTGGGAATATCAAGCTCACCCAGGCCTCTGTTTTGAGTGGACAGGCCATGGAAGAGCAGGGCATTGATGGTCCTCCCCACAGTGTGGAAAAGGATGAAGCCGCTGATAAAGCCAGCGTTGTTTCCACTGAGGACACCCCCACTTGTGGGATGGTACAAGGCACTAACAAGTGTACCTACCTTTTAAGAACCCTAAGGTGACCCTCACTAGAGGTCGAGGTACTCACACCCACCCTATGACTTCCAGAAATACCTCTGTCACTTAGTTGATGGATTGGATTGCTGTATTCAGTTGGAGGATTAGTTAGCTTTTCATTGTTGTGACTAAATTACCCAACAAAAGCAACTCAAGGGGAGGAGTGATTTATTTTGGCTCATGGTTTCAGAGGGTTCAGTCCATCGCCATGGGGAAGGCATGACAGAGCAGCTCCGTTCACATCATGGCGGGCCAGCAAGCAGACAGCACAACAGGAAGTGGCCAGAGATAATACACCCCCTGTGGACCCACCCCCTGTGACCTCCTTCCTCCAGCCAGGCCCCACCTCCAAAAATTTCCACACCCTCCCAAAATAGCGCCAAGAGCCAAGGACCAAGTGAGCCTGTGGGGTACCTCTCCGATTCAAACCCGAACAGTTGGTTGTAAGTTAAGACAACTTGGAGCAAAATAATCAGACAAACCATCTCATTGCTCCGGTAAGTTCTCAAGTCATGCTCATTAAACTTCACACTAAATAGGAAAAGCAGGTACAACTAAGAGTTGCTTGGGGGAGCGCAGCGCCAGGCTGTGGCACTTGAAGGTGAGGTATGCTCACCGCTGGCCTTCCTGCCCCTGAGGGTCAGCTGTGGCCACCCTCCTGGCTCTCCACTGTCAAGGTTGTATTCTTCTGAGTCTTGAAGGCCTGTGACAACATCTTCACATTCTAGTGGAGATATTCAGGGGGTGGAAGTGGGGGACAGATGAGGTGACAGATGCGTGTCATATGGCAGGGTGCCCTGGGGAGGGTGCAGGGGCAGGCATGCACATGGCAGAGTTCAGCTGTGCTCACGGCCCGCATGCTCGGGAGAAAGGGTCTCTGCCCAAATATCCTCAGCTCTGGACTCAGAGCTGAGTTTTTACTTTCTTAGAAAACAATTACCCACTTATATTAAAAACTATTCCCCAGCAGGGTTTTTGGCACAGGAAGCTTTCAGCAAACAGTGAGTGTTGTGTAACTGATAAATAGTGAGCATTGGTTTCTTGTGAGTGGGTCCCTGTGGGGCTGCAGCCCTCCCCTCCCAGCACACTGGGCTGCACCGTGCCAGGGCACGTTCCTTCCACTGTGCCCCAGGGGACTCGGCCTGCCCATGGTGAAGTACCCATTTTTCCCAACCTCAGCTGAAATGTCTGCCCCTGAGCACTTGTGTATTCTTTCTCTAACTCACTCACCTGTCCACGTTCAGCTCTCACCCCGCTCACTCCTGGAACGCACTGTGGGTGCTGCACCAACCATGCCGGTCTCCCCCTTCGTACATTTATCACAGGTGCATCGAGCAGGTTCTGCTGTAGCCATCATGTGGGGCAGGGGTGGGTTGGAGAGGAAAGCAAGCAGAAGCAGACCCCCGTCCCTCATGTGGCTGGCTGGCTGGTGAGGGGGACACAGGAGTAAACGGGGGGCAACTCAGCCAACTAGGTAGGTACCATTGAGTCAAGTGTCTCTGAGGTCCCGAGTTTGATGCCCAGCACCGTAAAATGGGAGAAGGACTTGGCAACCCACTCCCAAGGCAATCCCGAAACAGTCAGCCATTGAAAACCCTATGAGGGTCGCTATGAGTCAGACTTGACTCAACGGTACCTAATATAACTAGGTAGAGATGCCTCCTTTCTTAACATGATCCAAGCTGTCTGTTCCGAAGGCCGGGCCCTGCTGAATGTGGAAACGCTAGAAGTATCCATCACCCCCAGGAACAACACAGGGAACGAGGGAAGGACGCTGTGCATCACGTGTACCAGGCCAAGGGGTCTCCCCAGCCGAGTACCTGACACGGGGAACTGGAAATGCTTCACAAGCAGCAGTTCCCACAGACCCCAATAGAGAACTCTAGAAACCGCCAGGCGCCACAGTGCACACCTCGAGCCCCAGTGACTCAGGAGGCCGAGGCAGGAGGATTGCAAGTTTGAGGCCAGAGGCAGCCTCTGCAACTTAGAGAGCCCTGTCTCATAATTAAAAATAATAAAATGGTAAGGGTGAGGGTCAGTGGTAGAGCACTTGCCTAGCATGTGTGAGGCCCTGGGTTCAGCCTGCAGGACTGCAAACGACAAGGACAACCACAAACAAGCAAAACACTAGAAACTTCCAAGAGAAACACTTGCAACCCATGATAAAAATGAGCAAAGACTATTGGAAGGCAGGTCATTCAGAAGCAAAAACATCTGGAACTTAAACATAAGGACAGATTTTTAACTTCATTGAAAAATAAGAATGCAAATGGAAGTTATAGTGAAGTAGTATTTTTTTTTAAGTTTCAAATTGTCCAAAAGTCCAAAAGTTTAATAAACTGCTTTCAGTATGGCTGTGGATTTCAAAACAGGCCTTCTTATTTGTTGCTGGTGAGAGTGTAAATGGGCCCTGCCCACTGGAGGCTCAGCTGGCCACGTCTCTTCAAACAAAACGTCCACATGACTTTTGACTCAGAAGTTGCACTCCTAGGAAGGTGTCCTACAAGTGTACTCAATACATGAGAGGTGGTATATGCTTGATTTGCAGCCCTTACCTATCTGTCACCTTGTCATGCTATGGGGGCTTGCATGTTGCTGTGATGCTGAAAGGTATGGCCATGCATATCTCAGTTACCAGCAGGACCACCCATGGTGGACAGGTTTCAGCTGAGCTTCCAGAATAAGATAAATGAAGGAGAAGGACCCAGCAGCCCATTCCTGAAAAAATTAACCATCGAAAACCCTGGGAATAGCCAAGAAGCACTGTCAAATATAATGCCGGAAAATGAGCCCCCCAGGATGGAAGGCATTCAAGAAATGACTGGGGAAGAGTTGCCTCTTCAACGTAGAATCAATCTTCATAACAAGAATGGAGTAAAGCCCCTGGGACTTCCACTTGCTGACATGGCATGACTCAAAATGAGAAGAAAGTAAAGTCTGGAGGGGCTGGGGAGTGGGAAGAAAGAGGGTGCAAAATGGGTGGCGGAGAATTGCCAAGTGTTGGAGCAAAGAAAGGTGCTGAGAGCTGAAGGGTGTGCATGAAGGTAGGCAGTGGGCCACATGGCAAAAGAACTACATGGACACAGTATGTGGGGTGCACCTGCCTGATTTGGCTGGGGCAGGCATGCAGGGTGTGCGTCTGGGCACTCTGCGGGGAGATGCCCGGGGCAGAGGAAGGCATGAGCTGCCGCAGGCAGGGAGGAAGGTGGGTCTTCTCAGATGTTCTCTGCAGCACCCGTGAGAAGTTTAAAAGCACTGGGAATGGCAAGATCAGGTCTGGGGCAGCAGGAGACAGGTGGCTCGGGAAGCGGACTGCATAAGTGGCTGGGAACTTCGTGAGATGCTTTCACATAATGCATGGAAGCAATGCTGTGTGAGGTTTTAACTACCTCTCCCCTTCTAGGGGGCTGGGATTTAGCTCAGTGGGTAAAGCACTGCTCTGCAATCACTGAGGTCCCGAGTTCAATTCCCAGCACTGCAAAAATGGAAGAGGACATGGCAATCTACTCCCAAAGCAATCCGGAAACAATCAGCCATTGAAAACCCTATGAGGGTCGCTATGAGTCAGATACCGACTCGACAGCACCCAACAACAACAACAACCCTTTCTAGGTGAATTCGGCACATAATTCAAGGCAACTGATATTTTGTTTGCGTATCTCCAATCAGATTGTAAGTGCTTTGAGACCCCTTCATTTTATACCTATGGTAGGCCACAAATATAAAATTCTCTTATTTTCAGCAAAGTTTTACCAAAGTATAACGCACCATAAAGGTGTTCAGATCCCAAGCCCAGAGCCTCAGGGATGACGGTAGAGCTCCCACTCCTGTACTGGATGGTTGGTTCTTACTGTTCTTCCTTGCTCAGGTCATAGTTGGCTTCAGCATGTCCCCGTCCCTGTTCTGGCCTGGCCCTGTTTGATCTGTGGTGTGCACCCCTGTCCTGATTTCCACGATGCAGGCTTCGGGAGCTCTAAGTTAGAGGGCATGTTTGGATGGTATTGCTATTGCATTATGAATTATTTTAAATATCTGTTTTAACTGTCAGCTTGTTTTTAACTATCAGACGTGCACAGGGCTGTGATAAATGAAAAAACAAAACAAAACAAAACAAACAAACAAAAAAACTGACCGCAACCTGGAGGGAGAATAGGCATTGTGGCCGAGCCAGAGATCTGAACTTTTCTATCATTGCGTGGTAAAATAGTTTTGAAAGGCAAAAAGAAGCCAACTGTTGGAAGGGTTTAGAGAGGGTTTTCTTGCCCCAGTACCCTCACATTTCCCTCCCAGTCCTGGTTTCCTTTGTTCTGCTTTGAGTTAAGAGCCAGTTGCTTGGAACATTTCATGAATTTTTCCTTGGCCACAGGCATTGCCATTTGGGCTTTTGTCCATTGGACTCTTAATATTCAGGGCCCTAAATCTTCCATTATCTCAGTGAATGATCCTATTAATTAATCTAAGAATGTCTTACTGATTCTTTGGGAGAACACATATTTGCTGAATTTCAGTTGGGGGTAGGATGGCTAACTTGAGTTTGTTATCTAGTTACAGTATTACTCTTAAAGTACATTTCATGTATAATTTTTCTTTTTAAGAAATTTTAAGTCAAGAAGCGAAAGCTCTCACAATGTGTATATGATAATTAAAGACCTTTTTTGTAAAAAGTGAAAGTTCTAGTTTGATAAGTCGAGCTAAATAAAAATAACAGTTCACATGAAATAGGTTATTAAAATTAACTAAATCCTCATTTCAATTTATATTGATTTTCTCCTATTGGAACTTGGGGCTGGAGTTTAGCTCAGTTGGTAGAGCACTGCTTCACACTCTCTGAGGACCCAGGTTCAATCCCCAGCACCACAAATATGGGAGAAGCACATGGCAATTCACTCCTGAAGCAATCCTGAAATAATCAGCCATTGAAAACCCTATGAGGGTTGCTATGAATTGGACTTGACAACACCTAACAACAACAAATTTTAACTTTGTGGGCTGGGATTTTAGCTCATTAGGTAGAACATTTGCTGTGCAGTCTCTGAGGCCCTAGGTTTGATCCCCAGCACTGCAAAAATGGGAGAAGAACCTAGTAGCCCACTCCTGAAACAATCCTGAAACAGTCAGCCATTGAAAACCCTATTAATAGCAGAGAAGCACTGATGTAGTGCTGGACATGGCACAGTGTTGGGGAGTGTTTCATTCTGTTGTACATAGGGTCAGGCCTGATTCCACTGGCACCTAACAACAATAACATTGTAACTTGGGGGGAATGAAAGAGGAAATTGTTGCCTGGGAATATAGGTTATTGTTACTTAGCCAGAATTGAAATGGCATGTTATGGGAGTTTTCAGGGAATTGTTGTTATTTTTTGTTTTTGTTTTTGTCTTTTTGTTGTTTGTTTTTTGATTTTAGTATCATGGGGCTAAAGCTAGGGCCTCATGTATGCTGGGCAAGTGCTCTACCACTGGGCCCTCCCAGCCCCTTTTTTAGTTTATATTTTGAGATAGAGTCTCGCTAAATTGCACAGGCTGCCTCTAGCCTTGAACTCAAGATCTTCCTGCCTCTGCTTCTGAGTTGCTGGGATGACAGGCATACACCCTAGTCCTGGCTTTACTATGAACTTTGACAAACACATAAGGTGTGTAATCAAAATCTAGGTGTTGAGCAGGCCATCAGCTCTCACAATCTCCTAGCCCTCCTCACAGTCAGTCCATGCCTCACATCCCAGCCCCTGGCAACTGCCGGTCTGTGTTCTGTTCCTGTGGCTCCTGCTTTTTCAGAATGGTATTGTTGTTGTTGTTGTTAGGTGCTGTCGAGTTGGTAAGAGAAATTATTCCATGTATAACTTCTTGAGTCTGGTTTCCTTCACTGAGCACAGTGTGCTTGAGACTTTCATGTTGCCCTTGTTAATAGTTCATTACTTTGTATTGCAAAATAAGTGTTCCTCTCTATAGATGCATCATTGTTGTTGGTAGGTGCTGTCAGGTCAGTCTGACTCATAGCGTCCCTGTGTACAACAGAACAAAACACTACCTGACACGGTGCCATGCCCAGCACTATGTCAGTGCTTTTCTGCTGTTAATAGGGTTTTCAATGGGTGATTGTTTGGGGATTGTTTCAAAAGTGGGCTGCTAGGTCCTTCTCCTATTTTTGTGGTGCTGGGGATTGAACCCAGGGCCTCAGCGCACAGAGCAGTACTCTACTAACTGAGCTAAACTCTAGCCCAAAAGCATCATATCTTGTTATATTTTATATGATGCTACCATGAATATTTGTGTTTAGATTTTTTGTCACTGTAAGAACATACAGTCTCATTTATCTTAGGTAAATAACTAGGAGTGAGATTTTTGGGCCAAATGACATCTGTGTTTTAACTTTAAAGATACTTTTCTAAACATATTCTATCAATTGTATTCTCATAATAGTCAGTAAACTTTCTAGTTGTTCACTAGACTCATCAATGTTGGAAATGCTTTTGTTGGTTTTGCTTTTCTACTAAGTATATAGTGATATCAAATTGTGGTTTTAACTTGCACTTTCCTAATGATCTTGGACATATTTTCATGTGCTTATTTGTCATTTATATATTTACTAAAAGTGTTTCAGACTTTTTGCTCAAAAATTATATTAGATTGCTTGCATGCATATTGTTGAGTTCTGAGAGTTCTTCATATGATTTGGATGCAAGTCCTTTCAGGTATATATGTTGCAGGTATTTTCTGCAAACGTGTCTTGTCTTTGTATATTTTTAAGAATGTCTTTAGGAGAGCAGTTTTAAAGTGTAACAAAATTCAGTTTGCCAGTTTTCTTTTTTATAGATCATATAGGATCTTAGTGATTTTTGCTTACAAAGATTTTCTCAAGGGTTTTTTTCTATAAATCTTATAGTTTAAAGTGTACTTCCACGGATGATCCATTATGAGTTAATTTTTGTAGATGTTGCATCCTTTTACACACAGACGCTCAACTGTTATAACCTCATTTTCTTGAAAAACACTTTCCTCATTGAATTGCCTTTCTATCTTGGTCAAAAATCCATTGACATGTATATGTATCTGTTTCTGGACTCAGTTCTGTTATTCTGAGCCATGTGTATTTACTTTCCAACAGCCTGGTGCCTGGATTGCTATAGCTTTATAATATGTGTTGAACCCAGATACATAGGAACTCTTTTTGTTCTTTTTCAAATAAGTTGATTTTTCTGGTTACTTGGCTTCTTTCCATATAAATTTTAGAGTCAGCTCATTGATTTTTATAAAATTTCCTAGTGGGTTTTTGACAGGGATGATGTTAAGTTTGTACATTGATTTGGGGAGAACTGATATTTTAGCTATATTAAGTTTTCTAATCCATGAACATTCTTTTTCTCTTCGTTTACTTTGATATTGATTTTGTTCATCAGTATTTTGGGATTTTTAGCTTATGATTCATGCACATAGCTGCTTATGTTTATCCCTCAATGTTGCATTTTTTTTGGTGTTATTGTAAAATATACTCTTGTTTCAATTACCCATTATTCATTGTTTATTATTGTTAGGTGCTGTCGAGTCAGTGTCTGACTCAGAGAGACCCTATGTATAGCAGACAGAACAGTTATTGTCAGTACTACTCTAGTATTCATAGGGTTTTCAATGGCAGATTGTGTTTTGGGAGTGGGTTGCCAGGTCCTTCTCCTAAGCCTACAGCACCTAGTGTTCCCAGGCAGTCTCCACTCCAAGTACTAACCAGGCCTGACCCTGCTTAGCTTCTGAGATCTGATGGGATTGGACGCCACAGGGCTACAGCTGCAGGCTTTGTTCATTGCTAGTATGTAGAAAAACTTTACCAACAGGGGTCTGAGTAAATCTGTTTAATTAGTTGATTTCTTAAATTGGTTAGAAGATAAGCCTTTTTAAATTCAATTATCTCTCAGCAAAAAAGGGCAGATTCTACTATTTCAAGACACTATTTTAAGGAGTTCATTTTTCATGTTGTATTTCAATGCTTTTTGGCCAACTTTTGAAACTTTGTAAGAAGATGCATTAAAATTAATTTGATTACCAGGGCTTTTTGTTATTCCATACATACCGTGTAATTATGGCGAGCATTCACCATCTGCTCTTTGGCTAATTTAATTTTTATTCTTGGACCATCGTGTTGCTGACTTCTTTCTAGCTGCTTGTCTCTGGCTTACAAGATCTTCCATTAGCCAGCTTGCTTCTCTCCATTTCATTTTCATCTTCTCTTTGACCCCCTCCTTATTAGTTATGCTAATGTGTTCCTTACTATTCATCCCATGACCTTATAATTTGATTAATTTTATTGCATTTAGAGAAATAGAATCTTTGATTTGAAGAATTTCTGGAAGTCAATCCAAGGTCTTTTTCTTTTAACCTTGAAGAAATAAATAATACTAGAGAAACCTAATATCTCTTTTCTTAAATTTTTTTTTTTCAGTACTGGGGGTTGAGCCCAGGGCCTCGCGCTTACATGCTTTGCAAGTGCTGGACCACTGAGCTACACCCCCAGCTCTTTTTTTTTTTTTTCTTTACTTTTTGAGACAGGGTCTCGCTAAATCACACAGACTGCCTCTGGTCTTAAGTTTGTGATCCTCCTGCCTCTGCCTCCCGAGTTGCTGAGATTATAGGTGTGTGCCAACACACCTGGCTTCTTTTTGTTAATTTTTCACACAGAAAGTTAGTACACAAGGCCTAACGTGCAATGCCACCAGTGTGAGTTGAGAGGAAATTCTTGTATGTAATATGATTGATGGGCAGTATCGTGATTTGTGTTATGACACTGTATAAGAAATTTATTTTGAGGTGCTTGAAGAGATTGAAGCGAAGGAGGGTTGACATACTTGCTTAGAATAGTTTATTCTAAGGACTATAGAGAAACATAATAGGTGGAAATGACGGTCATCAAATTGTTGGGAAAAAATATTTCAGAGAACTCTCAGAGCATGGTAACTTTCATCTATTACCCGAAAAAGCACCTTTCCCCCACTCTCAGAACTAATTATGGTGCATCTTATAAGCATTGCTCTGATTAAATTACATTAGCATTCCCCTTCTATTGTGTTTGTTCAAAGATTTAAAATACTCTAAGCATGATTTTTTAAAAATCAGTGCCAAACTCAATAATTTTAAGTGGTTAGGAAATTACTCCTTATAAAAGTAATAAATATTTGAAAAGCCAAGTTGATGGCAATCATTTCTATTATTACTCTTAATTGTTAAAAGCCAGAGTTCATTACTTTTTCCCTTGTGTAGTAAAATAACCTGCCCTGATAGTTATATAGAATTTGAGTCATAATTTTTTTTTTTATTTTCCCTTTTTTTTTCTTGTAACTTTGTATTCTTATGTAATTTTAAATGGACAGAGAAGACCTAAGAACCCCATAAAGGAGTGCTGTGCACCTTGTAAGCAGTTACACCATCATACACCTCTGTACTCATTTACTCTCTCCTTGTTTCTCTTTCATTATGATTTATTTTTTCTGAATCGCATGTGGGCAATTTGGAGACATCACATGTCTTGACCATTATGTATTTCAGTCTAGATTTCTTTTTCTTTTCTTTTCTTTTTTCTTTTTTCTTTTCTTTTTCTTTCTTTTTTTTTTTTTCAGTACTGGGGGTTGAACCCAGGGCCTCGTGCCTGCATGCTTTGCAAGTGCTGGACCACTGAGCTGCACCCCCAGCCCTTTTTTTTTTTTTTTTTTTGACTTTTTGAGACAGGGTCTTGCTAAATTATGCAGACTACCTCTGGTCTTGAACTTGTGATCCTCCTGCCTCCACCTCCTGAGCCTATGGGATTACAGGCATGTGCCACCACGCCCGGTGCTCAGTCTAAATTTCTTAATAACAAGGCGATTCTCTTATTCCATGAAGGGCCTGCAGGAATAGGAGAAAATGTGGAGGAAGGGGACGTTCTCTCCTGCTGAGCTGGGGCATCTATCTTCTCCTGTCCTTGGACATCAGAGCTTCTGGTTTTCCGTCTTTTGGCCTCAGGACTCCAGGACTGACACCAAAAGACCTGCCCTCATTCTCTAGCCTTTGCCTTGGACCGGAACCTACACTATCAGCTCTCCTTTTCTCACGCCCTCAGACCTAGGCTGAATTATATCACTGTTTTGCCTACTTCCCCACCTTGCACACAGCATATGGTGGAACTTCTTGGCCTCCATAATTGCACGAGCCAGCTTCTATAATCATTCTCTACTTATGTATCTCTGTATACCCTAGTGATTCTGTTTCTATGGAGATCCTCACTAATATGCTTCTATTATTGGATGCGGGCTGGGGTTTAACTCAGTTGGTCAGGGTGCTGCTTTGTACTCTCTGAGGCCCTGGGTTTGATTCCTAGCACTGCAAAAGTGGAAGTGGGACTGGGCCGCCAACTCCTGAAATAATCCCCAAACAATCAGCCATTGTAAACCCTATAATAAGTAGAGAAGCATTGACATAAGGGTGGGCATGGCACAGTGTTGGGGACTGTTGAGCCCCAGCCCTTGCGTATGCTAGTGATCTGTTAGTGGGCTGCACCCCAGCCCCTTTTCTTTTTCTTTTGAGTTGTGCAGGGTGCCTCTGGCTTCCAACTTATCATTCTCCTGCCTCAGCCTCAAGTGGCCTTGAGATGACAGGTGTGTGCCTCCACTCCTGGCTTGGTCTGTGCCTTTAACAGTGCCTTAATGAACAGAAGTTCCAAATTTTAATAAATATAATTTATCATTTCTTTCTGCACCCTTCCCAAGATATCTTCTGCCATAAATGTTTTCTTTGAAGATACTCTCTCTATATATATTCTAGGAACATTATAATTTTACCCTTTACGTGTTGCTGTGTACACCATTCTTAATTTCTTTATAAAGTATGAGGTAGTTCTTTCCTTCCTACCTCCTTAATTTGGATATCAGTTTTTCCGGCACCATTTGTTAAAAAAGCTTAAATTAACCATATAAATGTCACCCTCTGGTGCATTTCTGGACTGTCTACTCTGTTCCATTGACTGAGCCTTATGCCAATACTATACTGTGTTGACTTATTAGGGCTGTATGATGAATCTTGAAATTAGATGGTGAAAGTCAGGTTTTTGAGCTTTGTTCTTCTTCCTCAGAATGTTTTAGATATTCTAATTGGCTTGCGGGGCTGGGATTTAGCTCAGTTGGTAGAGCGCAGCTCTGCAGTCTCTGAGGTCCTGAGTTTGATTTCTGGCACCACAAAAATAGAAGAAGGATGTGGCAATCCACTCCTGAGGCAATCCCGAAACAATCAGCCATTGAAAACCCTATAGGGTTGCTATGAGTTGGACATGACTTGATGGCACCTAACAACAACAACAACAACAATTTGTTTGCATTTCCATATAAATTTTTGAATCAGCTTGTCAGCATTTTTTTTTTTGAGGTTTGCTGTGGTTATGGTTGGAATTGCACGAGATCTATAGAACAATTTGCAGAAAACATCTCAGCAATATTGAATCTAACAATCTATGAACTGAGTATATATTTTGATATATTTTGATATTTCATTTCTCTCAGTAATATTCTGTAGTTTTTAGCATAGTAGGTCTTGCATTTTTCTTGCTTAGTCATTTGTTGTTATTGTGGCTCTTTGTAGACACTGAGAAGATGTTTTATAGGATCAGTCAATATTATCAGAAGTTTTATTAGTTACGCATTTTATTATTCTTCCCAGGGTTTTAATCTCCATGGCAAAACCAAAGATAAATATTATTTTTTGCAAAATATTTCATATTCCTCTTTCCCCTAATTTTTTAGACAAAATTTCAAATTTTCTCATAGAAATCATGCCTTCCAAAGCTCTTAACTCCTTAGTAGTTTATCAAAAGCAGGGCACGTCTTTGTGTTAATTTTTGTAAAAGATTAGGGTTGCAAATTGGGATCATTTGCCTTTCCTGGGTGTTGTATACACTAAGAAGTTAATCACTATTTGGGAAGTTTGCAGCAGTTCAAATATAGAAACAAGGTAAATGGATTCCACAGTTAAGCAATGAACAGGTGTTCTGTCCCTATTTTTATTCTTTAAAATCTGGAGATATTGCTACGATGAAGTGAACTTGTTACGCGAACTCTTTTCCTTATTTCTACCTATTGTAAGGTGGCTCTAATAGGAATGATGCTTCATTTGCTTTTAATGTTATTCAAGGTTGATGAAGGTAAATTGCTTTCAGCCTGGAACACGATGACCTAGGATTTATCCAAAAGGCAAAATATCCTTCTTCATGTTGCTCCATTTGAACAGCTCCCTTTAAACAGCTGGTACAAACTAGACCTTCACTTTGTGTGCAGATATGAGTCACCTACTCTCATGTTTCCTTGGGAGTGGTGAGAGAGTTCCTTGGCTTATTGCATGCCTGGACATTGGGAGCTGTGCTGAAGAGGTGGGTGGAAACATTCTAAGTGCCCACATTCTGAGATCCTCCCATGTTCTTCTCTCTCCCTCCCCTTTCTCCCTCCACCCTTCTCTTTCTTTTTCTTTCCCTTCAGCCTTCTTTCCTTTGTTCTTTCTCCATGTCAGGACCAATGTTTTTGTTGCTGCAGAGGTAGTAGAGAGTAAAAGATATGTGGCCTGTCCACTTGTAGCTTCCATTGCAGTGGGGAGATCAACAGAAAGAAGAAAGTGCCTCATGTGATGAGGAGTTTTGTTGTTGTTGTTGTTGTGGTACTGGGGGTTGAACCCAGGGCCTTGTGCTTGCATGCTTTGCAAGTGCTGGACCACTGAGCTGCACACCCAGCCCATTTTTTTGTTCTACTCTTTGAGACAGGGTCTCGCTAAATTACACAGACTGCCTCTGGTGGAAAACTTGTGCTCCTCCTGCCTCTGCCTCCAGAGTCACTGGGATTACAGGCATGCGACACTGTGCCCGGCTCATGTGATGAATTTTGGTAGTTATAAGTGCTGCAAAGGAAGAGTGTGCGCGCGCTCGTGTGTGTGCTTATGCATGTGTGAAGTGAGAAATGTAAAATACAGAGTATGAATATGAATGGGACTCACTAAGTCCCCTTTATTTTTAATTTTTAATTTTTAAATGTTTTGCAGTACATGGGGATTGAATCCGGGGCCTCACACTTTGCAAGAGCTACACCGCTGAGCTGCACCCCTAGCCCATTTTTATTTTTTATTTTGAGATGGGGTCTCACCAAGTTGCACAGGCTATGTATGGCCTCAAACTTGTGATCCTCCTGTCTTAGCCTCCCAAGTTGCTGGGATTTCAGGTGTGTGCCACTGCGCCTGGCCTCAAAGGCCACTTTAAGGACAGAAAGATGTGAGCAGAGCTGTCAGGGGTCCAGAAGATCCAGGGAAAGAGTGTTCTGGGAAGTGGGGACAGCAGATAAGAAACACTTGGTGTCAGGAAGTCCAGCCTTTGGTGTAAGTGAAGCGATGAACTGGGGCAAGCATGGTGGGGTAAGGCTGGGGAAGAGCCCTGGGGCCAGCTCTGGTGGGCTGCGGCCAGGGCTCCAGCCTGATTCCGCAAGGGCAGCAAAAAGCCAGTGGTCCACCCTGACTGTTGCCTCATTTCATCACTTAGATATTTTGAGAACATCTCTAATGCGATCAAAACATGCCAGTTCAAATTCTCACTCTAGCCTCCTCTTCCAAAAATAGTAAAAGAAGTACATGAAGCATAACCAGACAACACTGAGAAGCGATGAAGGAGCGCGCTGTTGCTTACGGAGACTTCAGCACGTCTTTGCTGATGATGGGTGAAGTCATTGGCATGGACGAGGAGTGCAGAAGAGGATTTGGCTTAATTGCCTTCGTGTTCTTTTTAAGGAAATACAGTACCCTTCCCCAACAGCGCGCACCAGTTTTTGTTTTGTTTGTTTGATTTTGTTTTTTTTTTTCACATCACATGGGGTATTCACCTAAGCAGACTAAATTTGGGGCCAAAAATCAAATTTTGGTCAATTTAAAAGCATTGGAATCAAACTGAGTGTGTGCTCTGATCCCAGCAAGGTTAAAGAGACATAAATATCTTAAAAAAAAAAAAAAAAAAAAAAAAAAAAAAAAAAAAAAAAAAACAACTAAAGAACACACCAAATACTTGGAGATTCAACCAAAGAGGAAATGCCAAATAATTTCTCTAAATTTGAAATTCCTTCAAAATGAGTGAAAGCAAAAAGATGATCATTCCTCTTGTTTACGTTCCAAACATCAGTCAGATGCACCTATCCAGTTCTCTGCCCAGCCCCGGGGAAGTCCAGCCTGCTTGCTTTAGTGACTCTCCTGAGCCCTTTTCTTTCTCAAATGATCTGGCATTCACCCTTTTTGAAGGTTATGTTCCTAGAACTAGGGAGGGGAATTTGTGGAGCAGTGATGCATACCAAGTTGTAGGGTTCTCAGGTTAATGGTAGTTATAACCTTGTCCCAGCTGCTTCCTTTTTCTCAGTCTGGGGAATTCTCATCTGCTTCCTCCATATCTTCTAGACCTTCTGTGACTCTTTCTTCAGTTCCCTTCTATGGCTTCTGTTTCTTTAATCCTTTATTGGTTTTAACTTTTTGGCATTTTACAATCCTGACCCAGGTCTGCCCTCAGCCTGGTATTAGCTTGTTATATTCAACTTCATCCATTCATTTACTCTGGACATGCGAGGCATTCTGCTAGGTGCCAGGTTTGTGAAGGGGGGCGGGTTGGGAGGGAGACTTCAAAACTCATAAATGAACTAAAGAACAGTAAATATTTTCAGAGGTATGTTGGAAGAGCAATGTGAACAAATATTCATTCAACTAACAGTTATTGACCTCCCAGTGTGTGCCAACACTCTGCGGTAATAGTGTCATCTGATCAGAGCAGTCTTCATATCAAAGGCAGCTCCAGAGCCCAGTTTTGAAGGCTGAGTTAGGAGGCAGCTGTCAAGGAGGAGATGATATTCCAGGGATAAGGTATTGTCCAGAAGGAGCAAAGGGTGCTGGGGGAATGGGTGACTCACTCGGGCCTGGGTGTTTGATGGGGTGCTGGGTAGTGAGTGAGGTGTAAGAGAAGGAATTGGAAAGCCCCTGGTAGTTCTCCACATGGTAGCCACTACTAGGCTGCTTATTATGCATTTGCAAAAAGTGGGGAGAAGTTGTGAACAGAGAAGGAACCCCAGTCAGGAAGCCAGGAATGTGGTACTCTCTCACCTAGAGCCTTTCTCTCTAGGATATCATTGTTGTTGTTGTTGTTAGGTGCTGTCGAGTCAGTATCTGACTCATAGCGACCCTATGTACAACAGGCAAAACACTATTGTCAGTGCTTCTCTGTTGTTCATAGGGTTTTCAATGGTGGATTGATTTTGGGAGGTCCTTCTCTCAAGCCTACAGCACCTGGTGTTCCCAGGCAGTCTGCCATCCAAGGACTAACCAGGCCCGACACTGCTTAGCTTCCAAGATCTGACAGGATAGGATGCCACAGGGCTACAGCTGCAGGCTAGGGTACCATTAGCCTCTTGAAATCCTTGTTTCATGTTTTTTTATTTTTTTATTTTTTTATTTTGTGGGGTTGGAAGAGCTTGAGGATAAGGTACAAATGCATTATTTTGAAGATACCTGGTGGGGTAAAATTCCAATTTATTGCCCACTCTGAAATCTTTTCTTCTTTTCCTTTAGGTTTCTTGCTATTTAAAGATTTTTGTTTGAATGAAATTAATGAAGCTGTACCTCAGGTGAAGTTTTATGAAGAGGTAAGAAGTAACTGTTTTCCTGATGCTTTAATTTCAAAAGCATATTTGCTTTTGAAGCTGTGCTGTGCGGTGGGAACTATTAAGACTACTAAATGTTGGACTTGTATTTAGAAACTCATTAAAAGTAATCAGCAGTATAAAATATCATAAGTAACTTATTATTGATGCCAGCCACAATGATAAAAAGCCAGACATATCGTCAAAGTCATGTTCCCAGAGGCTTTGGAGTGCAATGGAAGATATGAGGAAGAGTCGGCCTGATGTTCCAGAGAATGGGGAGTCATTCAGCGGAGCCCTGGGGGTTATTGGCAACTGCTGTCTGTGGATGCTGATGGTGGAGATGGGAGCACAGGCTGAGGGCTGCTGCTGGGTCTGAAGAGGGTTTCTGGTCATACGAGAGTAACCAACTGGAGACTTGGCCAGGTCAGGGCTCTCAAACGCACTACCGGTTTTCCCACAAGACATTCGGTGAAACTCAAAGTAGTAGGAGCCTGAAGAAAGGGCATAAGTTTCTAGAAGGCACATTGAAATCTATCTTTGCTTTGCAGAGCTTAGGAAATTCAGACCTACTGGGAATAGGATTCTGAAAGCAGAGCAGGCAAAAGAGGGTAATTCTACACAGGCAGATCGGACAGCAGCACTAACTGACAATGATTTTTTAAAAATATGAATAATATGTTCAGAAAATAGAGGGAAATGGACAAAATACATGGCAGAATGGATAATTTCAATAATCTGAATTTATTATGAAGAATCAATTTGGCATCCTAGAATAGACAGTACAGTGTTTGAAGTTAGAGCTTAACGGTTAGACTTGAGAGCCAGTAAGTTAAATACAAGATAAGATTAATAAATGGGAGGGCAGGTCAGTAGATAATCTCAAACTAAAGCACTGAGAAAAAAAGAATAGAAAAGGAAAGATGTAAGAATACTAAAGATATGTGAGGAAATGTTTAAAAAGTCTAGTACAGCCCAGTGGGGTGGTGCATGTCCTAATCCCAGCACTCAGGAGACTGAGGCAGGAGAATCCTGAGTTTGAGGCCAGGCTGGACTACAGATTGAGACTTTGACTCAAAAGACAAATGAACAACTAAACTAAACTAAGCTAGCCAAATACATGGAATATTGGAGTTCCAAGAAAGCAAGAGAGAGAATAGGACAGAAGCAATATTTGAAGAGAGGATGCTAACAGTTTTACAAACTGATGAAAGACAGCTGCTTACAGATCCAAGACAAACAAAAGATAACCCTGAAAAGAATGAATATAAAGGAAACATATCTTTGCACATCCATATATGACTATGGAAACTTAGGACAAAGAGAAAATCTTAAAAACAATTCAGGCCAGGGTGAGGAAAATACATTACTTTTTTTTTTTTTTTTTTGGCAGTACTAGGGGTTGAACCCAGCTGGACCACTGAGCTGCACCCCAGACCATTTTTTTTTTCACTTTTTGAGACAGGGTCTCACTAAGTTACACAGACTTTTGGGATCCTCCTGTCTCTGCCTCCCAAACCGCTGGGATTACAGGTGTGCGCCACTGCACCCAGCTGAAAAACACATTACTTTTAAAGGAGCAACAATTTGTATGCCTGTGACATCTTAAGAGAAATGATTGTGAGGGAAGAAAAAAGGCAATGAAATGGCCACCCTTAAAATACTGGAAGAAGATTTTGCCAACTTAGAATTCTGTTGCCAGCAAAAATTCCTTTTCAAAATGAGAGCGAGTAAAGATATGTTCAGGCAAACAGAGACAAGGGAAGTTGCCAGCTCTCTTCCTGAATTAGCAGGTACACAAAGGGAGGTCCTTTAGGCAGACAGAAAGTGATCCCAGAGGGAGGTGCAGGAGGAAATGGAGGACATGGGGGCAGGGAAGAGAGGTGAATTGTAGATAAATGTAAAAGGATGCTGACTACAATCACATGATGTTTCTAGAGTTTTACAAAAGTAGAATGAAGATGCATGATAAGTACACAAAAGGCTGGAGCAGTTTCCAGAAGTTAAAGTATTTTGAGATTCTAGGACTATTGAGGGAACACTGAGAGTTTGCATTTGATTATACTCAGTCAGAAGTGCATATTGTAAACTGTGAGGTACCTTGTAAAAGAAAGAAGTGTGTGTATCTGACAAGTTAAGAAGAAAATAGAGTAAAGCACCATATGATTAATTTTAGAAAGCTAAGAAAGGAATAAAAGGGGTCATAAAAGAAGTCGCATTGAAAACAGAGCGGGATAAGATGTTAGGTATAAATCTAATTTAATATAAATGGATTAAATACTCCAAATAAAAAGACTGAGTTTTTCAGACAGCTTAAAGGAACAAAATCCTCATATTCCAGATATAAGAAAGGAACAGAAAGCAAAGGTTATATAATATACACACTAACCAGAGCAAAGCCGGTGTAGCCACTCTAATATTAGACAAACTACATAATAATACTACTTTGAGATAAAGAGAGATGTTTCTTTTCATTTAGTTATTTTAGTTTTAATTTTTTTTTTTTTTTTTTTTGTGGTACTGGGGGTTGAACCCAGGGCCTTGCGCTTGCATGCTGTGCAAGTGTTGGGTCACTGAGCTGCCTACTCCAGCCCATTTTTTTACTTTTTGAGACAGGGTCTCAATAAATTACGTAGACTGCCTCTGGTCTCGAACTTGCAATCCTCCTGCCTCTGCCTGGTGAGCTGCTGGGATTACAGGCGTGCGTCACCCTGCCCGGGTCAATTTTTAGTTTTTTTTTTTTTTTTTTTTTTTTAAACATACAACTTAATGAGAATAATTAGGAGAGATGTTTCTTAGTGAGAAAGAAGTCAACACAACAAGCATCATGATCTTAAATCTGTATGTTACAACTAACATAACTTCAAAGTAAAATAAGCAAAATTTGGAACATATAAAACAAGACAAACCTATAGTCCTAGTGGCAGATATTAACACACTTTCTTCAAGAGCTTATAGAATAGATGGACAAAATAATTAGTAAGGATATATAAGATCTTAATAAAGTATATACCTGACTTATTCGATGCACACAAAAAACGACACCCAGCATAAAAAGAGCTTGCATTCCTTGAAGGGCACTTGGAACAGTGATCAAAATAGATCATGTGCTGGTCCCTAAAGTGTCTACACATTTTAAGATTGAATTACTCAGAATATCATTTCTAGCCACGGTACAATTAAACTCAAATTTAATAACAGATCTAAGAAATCCTTAGCTGCCTGAAAATGAATGCATATACCTTCAAGTAATTATAAGTCAAAAGAAAAATGAAAATAGAAACTAGGGAATATTTTTAATGAAAATATATTTAAGAAATGACATTCTGTTATCAGTAATATAATGTACTTTTACCGTAAAGCTTTCTTTTTTATTTATTTATTTTTTTTGAGACATGGTCTCTTGGTGTAGTCTAGGCTGGCCTTGAACTAGTGACCATCCTGCCTCAGCCTGCCAAATGCTAGGCTTATAGTAGGTGCCACCATGCCTGGCTACCCTACAGTACTTTAAATGATCTATAATTAGGCCTAGTAGTAGTAGTCTTTGTGAAAATTTGAAAATTAGAGCAAAGTCTCTTTTTTTTCTTGACTTTTTAATATACATGTATAAATGTCATATTTCTCCACACTTTTTTTTTTTTTTTGCAGTACTAGGGGTTGAACCCAGGGCCTCACACTTGCATACTTTGCAAGTGCTGGACCACTAAGCTGCACCCTCAGCCCATTTTTTTCCTTTTTGAGACAGGGTCTCGCTAAGTTACACAGACTGCCTCTGGTCTTGAACTTGTGATCCTCTTGCGTCCACCTCCTGAGCCACAGAGATTACAGGGATGCGCCACTGTGCCCGGCTCTCCACACTTTTAAAAATTATATTATGTTAACGTGGCATCATGTTAAAAAAAAAAAGTAAGCTAAATCCTAAATCTCAGGCTTTTACTTAGTATAAAGTGACCTTATTTCCATCTGAGTCATAATTAGGCATTTTATCTGGGTAAGTATCACCGCTTGATATATCAACTTTAAAAAAAAAAATTTCTTTCTTTCTCATGTTCCTCAAAGCTCCCCCTCTTCAATTGCAGCCTATCCAAAGCCACCTGGTTAAACACAAGTCAGTCTCAGGCAGAGAACTTCTGCTAGTGTGGGACAGATGGGCAGCCCACCTGCGGTTATGTCTGAAGCGCTTAAGGCGAATGCAGTGCTGACCGCCCTGGATGGTTTCCATCTGCACTTCAGACTCTGGTGTTTTCTCTGCTGGCCCCTCCCAGGCCTTCTCACCCTCCCCTGGCCTGGTGCACGGTAGATCTGGCCCGTAGCAGGTTGGTGCCCTGGCAGGATGCTCTGGGCCCTCTGTTCCTGAAAGAGAACACTCACCCTTAGCATTCAAGGACAGTTCTCTGAGTCCATAGAACCTTCAGAGACCACCACAGTCATCTTCCTTGACCCCCAGCTTTCATCTGTCTGACAGATTCCCTTTAATTTCTGGCAGATTTTAGACCTCCATTCTTAGAACACTCTGTTGTCAGGGATCCTGACACCCACATTCTGTACATTATGTCTACTGTCCTGTGTCCCCACTGTTAACAGTTCCCCATTTCCTTTGGGGAACGTCCTCTTCGTAGCTTCCTGGCATTTAGAAATCTTGGCACTACTTATGACCTGCCTTTCCCTCTTTATCTTTCACCTTAGCTGACCCTGACTCCCCAGGATTCCTCAGACCCGTGAGGCCCTCTCTTGTTTTGTTGTTTTACTGATCCTTCCCCTGCCTTGAATGCTGCACCTCCTCTTAGCTTGCCAGAAGCCTGGCTTCTCTTAAGTGCTGGCTCACCACGGGATTTTTCTACGTTTGTACATGAGCCTGTCTGGATAGCCATCTCTGCGTTCCATGGTGGTGCATGTCCTCCTGTGGTTCCTGCACAGCCTGTAGTCTGTGCTGTTCACTCCATATTTACTATGCGCTTGCTGCTTCTGTGTGGATCATTGATGCTTTCATCTCACCTGTTACTGGGCTCCCCCACGGGTCTGTCAGCTTGTTGTGCTATGGGGGCTTTCATGTTGCTGTGATGCTGAAAGCTGTGCCCCTGGTATCTCATATACCAGTAGGGCCACCCATGCTGCACAGGTTTTAATTGAGCTTCCGGACTAAGACAGACTAGGGAGAAAGACCCAGCAGCCCACTCCTAAAACAATTAGCCATTGAAAACACTTTGAATAACGGAGAAGCACTATCAAATACAATGATAGAACATGACCCCCCCACCCCCCAGGCTGGAAAGCATTCAAGAGATGACTGGGAAAGAGTTACGACCTCAAAGAAGAGTCCAGCTTAATGAGGGAAATGGAGTAAAATCCCTGGGCCCTTCTTTTGCTGATGCCATACAATTCAAAATGAGAAGAAATACAGTGGCTGCAACAATGGCCTCAAACATGAAAAGACCGTGTGCACGGCAATGTTGGGTAGTGTCTTGTGCTGTTGTACATAGGATGGCTATGGGTTGGATCTGACTTGATGGTACCCAACAACATTGCTGGGCTCGTGAACGCAAGGCCAGGCTAGGGTCTGCATGTGGCTATGCCTCTTGCGAGCTGTGGGCCATGGGCATTTCATCTGGCCATCCCTGAAGCATCTCCCAGTGTCAGACCCTAAGCTCAGGAAGTGAGACTCTGTCCTTGCACTGGAAGGGCTCACAGGATGGGGACCTGAGATCTGAGCTCCAGGTTTCTCCTCTGTCCATTAAGGGTGGTGGCGATCTCCTCCCTGCCTCACAGGTTAACTTTGGGGTTCAAAGAGGGCACCATCTGAGCAATTGCTGTCTGAGCTGTAATGTCTGTAATGTGCCACCAAGGCACATGGGTACTGTGTGGCCCAGGGGCCAAGCCTCCCAACTCTAAGCTCCAGCTGCCTGGCATTGGTTTCTGTTGGGGTTTGGCTCTGGCCTAGCAAAGGTTCAGAACCTGGCCTCAACACTAGGTAAATCCCAGGACTCTCAGGGCTAAAGTGAGAGCTGATCGGTAGCACCAAGAAGGACCTTGGGAGCCTTCTTATTATAAAAGAAATGAAGTTTTATTAAACTGTTCCTGAAATGAGGGCCGAAACAAGGCTGGAGATGTCGTGGAAGTCAATGGTCTGCGCTGGCCTTGCCTCTCACAGTTCGCCTTCTCTACTCTCCTCCCTGCCAGGCATGGGGAGAATTGGAGAGTGCTTTGTGTCTTGATGGACACCATTGGCTCTTCGGGGGCCCTGAGCTTGATAGGGCATTTTGATACAAGTCTGGTTGGTTGGAGGTCCAGAGTAGGGAGCGATGGTCCAAGTTGATGGGTCCCAGTGACAGGTGGAATACACAAGGATAGAGGGGAAAGGATACTGGGGGTGGTTAATGTCTTGTTTAAATAGCCTCCCTGAGGGGGTGGCTAGAGAGTATCCAATCAGGGCAGGGTTGGTCATGTCTGGGGCATTGTCATGCAAATGGGAGCTTGAGATTTTGCAACTTTGATAGGTGGGTAGGGAGCGGGCCAGCCCAATCAAGACCATTCCTTTATTGACCAATCAGGTGGCCCCGGGAAGCCAATCAGATTGAAGGAAGGCACACTAGAGTTGGGCTGTTTGGGGGCCATCTTGGGAAGGGTAGGAGCAAAGGGCCTGGGTGTGGGGCAAAGGTGACCTGTTGCTATCTTGCCCTGTAGGGTTTAATGAGGGAAAAGGACCAGAAGTAGGCTAAAGGTTACTGGCCCTGGAGGACAGCAGTCAGCCCCCTAAAAGGGCCAGACGGGCCTTTTTCTTGATGATACCCTCTTTTACCTCCCGAGGCTCTTATTCCCTGGAAGATAGATGTTAGCCCTCTAGGGAGATTGGGTGGGCCCCTGCCTTGGGGGCACAATCTAGGGGTCTCCTACATCTTCTCCTACAGGTTTCAAGCTGTGTTGCTTACTAGATGTGTAAACCTGGGTAAGCAGGTGAATCTCTCTCCCTAGCTGGGTTTCTAGTGCCAAGAAAGCTTTGGAGTGATCAGAACGCCTGTCTCGTCTGGTGATCTCATGTATGCGCAGCGTACCTGCAACAGCGTGCCTGATGCCCAGCTTCCACTCAGTGTTGACGTACACACATCCTTGTCCCAGGTAGATTTTGAGGAAGCACAGGAAAACAGATGTATTCAACCTAGATTTAAAAACCTACTGCAGAAAAGAGGAAACTGACATAGCAGCAGCTGTCAAGGTGCTGTGTGGAATTGTTCCCACTCATTCAGCCCACGTTTCTCTGACACCAGGGTTACTCCAGGCATTGTTCTCGTGAACAAGAGGCAAAGTCCTGACTCTCTTTGAGCCTACATTCTGCTTGAAAGAGACAATAAGCAAAAGATACATGGACAGAAAATGTATCTGGGATTCAGAACCATGATGCTGTGTCTTAGACTGAAGAGCTCAATGAGATGTTTTGTGGCTTAGTGGCCACTTTCAGTGGATTGATCAAAGGCTGTCTGAGCAGGTGGCATGTAAGCAGGCATGTGGGTGACAGGGACACTAGTCTCATAAAGGCAAGGACAGGAGAGCATTTTGGGCCAAAGTCCTGGCTAAGACAGAGCCGCTAACACGGGGTTGGGGGACCAGAACTGGGCTGCCTGCAGAACTGAAAGAAGACTCATGCCCCGTGGCTGTAGGGAGCCAAGGGGGTACAGGTAAATTAGGGGAGATCAGGAAACTAGACTGAAGGTGGACTCAAGGCTTGGGGGCCTGAGGGACAAATTCAAACTTTATTCTAAAGTCTGTGGAAAATAAAGTCAGCGGCATGTGAGGTGTGGCTTTATGTCACTGTTGTCGATGTGCTGGGTCATCTGTGTCCTGACTGATTTTATCTTTCCATCAGCTAATGCAAGGAGGGTGTTAAATCTCCAGTTCTGATTGTAGGGGGTCTGTGTCTTCTTTTTATTCTATCCATTTTTTCCCGTGTACTTTGAAGCTCAGTTATCAGTGGTGTACACATCTCTTGAGTATGAAGTCTCTCTGTATGAAATATCCCTTCTTATCGCGGACAGTATTCTTTGTTTTGTATTTGGCTTCCCTGGATAATGTAGACACAGCCACATCCATGTTCTTTTGCTTGCTTTGTCCAGGAGGTATCTTTCCCCATCTATCTTCTTTCAGCCTGTGCTTTCATATGTAAAGTGTGTTTCTTTTAGACGGATATGAAAAGGTCTTGGTTCTTTTTTTCCCCTTCATTCTGACAATTTGTGCTCTTTAGTTATTTTAGATGTTTATCTTTTCTAGAGTTTGCTGAGTTTCTTCATCCTGTAAATTCATATTTTTTACCAAATCTAGGAAAATTAGGATAACTATTTCTTAAAGCATTTTTTTCCTATCTCTTCCTTCTTCTCTTTCTGGGACTCCACTTACATGTCTCTTTTATCTTTGGATATTATCCTCCATCCCTGATTCTCTGTTTTCCCCCACCCCCACCCAATATTTTTTTCTTTCTCCTCTTTAGATTGGATAATTTCTCTGAGTCTGTTTCAAACTTATTAATTTCTTCTTTTGGTCTCTCCGGCCTGCTATTATGTTCATCTATTGAGTGGTTTATTTCAGATACTGAATTTTAAGTTCTGAAATTTCCATTTGGTTCTTTTTATAGTAACTACTTTTTCCTCTGTTATTTGCTCTCTTCTCTTCATTACATGAAAATTTTCTATTATGTCTCTTCTGTTATGTCTATTTATAATCACTGCTTTAAAATAACTCTAGCATCTGGATCTTGTTGGATTGGGTTTCACTGATGGTCTGATTTCTTGCACATGAATCTCATTTTCACATTTTTAAATATGTAGAATAGCGTTAGATCATTGTCTTGGACATGGAGATTGATATATTACAGATCCTCTGAACTCTTAAGGGTGTGGATTGTTTGTCTGAATAGACAGTGATCTTGGCTCATCAAAGCCAAGGCTGTGCCTCCCCTGCAGTGAGTCGTGAGTGAGTCTTGTTCCATTTTTCAGCTTTTGCTGGGCTGCATGGGTCTGCTATGCCCACGTGTCATTAGATGCCCACCAGAGATTTTGACCAAACTGAATTTTGGAGTTCCCCTTTTGTGGCTGTTTATTTTCAGAGACACCTTCTCCTATAGTGTCTATTGATGTTCCTTCTCTATTACCAACATACTTTAGGCCACTCTTAGATGTCTTTATGCGATTGTGTTTCCTGATGTAGGAATTGACAGCTGTAGTCTCTGGAGGGTTCTGTCAGGAGCAAGTTGGCTGGGTCTGTGGTATTTTGAATAAAGTGCAGACATGATTTGTTGATGATTTGGATACAGAGTGTGGTGGTAGGGGGCACGTGGAGAAAAGCTGGAATCAATGGTGATTACTCATTTTTGGCTTAAGCAACAGGGAGGATGGCTTCCACTTGGTTTTATGACAAAGAGGGCTAGGGGAGGGGCAGGTTCATCTGCAGGACAGACAGTGGAAAGCAAGGGCTTTATTTAGACCTGCTGAATTTGAGATGCTTTCTAGATATTCAGCTGGAAGTGTCAAATGCATGGTTGGATATTTAGTGTCTGGAGCTCACGGTTAGCAGTGAGTTCAAGAGGTCCAGATTTAGTCACCAGAATATAACTGGCCTTTGGAACCATGGGACTGAGTAGCCATACCCAAGGAGAATGTATCCAGTGACAAGTGGCTGCCCCCCACATTGGTGTTTAGAAGTCAAGCAGAGGAGAAAGAACTGGCTCAGGAGCCCAGGGAGGAGGAGCCAGGGCAAACCTGTGGGGAATGTCCATCCCAGAAGCCAGAGAGGCAGGGTTAATGGCCAACCGGAGGACACACCTGAGCTCAGGGCCACGGAGAGGTCAGTGACGTGGCGGACAGAGGAGAGACACTTGGACTGGGCAGGGCGACGACCCTGAGTGATGTCCACTAGTGCCGTGGGACAAGTGGGCGGCGTGAGAGCGGAGCCCACGGAAGCTGTGGAGCAAAGGTGCTGGCCGTCAGGGCTTAGGGAACTGAGGCTGCGTGTTCAGCTGAGCTGCATGTCCACCAAAGCAGGAGACCACGTGATCAGGCCACGTTTGTTACTGAGGATGCCGTCTCCTTCCTCTGGTAGAGATCTTCACCTTGAATGTAGACCTCTGCCTGCTCAGGTCCCTGGGTAACTCACCTGCCAGAACTGAAGGTGGCCTTTGCTATGCACGCACTGCAGGAGAGACCCCCTATTTCCAACTCACTGGCATTTGACCGTGTGCTCTTCACTTATCAATCTCATTAGAACTAGAAAATGAGTTCCAGAGTCCAGCCAGATACTTCGGTCTCTATCTTTGCCTACTTAGAGTTCCCTTTTCTGTTGTCCGGGCTGGCATTTGTCAGGCTCAAGGCTCTGAAAAAAGATAGCGTTGTGGTTCAGAGCATCATTTGCCCAAGAAACTGGAACCGTCTGCCTGGCTGGAATTTGACAGTTCCTGGAAACTTGCATAGAATGAGCGTTTGTTTAACTCCATGTCCATCTGGGCTGAAGGTTCACCTGGAACACAGACTTACATCTCGTTGCAGTTGGGTTCAAGGATGATAATCCCTCAAAAGCTTTTTCTGGTTTGAGGTTGTTCAAACATTAGGGCAGAAGCTTTTGCCTTTGGCTCTGTGCCAATCTGTTTCAGGAGTCTAGCCTTGCAGCTTTAACCTTTGAACCTGCCTGAAACAAAATGCAACCGAGGAACCAACCAGACCAAAAAACACTTTACTTTCTCCTTCAGAGTTTGGTGCCTGGCTTCTGCGATCTTGCGGCCTGGGCGCGTTTATAGCTGGCAAGATGTTTGCATGCGGTCAGACCTGTTCTCAGGAATCCACATAGGATGGCTAACCCAGGTTCTTGGTTATTCCAGCCTTGCTGCACTGTGATACTTTGGTGAGATAGTCTTGTTCTCTTGGGTGCAATTCCAGCCGACACCAGGCTACCTGCCTGTTTTTCCAGCCTTTATTGTTGTTCCATGAAAATGCCATTCAAGGCCACGGCAGTAACTCCAGTGTGAGTTTCAGCCATCACTGGACACACTGAGGATCTTTGGGATAATTAAGAAGATCCCAGTGATCTCTTGGTATGCAAACCTGTTAGCTCTTGTATGGAACCTCGGCATTTTCCATTCTGTCTGCGCTAACTCCCTCCCCCAGAACTGTGCCCTTATCATTATCAGAAATTCTTGGAGGGCTTCCTGGTTTTGTTTCAATGTTGTCAGAGCAGTCTCTGAAGTAAAAAGGTAACTTGTTCCTATGCAGGTTTTACACTCTCCCCTAGGACTAGTTCGCTCCACCTTTTGCCATTTCAGAATGGAAAGTCCTCAGGTGTTACACACCTCAGCACAGTGAGTGGCTGACTGTCAGACATTTTTTCCCCCCCAAAAGTAAGTCATGTATAGAAATCGGTTATGACATTCAAGATCTTTGCTACAGTCTTCCTCCTAGTTCCACATTTATATTTTCATTCTTATCTTTGGTATTAAAAGCATTTCTGGATCCGGGCGCAGTGGTGCACGCCTGTAATCCCAGCGGCTCTGGAGACGGAAATAGGAGGATTGCAACTTTGAGACCAGAGGCAGTCTGTGTAATTTAGTGAGATCCTGTCTCAAAAACTAAAAAAAAAAAAAAAAAAAAAAAAATTGGGCTCAGGGTGCAGTTCAGTGGCCCAGCACTTGCAAAATATGCAAGCATGAGATTCTGGGTTCAACCCCCAATACCACACAAAAACAAAAAGCATTTCTGTATATAAATGGAAACAATTTTCTGATTGAGGACCTTCTGTTGCTAGGTTAGAGTATTTGGGACCATTTCCATGTAAGGTAAATATTTCTAAAGCACATTTTATTATTTAGCCTGTCTTGACACCCATCAGGACCAGAGTTTAGCTCACTTGGTGGAATGCTGCTCTGTATGCTCTGAGGCCCTGGGTTCGATCCCAAGTACCACAAAAAATGGGGGAAGGACCTGAAAGCCCACTCCTAAAACAATCCTGAAATGATCAGCCACTGGAAACCTTATAAATAGCAGAAAAACACTGACATAGTGCTAGGCAAGGCACAGTGTCAGGGAGTGTTTCTTTCTATTGTACAAAGGGTCCCTGTGAGTTGGACTTAACTTGATGGCACCTAACAACAACAACAAACATCAATCAAGTTACCTTTCCTAATACATTATTTGCAATATGGTATTTGATATAACCTTTTTGTTAGTACTTTCATAATGCTAAAAAACCAATGCCTTTAGGGATTAATTTCTTTCTAAAATATTTATTTGCTTTAGATGATTTTTAGAAATCTCTTTGCAGGAATCTTGACAAGATTTCTTTTTTCTCCTGTTAGTTTGGGAACACTGTAGCTGAGTGAGAACAATCTCCGTCATAACTCTTAGATCTGAACTACAGCCAAATTTAAATGATTTGTGCTTTGGAGAAGAGAATTGGCAAGGACAGACGGTCCATGGCTTATGTGTTGTTATAATAATTGTAACCATGGAAGTATTTGCTTCCTGATATTATGTGTTTCTACATTTAAGTGATGAGGTTCATCACAGAGGAAAAGCCCATTTGTATGTTCTGAGTTAGATTTAAATGATTCCAACTTTATTACTCCAACATTAGAAGTACCCATCCGTTTCCTGTGGACACACCAGATCCATAATTTGCTTAATCTCATGTGGAAGTGGTTCCTGCCTGGGCGAGTAATTTCTTTAAATAAAGTAAGCTTCCAGGAAGCTGGAACCTAATGATGATAACTCTTAAAACCATCTAGATAAAAGCGTATGAGAAGCTGGACAATGAGGAAGACCGCCTGTGCCGGAGCCGGCAGATCTACGACGCCTACATCATGAAGGAGCTCCTGTCGTGTTCCCATGTGAGTGTCCCCTGGCTCTGCTACGTCCATGTGACTGTAGGAGACCACCTTCGACCTTTTCAGAAAGAAAGGTGGATGGCAGGGAGACTTGTGAACATGTAAAACTGGGGACCCAAAGGTGGACACCGTGGCCCGTGCCCGTGATACCCAGCGTGTAGAGAGGCTGAGGCAGGAGGATCATGAGGTGGAGGCCAGAGGCAGCCTGTGTCTCAAAGTAAAAAAGTAAAAAAGGGAACCAGGTGCTGTGGCACACGCCTGGAATCGCAGCGGTGGAGGCATGAGGATTGTGAGTCTGAGGCCAGAGGTAGGCTGTGCAATTAAGTGAGGCCCTGTCTCAAAATAAAAAATAAAAAAAGAGGGGCTGGAGGTGCAGCTCAGTGCTGGAGCACCCTGGGTTCAATCCCCTGCCCAAACACACACACACACACACACACACACACACACACACACACACACACACAAATTAAAAATTAAGAAGGGGCAAGGGGTACAGCTCAGGGATAGAACATTTGTCTAGCCTGTTTGGGGCCGTGAGTTCAACCCCCTCCTACTACAAAAAATATAAGCAAATAAATAAGTAAATTTGTACATCCAGGATGGAACCTATTTCTTTTGTTCTAGCATCTGTTTCTTTGTAATACTGGCATGGTATCTATTGCATCATGTTGCATCGTTTTCAGTTAGTATATTTCCAGAAGCTGGCACTTCCAGTGCAAAAAACTTGAGGAAATAAAATAGCTAATATTTATCAGTTGAAGAAAAAGTCTCAATTATAGGTTTTCTAAAGGAAATTAAGTATTAGTACTACTACCACTACTACTACTATGTGGTTGGGAAACAGACCTGGCAACCCACTCCCAAAAATCAATCTGCCATTGAAAACCCTATGAACAGCAGAGAAGCACTGACAATAAGTGTTTCACCTATTGTACACAGGGTCGCTATGAGTCAGATACCGACTCGATGGCACCCAACAACAGCAACAACTATTATGTCGTACTGGGGATCCAACCCTGGGCCTTGTGCATGTTGTTGTTGTTGTTGTTGTTGTTAGGTGCCATTGAGTTTTATCCGACTCATAATGCCCTCAGAGGGTTTTCAATGGCTAACTTTCTGGATTGCCTAGGGAATGGATTGCAATGTCCTTTTCCCATTTTTGTGGTGCTGAGAGTCGAACTCAGGACCTCAGAGACTGCAGAGCAGCTTTCTACCAACTGAGCTACATCCCAGCTCTGTACATGTTAGGCAAGCGATTTACCACTGAGCTACTTCCCTAACTTAAGCTTTATTATTTTTAATTTAACTGTATTTTGACA
>VMDO01000168.1:43742-201838 GCA_007922755.1 Pedetes capensis
GAGTCGGTATCCGACTCATAGCGACCCTCTGTACAACAGGGGAAACACTATTGTCAGTGCTTCTCTGCTGTTCATAGGGTTTTCAATGGCAGATTGATTTTTGGGAGGGGGTTGCCAGGTCCTTCTCCCAAGCCTACAGCTTCTGGTGTTCCCAGGTGGTCTCCCATCCAGGTACTAACCATGCCTGACCCTGCTTAGCTTCCGAGATCTGATGGGATCAGATGCCACAGGGCTACCGCTGCAGGCATTTTGACAATTAGGATAGCCAAAATTTAATAAATGTAATTTTTTCTTTTTGTAGTACTAGGGGTTGAACCCAGGGCCTCACATACACTTTTGCAAGTGCTCTACCACTGGGCTGCAACCCCAGCCCATTTTTAAATTTTTTTTACCTTGAGACAGGATCCACTAAATTATGCAGGCTGCCTCTGGCCTTAAACTTGCAATCCTCCTGCCTCTACCTCCTGAGTCGCTGGGATTACAGGCATGCGCAACCACACCTAGCTGATACATATAAATCTTCAATGGTTTCATTGAATCAATAAGGAAAATTAAAATTATTATGTTGGTTTTGTTCATGAATGCTTATCTAATGGTCGAAACCATTGTTTTCCTTGAAAATCAGATAGACAATCTAATTTGACCATAAGGGTAAACTAGGTTCTCAGGAAATTATTTCACCAGAATTAAGCAGAATAATCAGTAATGATAATTTATCATGGAAATGTATGCATGTGAAGACCACTTTTCAAAGGAGTGGTCTGACATTCCTGGCCTATGTCCAGTGTGGTAGCCACTTGCTATATGGAGCTATTTGAATTTGTTTAAATTAATTAAAATCAGATGGGATTAAAATTTTCATCCTTAGTTCTTCATGAGTCCCATAGCCCTATATGGCCAATGGCTACATAGGTGCACAGCATTTGCATAGCGGTTATGGTTGTTGTTGTTGTTAGGCGCCATCAAGTTGGGTCTGACTCATAGTGACCCTATGTACAATAGAGCGAAACACTCCCTAGCTCTATGCCATGCCCAGCACTATTGTCAGTGTTTCTCTGCTATTCATAGGGTTTTCAATGGAAGATTGTTTTGGGAGTGGGTTGCCAGGTCCTTCTCCCTACCCTACAGTACCTGGTGTTCCCAGGCGGTCTCCCATCCAAGGACTAAGCAGGCTGGCTCTACTTAGCTTCCGAGATCAGGTGGGATGGGATGTCAGGGTGCTATGGCTGCAGACTTGCACAGTGGTAGAAAGGCTAATTGGATGGCCCTGTGGCGTGTGGGTGCTTGCTATGTTGTTACTGCTCTTACTGACCTTTGAGTACCCATGGCTACAAATGGTGCTCTGCTGGCTCCCATTGCATCATTGTTCTCTGGACCCACCTCACTTATACAGAAAGTCTCTGAGCTGGAACTGACCCTTGGTGCTGTTTGCCTTGCTGCTTCTCTGGGAATGGCTGAGCCCTTGTAGGATGGGAGAAGCTCAGGGGGAAGCCTCTGAACTTGGCCTTTATACAGCTCAGCAGTTGGCAGAGTTTTAGTGATTTGGTGTTTTTTTCTTTTTTAAGCCACTCTTCTTATTGTACATTATTAAAGAAGGCATAATTTAAAGTTTGGGGTATAGGACCCAGTTTGTAATTGACGTCAGTAGAAGCTCTATTTGCTTTGCCCTGATGCCCCTGTGCTGAAACTTTCCTGAACACAGAGGCTGTGCCCACTGTGTCTTGGCTTTGACATCCTGGCATTTTATTCCTAGACCCATATTTACCTTCATTTTCTTTTATTTTGGAGACATTTTTACATATGTAGGACTCCATTGTTGGTGAATGGAGAGATGCATGCCTTTGGTCAGGTGATGGTAGGGTTCTTTCTACTCTGTTACCAGAGTAACCTTGACCTCCTGAGGGTTTAGATGGGATTCTGGGCAGGTGTCTATGAAGGGTGGACACTCAAAGAGACAAGCATGTGCTTGGATTCTCTGCAAATAGACCACACAGTTTAAAGAATGCTGTTAATATACTTACCAGGGGCTGTGGTTTAGCTCAGTTGGTAGAACACTGCTCTATAATCTCTGAGGTCCCAAGTTCGATTCCCAGCATTGCAAAAAATGGGAGAAGGTTGTGGGAATCCACTCCCAAGGCAATCCTGAAACAATCAGCTACTGAAAACCCTATAAGGGTCACTATGAGTCAGATACGACTTGATGGCACCCACCAAAAACAACGAATACAGATACTGTAGGTTACTACTTAGTGATTGCTATGTTTAATTATCTGCTGTAATATTAAATGATATGCAGAGATTTGTTACATTTTATTATTATAAAAATGTTATGCTTATATTGTATTATTATGAAAAAATATGGTCTTTTGATTTTCCAAAGCCATTCTCAAAGCAAGCTGTAGAACATGTACAAAGTCATCTATCCAAGAAACAAGTGACATCAACTCTTTTTCAGGTAAGATAAAATTACCTCAAGACAATTATATCTGATTTGCTTCATAGCTGGACCCGGTGACATTCTTTTTGCATGTATGAATGGACTGTTGTTGTTGTTAGGTGCCATCGAGTTGGTGCCCGACTCAGTGACCCTATGTACAAAAGACAAAACACTATTGTTGTGCTTCTCTGCTTTTCATAGGGTTTTCAATGGCTGATTGTTTTTTGGGAGTGGGTCACTGGGTCCTTTTCCCAAGCCTATAGTGCCTGGTGTTCCTAGGCAGTCACCAATCCAGGTACTAACCAGGCCTGACCCTGCTTAACTTCCGAGATCTGACAGGATCTGATGCCACAGTGGTACTGCTGCAGGCATGAATGTACTAGAGGAAATAATTTGTAAGACCTTGATCTCACCTGGAACAACCAAAGCCTGTTTTCTCACTGCTATGTGCACCATACCTATGACAACCTTCATTGAATTCCTAAGAACGGCCATTAGAACTTTCCAGTAACATTGCATTCTATAAATCCATCAAGATAAGACATCATAAAAGAAAACTTTTCCTCATTTGACATTTTGATGTCTGTGATGAACGAGGAGTTTACAAGATTTATTTTGTAGTGTCAGGGTGTTAATCCTCCAGATTAAATAAAATTTATTTTCAGAAGTCAAGAGTGAATGCTTGAAGGACATTGAGTCACACCAAGGAATTGTTTTACCTCAACTTCCCCTATCGTGAACACAATATGATCATATAAATTTGGATGATAAGACTTAGAAAATTAATGTCTCAAGTAAAAGGCCTATGCACTTACTGTTCTTCAGCTCAAATGGCTTCTCCTCTGCACCAAAGCCTTTTGCTTCCTGGGTTTCCCATAGGGTTGGCAATGGTTTGCAAGGACGGCCAAATTCTCAAATGGGTAATGTACATTTTGTTTCCATGAATGCTATGAAATGAAAGAATATCACTGAGTAACAGAATGGTTTTCATAAAGGAAAATGATTCATTTATCCTTTTGGGGGGAAATTATTCAGTCATTTACAGTGAGAGAAGTTGATTTTTGATTTGGTATCTGACGATAGCATTTGTTTATGCAAAATGAAGTAGATTATAATACAGAGAGAATAGTAATTTGGCTGTTAGAGCATTTGGACAGTAACAAATTGGGTGTTACCTTCCCATCAAAATAATTAGATGGACTTTCCATGAAATGTAGGACCTGTCTGTCTAGCCCAGGAAGTTCTAAGCTTGAGGTCTGGAATTCAGTGACCTGACCTGGGTTTCGATCCCAGGTCTGCATCTGGGGAGCCTCTGGCAGCTTCTGCAGCTTTCCAGCTCTGGGTTGCTCTCCGTGAAGGGGGATGACAGGAGGCTTTCCTTCAGAGGAGACCCTGAGGATTCAGGGAGATCATTTCACATGGGTTACTTTGCACTGGGCTTGTTTATCCCAACCCTGCCCAGATGTTAACTGTAGATATTTTACAATCAGCAAGTGCAGTGTGAATATCTGCTTTTTACAGTCTCCATGATATTTAGGGTGAGAATTTGAGTTTTCACCTGACTTTGCCTTGGTGCACAGATAGCCCTATGGGCAATTGCATTTAACGCTGGTAAACTCTACTTTATAACACATAGTGTGTTAGTCAATTTTCTGTTACTGTAACAAGATACTTAAGGCTGGGTACCTTATAAAGAAAAAGTGCCAGTCTGGAGGCTGACAGTCCAAGATTGGGAGGCCTCAGCAGTCTGGCCTCTGATGAGGGCCCCCTTGGCTGTGTCACTTCAAGACAAATGCCATCATGGTAGGCAGGAGAGACCACATGGCAAGAGGAGAAGGAAGAGAGACCAGGAGGGGCTGGGTTGTTTTTTCACAGCAACCTTCTCATGAGAACTGACCAGAGTCTGAGGAGAACAGCATTAGTCCCTTCTTAGGGTAGCGCCCCTGTGACCTAAACACCTCCCACTAGGCTCCACCTCTTAAAGGTCCTGCCATCTCCCACATGGGCACACTGGGGACTATGTCTCAACACGTGACTCTTGGGGGGCACTCACACCACAGTCAAGCCTTAGCATGTGGGTTTCATTATTTATATTTTAGCTTTTCCTATAACATAAGTATCATTGAAACAAGATCGTTCCATGTAAGATACAAAGACCATTACAACTCTTTTTCATACCTCAGAGAACATTTGTCTAGAAGCAATTTCTTCAGTATGTCTACTTTAAAAATGCATTACTTGTTTGTTCATTTAAAAAAAAGTCTGAAAACAATATTCTGGTGAAGTTGATAAAGATGGGTGGGATGTTAAATTCATTACAATAGGGAGTTTAGCCAGTTGCAACGGCACACAAGTGTAATCCCGGCGACTCGGGAGGCTGAGGCAGGAGGATCATAAATTTGAGGCTAGAGGCAACCTGTGTAACTTAGAAAGACCCCATCTCAAGATAAAAAAATTAAACTATGGTCTGGGAGCGCAGCTCAGCGGTAGAGTGCTTGCAAAGTATGTGCAAGGCCCTGTGTTCAGCCCATAAGTGGTGTAAAAAAATGAATAAAATAGAATAATAAAATAAAATAAGGAGCATATTAGTGCCATTCACTATGACATGTACCATTGGAGGATAGTGATTAAACCATAAATAAATAAAAACTGTATGTTTGTATGTCCTGTTTACAGAATTACGTTAACCAGTAAAGTCAGTTGAAGTTCACAGTGAAATAAGAGTGATCTGAGAATAAAACAAACTGCTTTTCATTAAATCCCTCATTTGCACAATCACCTGTGGAGATAATAATTGTGTAGGTCCGTGGGTGGGGTGTCCCAGGGAAGGGACCTGGCTGGCCTAATGTGCCAGGTCCTGTGCTCCCCTGAGAACAGTCTTAGCTTTATTTAATTCCCAGGAAAGCCTTGAAAATTGGGTGTGACTGTCCTCTGTCACATAGGAAGGGACCTGAGGACCCGAGAGGGGAGGGAATACCCCTGACTGCTGCTGAGCCCTGGCCCTCTCACTGCTTGGCCAGCATGTTTGGGTCTCCTCCTGCGGGAAAGGGGCAAGGCGGGGGTTAAGAATTCCTAGAGACTTTTCTCTTTTGGTTATTTAGCAGAAGGCACGGGGTGTTGGATAAAATGCAAAAGAAAGCTGTGAACGATCCTAACTCTTTTTGTAAGTAGAAAGTCTCAGCTCTGGACGGTCAGCCCTCTCCCGGCTCTCTGAGTGCTTGATCTGCTTTGCGTTGTGGTCTCTCATTGCTTCTAAGACCTGCAGAGGGCCTGGCTAAGAGATGCAGAAAGGAAGTTCAGCCTCCCCTCTACCAAGGAAGGAACTGGGTCCCTGTGGTGTCAGGGGCCAGGCCCAGAGCCTCAGGACAGCAGTAGCCTTGAGGGGGGACCACGGTGGCTTTGGTCCTGAGCAACCTTCGCCATCGGATCTCCACCCCACTCCAGGATGTGAGGCTCCCCAGCCACTGTGGCTTTTGCAGACTTCCCGCTCTTGCCACTTGGCTTGAGCTGTGCTGTGGCCTGGTGGTGGTTCGTTCTTTTCTTTTCCTTTCTTTCTTTCTTTCTTTCTTTCTTTCTTTCTTTCTTTCTTTCTTTCTTTTCTTTTCTTTTCTTTCTGTAAACTTTCAGGATGATCTTTGAAGACCCAGAAAATGTTATAATTTAGCCCCATTGGACACATTTTAAGATATCAAGATAATTTCTGAGACCCAGGCGCGGTGGCGCACACCTGTAATCCCAGGGAATTTGGGAGGCAGAGGCAGGAGGATCACAAGTTTGAGACCTGAGGCAGTCTGCGTAATTTAGCAAGACCCTGTCTCAGAAAGAAAAAAAATGGGCTGGGGGTGCAGCTCAGTGGTCCAGCACTTGCAGAGCATGCAGGCGCAAAGCCCTAGGTTCAACCCCCAGTACTGTAAAAAAAAAAAAAAGATAGTTTCTGAAAAGATCTAATTGACTCTTGGCTGAGCTGTGAAGCAATGGCACTTCCTATTTGCACCATTCTTGATTTAAAAGCTCATCCCACAGAAGAGGAAAGTTTGTGCTGTCTTTTTTGGTAACTGCAAAGCAGCCCAGAACTGAAGTAGATTGCGTTGTCCCACATGAGGGGAAAGTGCTGTGCCCGGGGAAGCCAGGGCCCTCGCCTTCTCCCTGCTGTCATGAACTTGCTGGGGTACACCTGCTCTAGAGTTGCCCTTAGCTCCATGATTCTAAGAGGTAAAAAAATTAATTAGTAAATAGCTAATAGAAAAACCAAGTCAAGCTGAGCACAGTGGTGCATACCTGTAGTCCCAGCAGCTCAGTAGGCTGGAGCAGGAGGATTGTGTGTTTAAGGCCAGAGGCAGCCTGCACAACTTAACAAGACCGTGTCTCAAAAAAAAAAAAAAAAAAAAGTAAACTAAAAAGGGGCTGGGGGTGCGGCTCAGCGGTAGAGCACTTGCCTAGTGTGCTCAAGGCCCTGGTTTCAACCCCCTAGTACTGAAAATACAATCAACTCTATGGATCCACTAGCTTTCTGTCTTCAGAGCACCACGCAGATCGTGACTGCTCTTAGTAGTTTATAAGACAGGCTCCTTAACGGCAACTACAGGGCCCAGTGCAAAATAAAAACACAGTATCCTTTAAAATAAACATTAAGAATTTTATGATGATCGCTGGGCATGGTGGCTCCCGCCTTAATCCCAGAGGTTTGTGAGGCGGAGGCAGGAGGATCGCAAGTTCGAGACCAGAGGCAGTCTGTGTAATTTAGTGAGACCCTGTCTCAAAGTGTAAAAAAATGGGCTGGGGGTGCAGCTCAGTGGTCCAACACTTGCAGAACATGCAAGCACGAGGCCCTGGGTTCAACCTCCAATACCATACACAAAAAAAGAATTTTATGATGGTGATAGAGGACTGCTAAACCAAGCACCAGGGTCATATAAGATGGACGCCCATGAGGCTGGCCCCAGTCACTTAGGAAGTGTGTGCGACTTGCCAAGAGTTTGCAGGCTGTAGGGATATAGTGACTTCGGCTCACACCTGTCTCTGTCGTCATTGACTCTAGCGTTGGAGGTAGCTATAGAATTAATAATCCTGATGATGAGCCTCTTCATGACAACTGATCCAGCACCGAGAAGGACAAGTTCAAGGACAAGATGCTGTGGAAGTGTATAATTGGGACCCTTCCCTAGTCTGAATGTCACTGTCTTGTGTTTTTCAGTTTAATACATTCCTATTTACATAGTTTGGGAGAAGGACCCAGTAACCCACTCTCAAAAGTCAATCTACCATTGAAAACCCTATGAATAGCAGAGAAGCACTGACAATAGTGTTTTGCCTGTTGGACATAGGGTCACCATGAGTTAGATACTGACTCCATAGCACCTAACAACATTTACATGGTAGCCTGTGGCTATACCACTGTGGTGTCCCATCCTATCAGATCTCAGAAGCTAAGCAGGGTCGGGCCTGGTTAGTACTTGGGTGGGAGACCACCTGGGTACACCAGGTGCTGTAGGCCTGGGAGAAGGACCCAGCAACCCACTCCCAAAAATCAATCCGCCATTGAAAACCCTATGAATAGCAGAGAAGCACTGACAATAGTGTTTCACCTGTTGTACGTAGAGTCATTATGAGTAGGACACTGACTTGATGGCACCTAACAACAGTTACATAGTATGGGATTTCTTTTCCTTCCTTTCCAGCCATACATAGAAGAAATTTGTGAAAGTCTTCGAGGCAACATATTTCAAAAATTTATGGAAAGGTAAGGAAATGTATACATACTATGTATGTGTGTAGGTATATGTCATTTTACCCAGTACATGCCATGACCTACATGCCAAACTTTATATTAGACTGTTTCTGAGATACTTTATCTTACAGTTTTTGAATTTGTATAGCTTGACATCTCTTTGGCCTTCCTTTCTTTAACTTTAATATGGTCTAAAATTTAAATCGACTGGAGAACCTCCACTTAAAAAATATTTTATTGAGAGACCTTTGTTAATTCAAGTTTGACTATGATGTGTCTGATGGATTTGTTTGGGTTTTGAAGGCATATCTCCCCAAAGTAGGACAAGGCTGAGCTTGATTCTTTTTCTTCTTCTTCTTCTTCTTTTTTTTTTTTTCCTTCTTGTACTTGGGAGTTGAAACCAGGGCCTCGCACATACTTTGCAAGTGCTCTGCCACAGGGCTGCACCTCAACCCACTTTTCATTTTTTTATCTTGAGACCAAGTCTTGCTAAATTATGCAGGCGGCCTCTGGCCTCAAACCTGTAATCCTCCTGCCTCTACCTCCCAAGTTGCTGGGATGACAGGTGTGCCCCACTGTGCCCAGTTTGAACTTGGTTCTTTATGTAATCATGGACTTTCTGAAAAGGGGAATATCTGTTTGTGATCAAGGGCATCACTCACACACCTGATAAATGTGTCCCTGTGAGTTCCCCAGACCCTAGGGCATATTTGTCCTATCGTATTCTGAGGTTTGTGGATGGCACCTACAGAAATGTTCATCTCATGTTCTCTGTGGACACCTGCCAGTGCCTCCTTCAGTGCCTCTGTCACAGTGCACAGTTGGAATTGGACTTTCTAAAACTGAATCTGCCTTCACCCCGACTGTACCTCTTGTCCACAAACGTGGCTCATTTCTAGACAATTACCATGATGACTGTGTCTCGTTGCTGGAGCAGTGTGCAGCTGCTCCATAATTGCACTTTACAAACAAATTCTTCTTTTCTGTAGTTTCCTTCTCCCCATGCTCACAGAACTAAAGCAATGAAAAAAAAAAAAAAAGGCTATGTTGTGCTTCTAGAGTTCACGAGATAATTTTGTCCTGGAATAGAGTCAATACTTTGGGGAACTAATACTCATACAAAGATCTCACTTGCCTGAGTCATAGTGGAAACTTTGCCAAAGCAGCACAGTGAAGCTGAGGTGGGTGGGTTGCTGCCTGCGGGCTGGGCTTCAGCCTCATCGCCGCCTGTCTGCAGTGCTGCTGCCTCTAAACTCTACCCTCGCCTGTCTCTCGAGTCCTCCTTGCTTTATGTGATCTTTGGGGAGGAGGGGACAGTTGGGATGGTAATTAAAAGTGGGGAGGAGGCTGCTAGCTGGGTGGGTTGTAATTCTGGCCGCACCTTTCACCTGCTCTGGGCTAACATGCATAGCCCTTCCCTCCAGGAGCCACCATCTCTTATCATGGGGAGTACAAAGGAAGTGGCTTGCGGTGTAGGCAAGCAAGGATGCCTCAGGTTATTGAAGTAATTACTATTTTGTGTGAATGAGCTATTTTTAAAGTCATGGTGTTAATTCTTACACTTTTCAGTTCTTTTTATTTTAAAGCATTTTCTTTCTTTCTCTCTTTTTTTGCCTGCCTGCCTGCCTGCCTTTGCTTGCTTGCTTGCTTTCTCCCTCCCTCCCTCCCTCTTTCTTTCTTTCCTTCTTTCTTCCTTCCTTCCTTCCTTCCTTCCTTCCTTCCTTCATTTCTTTCTTTCTTATGCATTTTCAAATTAGAAAAAATTAAAATCCCTGTCAGGTCCTGAGTATGGAGTCTGCATTTTGAAAAGCATGGGCCCTCTGTAAATATGATCATGTAGCCTTTGGCATCACAGGGACCCAGTGGGTGGGTCCACTAAGGGGCTCGTGGCTGAGGTGGTTTTCCGGTGGCTGCTCTGCAATCTGAAGATAAGAGGAAGTCCTGGGTGTAGGCAGTTTGGGCCATGGCTCTGCTACTTTCTGGGCAGGCCTGAAGCTGGAGGGACGGCTTTCTGTCGCCTCTCTGAGGCCCATGAGCCCAGGTCAGGCAGTGAACTGCAGTTGCTCTGCAGAGGAAGCCGGAGTCTGTATCGGCCTTACCACTGGCAGGCATCTCTGGCCCTTTAAACTCTGGCCTCCCTGAGAGGCATCTGCAAAGATCTGGCTGCTAAAGCGGGTAACGGCCACCACAGCTTTTCCGCTGTCACAGCTGTTGATTAGGAATAGTGTGCGCTCAAGTGACCCACTGGAGGCGCAGAGCCTGGACACCCAAGGGCCATCTGCGCATCTCAAAGAGGAACCTGCGATGGCAAGTCCATGCTTAGTGGGCAAAATGTGTGGGTACTTCTCTCTTCCTAATGTGCCAGCTCTCCAGGCTAGCTGTAAAAATGTGTCAGAGCCCATCCCCTTCAGCACCTCTGAACTCCACTTCTTGGAGGAGAGAGGAAAAGCCAGCCCCTTGCACCAAGGGGATCTCGAAGGCCAGTGCCAGGTTTACACCGGGAGCCCCTCCCGGCCACAGGGCTGTGCCTTCTGCATGGGCCAGGCTTTAAAAGCTGTTTGGAAGCTCTCAGAATATAATTTTAATTTGCCACCTTCAGAGAGGTGGTAGGGGGAGTAGTGAAAGATTCCTTAAAAGTCATTTTAGACTCACTGAAAAAAGTTGCTATAATTTATGAAGAATTCTTCTGGTTTTGGTCCCCCCGCCCCCGCCCTGTACCAGGAGGTTCTGGAGTGTTAAACCCAGGGCCTCACATATGTTAGGCAAGTGCTCTTCCACTGAACTGCAACCCCAGTCCATTTTTATTTTTTATTTTAAGACAAGGTCTTGGTAGGTTGTGTAGACCACCTCTGCCTTGAACTTGCTGGGATTATAGGCCTGCATGGGCTGCATAAGCCCATAGCTGCACCACTGTGGCATCCGATCCCATCAGATCTCGGAAGCTAAGCAGGGCTGGGCCTTGTTAGTACTTGGATGGGAGACCATCTGGGAACACCAGGTGCTGTAGGTTTGGGAGAAGAACTCATCAACCCACTCCCCGCAAAAATCAGCAATTGAAAACCCTGTGAATAGCAGAGAAGCACTGACAATAGTGTACGTAGGGTCACTGAGTCAGACACCGACTTGATGATACTAACAACCACAACAATGGGCCACAGCACCCTCCTCTGGTTTTGATTTTTGATTACTAGCCTCTGAAATATTTGTAAAGGGTCCTTATTTTTTAAAGGCCCATTCGGTGAGGCCCCTGGGGCATTGTGACATTTGGATGTTGTCAGGCATTCTCTTATGTGTTGTTACTGCCTTTAACTTGTTCCTGCTCCATAAGAATTCCCTCCTTCCCTCCATCCTTCCTCCTTTCTCATGCTGGGTTCATTCTAAGAACCCTAAATCCTGTATCTATGTAAGGAGTCATGCCAGGGATTAGTTGAGATCCAACCATCAACAGGAATAGTCTCTGCTTTCAAGAAGTAGTTACTTTAGTATGTCCTTCCTTCCTTCCTTCCTTCCTTCCTTCCTCCCTCCCTCCCTCCCTTCCTTCCTCCCTCCCTTCCTTCCTTTCTCTTTCCCTCCCTTCTTTCCTTCCTTCCTTCTTTCTTTCCCCTCCCTCTCCCTCTTTCCCTCCCCCTCTCCCCATCTCTCTTTCTTTCTCTCTTCCTCTAGTGCTAGGGATTGAACCCAGGGCCTCATGCATCTTAGTCCAGCACTCTACCACTGAGCTACATCATCCCCAGCCCAATAGTATGCATTTTGTTTCCTTGTCTACTTAGTAATAAACACCTTACAGATATGTTGTGCATTAACAAGAGAAAGAATCAAAATAACGTGCATATTAAGTAGCTATTGGAGGGGAATTTTTGCGACTTTGCGGGTGGAGAAGGCACTCCTCAAGAGCTGAGTGGGTCCTGGAGCACGTCACAGCCGTGAGGCCCCCTGTACCCGTGTGAGGGCTTCTCTTCCATATTCTTCCTATCTTTGAGAGACAGTGCTAAGTTTAGATTATGAAGAAGCTCTGGAGCCTGTGGGTTAGGGTTCAAGTACAGCTCTACCCACTTCCTGTGGGACCTTGGCCTAGTCACTTACCATTTGGCTGACTTGGTCTTCCCAGCTGTAAAATGGGGTTGTAACAATACCTGCTCATAGAGATACTGAAAAAAGTCCATGAGCAGGGCCTGGCACATAGAGAGCACAGTATTTAAGTGTTTGGTAGCTTTAAAATTATTTATAAGTATTAATTCTTTGTCATTTAGATTTGCACTGTCCAATATGGTAGTCACTAGCCACATATAGCTACTGAGCACTTGAAATGTGACTTGAATCTAAATTAAAATGTGCTATAACTGCAAAAGTCTGCAGCTGATCCCATCAGATCTCAGAAGCTAAGCAGGGTCAGGCCTGGTTAGTACTTGGATGGGAGACCGCCTGAGAACACCAGGTGCTGCAGGCTTGGGAGAAGGACCCGGCAGCCCACTCCCAAAAACAATCAGCCATTGAAAACCTTATGAATAGCAGAGAAGCACTGACAATAGTGTTTCACCTATTGTACATAGGGTCGCTATGAGTCAGACACCATCTAGATGGCACCTAACAACAACATAACTGCAAAAGACACACCAGACCTCAAGAGTATTCCATTCATAACTTCATATTGATTACAATTGGGTGTAATAGGTTTTTTTTTGACATATTGGATTATATAAAATGTATTGTTAAAATTCACATATATGCATGGCTTGTGTTATTGCCCTGTTGGACAATGCTGATTCAAATAAAAATATCACCATAGCTTATGACAGTTAAAGGAGAGACATGAAATCTTTCATTTAAAGTGTAAAATAAAGCGATGGACGCTAATAAATGCTTTGTAAAAAAGTGTTTTAGAAACCTTGTCCTAGGTATGAAGCCACACACGTAGTACAATTTCAGTTTACCTTGTAATGCTGTTCTAGAAGTCCAGTAAATTTGATGTTTAACTCTTTAGTAATTCTTTGCATTCTCTTTTAGTGACAAATTCACTAGATTTTGTCAGTGGAAGAACGTAGAGTTAAATATTCATGTGAGTACCCTCTTTTTCTCTTTCCTCTTTTTAAAAGAAAAACTTCCTCCCGCTTAACCTCGTGAGAAAATATTCTGGAACCTACTCCCCATGGGTGTGTGGCCTAAACAGATGTCATTCTTACAGCCTCCTGTTTTAAAAATCCATCCTCCCACGCTCACTGACGAACAGCTGCAGCTTTGACTCTGTTTTCTTTTTTTCACATTCGTATAAGAATGTTCTTATTTACCTAAGAGAGGATATTTTAAGCCATAATTGACTAACACTTTAACAAAAATAGTAAAAATACAAATCTTCTACTTAATATAACTTCCATGTGTCCTGTCCCTTGCTGTGCTTGTAAAGTTCTTTGTCGTATTATTGGATATAATCATAAAACATTGGGTGTGATGTTAAAAATGATGACATTTCTTAGAAGAACCACATTGTACCTTTTTATTATTTTGAGAATGACAGAAGCCATCTCCAAACTTGGGCCACTCTCTAGCAGTTGGTTCCTTAGCGGTGAATCTTCCTTTAGCGCTCAGCTTCAGGAACTGTAGGGATGGCGCTGTCTTTGGTTCACCTTCAGCACGCACGTGCCTTCACACAGCCTCTCTGTCCTGCTCTTTGCCTTCTCCCTCCACATAGGCTGGTGATTGGGCAAATGAATCAATAGTATCTTTTTTTAAATTTTTTACTTAAAATAGTACTGTTGGAAGAATAATTTTTTTAAACTTCCCCTTCCATCCGATTTCCTGACAGTGTTCAGAAGCCAGAGGCAGTAACACAACATAAAGGGAAAAATCCCTAATGTCTGCTTTGGATCTTTCGCACATGTCACTCCTCCTGCAGATCCCCATGTCCTTGAGGACTCTGAGTATTGCCTGTGAAGCGTGTGGACCGAGGGCAGCCTGATGTGATGCAATGTAGACGGGACGTTTTAAGGCTTGTGTGGGGGAACGCTTCGAGAGTCTCACCCTTAATTTGCCAGGACACACAGACTAAAAGGCACTTGCTGTTGGCCGACGGCCTCCTACTATGAATGTGGGGTTCACTGTGTGCCTATGCACCTCTGAGGGCTATCGAAACTACGCATGCACTCAGGCATCACTGAGCTGTCATGGACTAAAGGAGAACGCTTATGAATAAAGCCTCTTTATGTCTTTCCCACGTTTGGTCTGGTTTCATGCCCACATTCCCAGCATGAGCCCTCTCTCTTCACTGATAGTAGCAATGAGAGGTTCACGTGGCTGCCCATGTTGGGCGTTCTGATCAGATGGGCCATGATTCAGAAAACACAGATGCCCTCGACACGGACTCTTGTCTCTCTACCATGACACGTCCCGGATCTGTTGGGTTGTTCCCAGATTTTAGACCTTAGCGTAGCTGAGGCGGCTTCTCATTTTGACTAGACATGTCGTACCTCCCTGTCCTCAAGTTCTATCTCTTCAACCTAAGACTTACAGAGTGGAAAAATATTCTGGTTGACTTGGTTCCCACTCTGTCCCCATCCCGTTTGCCTTTGTTTTGTGCTCTGTGTACCATGGAGGTGGAACAACAGAGGTCATAGACAGTTTTACCTGGCATGTACCTTTTGGTATAGCCTGGGCATTGTACCTTTTAGTATAAGGAATCCATCATGGAAGGAGTAGATCCCCTCATCAGAATCACTGTATATGTTTTGCATGAGAGAAATCTTTGTAATAACAATGACATCATGGTTTCAATTTGTACTTTGATTCCGCAGTTGACCATGAACGATTTCAGTGTGCATAGGATCATTGGACGAGGAGGATTTGGAGAAGTATATGGTTGCAGGAAAGCAGACACTGGAAAAATGTAAGCTTCCTGTTTTCTATTTTACCAGAACTATTAAGAGCATTTTATGTTTGCATCCAAAGAAAATCTCTGTATAAAAGTATGGAAACCGATTATCTCCCTCTTGAAGTAATTTTGCGCAGAAAGAAATTGACTGTGTCTTGTTCAGCATGGTGAATGCAGACAGTAAGCCTGACCCTCCACCTCTTAGGGCTAGTGGGAAGACAAACAGAAACCAGATATGGGATTACCTGCTATGGCTCAGGCTTTGGGTGGCAAGCTGGGAGTCTGGAGATGAGTAAGGAGCAAAAGGGTGATTCCTGACAACCAGGGGGGTGTGACATTCAACCTCCCAATCAGATCATGCTGCAGGGAATTCTTTGCTTTGCAAAAGAGAGACATTCTTTTCTAAACAAAGACCAAACTACTGTTTGTGTAAGCAGTGAGGGCGACCCAGCATTTCAGGAGGCGTTGGTGCTGTGGATCAGTGGCTGGTGCTTGAGGTGGGGCAGCCCTGCTAATGCCAGTCAGTGACCTTGGGCTTTGTCGCTCATCTCAGGGCCTCGTCCTGGGGAAGGTGGAGGGGAGGAAATCCAGCGCACATGAGCTCGTCGAAGGGTCTCCTGGAGAGCCAACAGTGCTGCTCTTAAATGTGGGGGATTTTTCTCTTTTAATTATTAGAGCTGGACATACTTCTCAGAGCAAAAGAGGATGGGAAAATAGGATTTGATAGACCCAGAAACAGAAGTTTGCTTAAGCAATGGCCATTTTGGAACAGGGAGTGGCTTCTAAAATCGTTGAGTCATATGCAAGGCCCTGGGTTCAGCACCTATACCTCAAAGAAAGAAGAAAATGTTCCTTACCATAAAATAAGCCTGCAGCTGTAGCCCTGTGGCATCTGATCCTGTCAGATCTCAGAAGCTAAGCAGGGTTGGACCTGGTTAGTCCTTGGATGGGAGACCACCTGGGAACACCAGGTGCTGTAGGCTTGGGAGAAGGACCCGGCAACCCACTCCTAACCCACTCCTAAAACTCAATCTGCCATTGAAAACCCTATGAACAGCAGAGAAGCACTGACAATAGTGTTTTGCCTGTTGTACATAGGGTTGCTATGAGTCAGATACCAACTCCACGGCACCTAACAATAGCACAACAAACCATAAAATACTTAAAGAACACATCACTTCATATGTTCTCAATATTTCATCCTATAATTAAGGAAATTAATAACTCATCAACCAGTGAATTTGAACTTGTGGACAAGTGGATAAAATAACAAACTTGAAAGTTTACCTCTGTTTTTATATGCATGGTAGATTTTGGTTAAAAAAGAACTAAGTACATTTTCTGTATCCGACCCTCTGAGATCCCTTCAGCCTGAGCTGCAGGAAGTAGACCATCTGCTGGGAATTTATAGGTGCAAGCACAGAATTTTCACTTGTAAAGGCAATGTAAAAATTCCCTTTTAGCTTTCTGCTGCGTATTGAGTTCCTGTTTTTCACCTGTGATGTACAGAACATGCCACATACCTTGCCTGTGTTTTCTCAATATGAGTTTGTTTCTTGTTCCTGAAAACCTTGTCAACTGGTTTTCTCAATTACCTTTAACCAGTGATATGAAAATCTTACTTTTATATTATTTGAAATATAATACATTATAATGAAGATTAAAAACAAATTAATTAGAGTCTTACATTCTGTACACTCTTATCAAAGCTTAAGCATTGGTAAATTAACTCACGGCTTCATTCAGTGAAATACCACACTCTCCCCACCCTCCACCATACTTGTTGTTGTTAGGCACCATCAAGTTGGTATCTGAATCACAGGGACCCTACGTACAACAGGCAAACCACTATTGTCAGTTCTTCTCTACTATTCATACAGTTTTTGATGGCGGATTGTTTTTTGAGAGTGCATTGCTGGGTCCTTCTCCTAAGTCTATGGTATCTGGTGTTCCCAGGCCATCTCCCAGCCAAGGACTAACAGGTCTAACCCTGCTTAGCTTCTGAGATCTGACAGGATTGGACTCCACAGTGGTACAGCTGCAGACCCTGCAACACTAGGCAGGAGCAATACCCACAATCTTTATTTCACATTTATTTATAAATACATTTTATCAGTACTGGGGTTTGAACCCAGAGTCCTGTATGCTAGGCAAGCGCTGTACCACTGGGCCACACCTTCAGGTCCTTTTTCATTTTTCATTTTGAGGCATAGTCTTACTAAGCTATGCAGACTGTCTCTGGCCTTGAACTCAGGTTGCTTCTGCCTCAGCCTCCCAAGGCATTGGAATAAATAATTTTTTATAGCCATCTACTTTATCCTTCATTTAATTGGGACCTCTATCCATGTAATGATATAAATATCTTAAATACTGCTTGACTTTTTTCCCCCATAGTCCATGCAAATGAACATTTCTTGCATGATGCCCAGATGCCATTTTGCTGCTTTCCCGCACTGCTTAAGTCTTGAGAAACTTTCTGAAGCATGATTGGTACTGCTTAGCTCCATCTAGCTATAATGGCAGCACAGATTTTGCAATACTCTTTATGCTTTTAGGTATGCGATGAAATGCCTGGATAAGAAGAGGATCAAGATGAAGCAAGGAGAAACTTTAGCCTTAAACGAAAGGATCATGTTATCTCTTGTCAGTACAGGTGTAAGTACCCAACCTCTAGTGTTGCTTTTCTAATTTGTCTGTCTGTTTGAGAACAAGGCAATATCTTTTATGTTTCCAACCCGATTTCAGGATGGGCTGATTCCTAGGTGGGTAAGAATTTGATATTGCCTCTTACTCGATGTTGGAAATTAGGGAAGTCTGGCAGCTCTCACTATGTACACCCACAGCTTCTCTCTTCAGTGCCTGATCATTTGCCCTTAACTTCCTCCTTCTCAGAGTATCAGAGCTGACATGGCAGAAAAGAACCATGGAAGAAAAAAAGATCATGTGAATATAGTAAAATATTGGCTACCCGATGGAGAAAGCCTAACCTGGAGAGCAGGAATAGGCAGCTCCTGCCCTTCACGAGCCTGGCAGAGGGAGCCCCTTGGGTTGGCCCCCTCTATACTGACCTTTTGGAGTCGGCGCTAGTCAATGTCTCCTTTGAAGGTGACTTCTGCCCCTCAAAACTCGCTGCTGCGTACAGCCACGGACTTGGTCATTTCCACTTCCAGCACTACATTTACACCAGGAGGACGCTTAGTTTGTACATCAAGCTGTCGTTTTTAACGCAGCACTTGGAGAAACAGACTCTTACCTGGAGTTGTCTTTCCGTTCAAAACAGCTTCCCACCGTGACTTCTTTTTCTGTGTGTGGTACTGTCAACCATCAGAACCTTGGTGCACACCTGTAATCCCAGCGACTCAGGAGGCTGAGGCGGGAGGATCGCAAGTTTGAGGCCAGAGGCAACTTGAGCTACTTAGCAAGATGCTGTTTCAAAAATAAAAAGAGGGTTGGGGTGCAGCTCGGTGGTGTGGTGCTTCTCTACCGTGCATGAGGCCCTGGGTTCCATGCCTAGCACCGCAACAAAACAACAACAACAACAACAAAACCCCATAAATGGCTTTTATTTATTTGTTCACTGCCTATGTGTAAAAAGGCATATTCAGAGTAGCTCCCCTCAGAAAGCTGTGTGCCTGTGCAGGTGGGCATCAGAAGCCGGGGTTCCGAGTAGGGTTAGGGGTCAGAACCCATCAGGGGCAGGGCGGACTCTTCCTACGTATCTCACGGGAGTTTCTCGTGGAACACCCACTCAGGGCAGGTTTATGCTCAGGGAGCTTTGTGGGGGGTCCTCCAGATATCACCCTTGGATTTCACACAGGGTCATCTGCACCTACACGGAAGGAGTTAAATTTTAATAGCTAGTTAAAGAATTCCTTTCAAGTAGTGGGCAACGAACCAAAAACCCAGAGACACTAATTTCCTTTCCTACTATCTCTGGATGCCCTGACTGCTGTGCCTTTCCCATTAGCCCTTTGGATGCCAAGCAGTTTTTGCTCATCACCTGCATTTCTTGTGCTTTGGTTAATATTATTTTAGCATTAGTTTTCAGGGCTGGGGTTTCACTCAGTTGGTAGAGTGCTGCTCCATACTCTCTGAGGACCCGGGTTCCATCCCCAGCATGACAAAAACGGGAGCAGGACGTGGCAATCCACTCCTGAAGCAATCACCACTCAGCCACTGAAAACCTTATGAGGGTCTCTGTGAGTCAGACATGGCTTGACAGCATCTAACAACAACAGGTTTAGATGTCAGTCTTTCTAGAAGGCCTGTTGAAGCAAAAGAAGAGCATAATTTAGCTGAACTGTAACAAATGAAAACTGCATGACTATAAATAATTTCTAACTGTGTGCTTCTACCTTCCAATACACAGACACGTAGCCCTTCAAATAAGCTGTTTATGTGTGTGGCCGTGTGTGGCCAAGTTCGTCCCTGTTGGGAACAGGAGCTGAGGCCCCTGCCTGCTGCGCTGGGGTTAGTGTGAATGGCATTGGCTGCTAGCCTCTATTGCAGTTGTCTGTGTCTTAGGTTTTAAACATGCACATACTCAGTAGAGGTTATCTTGTTATGTGCCTTCAAGTCAGTATCCAACTCATAAGCGACCCTACGTACAACAGGTGAAACACTATTCTCAGTGCTTCTCTGCTATTCATAGGGTTTTCAATGGCTGATTGTTTTTTGGGGAGTGGGTTGCTGGGCCCTTCTCCCAAGCCTACAGCACCTGGTGTTCCCAGGCAGTCTCCCATCCAAGTACCAACCAGGCCTGCCCCTGCTTAGCTTCTGAGATCTGATGGGATCAGATGCCGCAGTGCTACGGCTGCAGGCGCTAGAGATTATAAGTATTATTAAAACATTAATTTTCAACGAGTTATCGCACAGCCTCATTTATTTTCAAGAAAGCCATGGGAAAAGTGTTTTGATGTTGGAAAAATATCAGGACAGTTTCCACACAGCACTTTAATATTTACTTTATTTACACAAGGGGGAATATGGTTAAGAAGCTGTATGAATCCTCACTGGTCTGACCTTAAGGGAATACATTTTTAAAATGAGGTTATATTGGGCCACTACTTTGAGCTTATTTAAAAGAATTATTTATATGCATATCAAAATAGTAAACTGTATGTTTTTAAAATTTATACACATGTGATTTAACTTGAAGACTTATAGTAAAGTTACTCAGAGTTGTCTTTTGCTAATCAAAGGTGACTTTTTGTAAGATTTCAGTGATGCTCAATTGAAACTAAGCTCATCAGGTGCTACTCTAGATGGGCCTGTGTCTTGGGGGCTTCTTGTGACCAAGAACGAGACCGAGCAGCATTTACTATTGTGGTTTTCTTCTTATTGGAAGTTTCCTTTGGTTTTTGTTTTCTTCCCCTGAGTCTCGAACTGGGTCTTCTCACCCTGTAATGAGAGGGCAGGAATGACTGTTCCTGGCCTCCTTGCACAGTGCTTGCACAGTTGTTGTTGTTAGGTGCCGTTGAGTCGGGTCCAACTCATAGCGACCCTATGTACAGCAGAACGAAACACTCCCCGATTCTGTGCCGGGCACACGATCTTATTTATGCTTAAGCCCATTGTTGCAGACACTATGTCAATCCATCTGGTGGAGGTTTTTCCTTTTTTTTGTTGACCTGCCACTCTCCCAAACATGATGTCTTTCTTCAGGGATTGACCCCTCCTGACTACATGTCTGAAATACATAAGACACAGTCTAGCCATCCTTACTTCCAAGGAGCACTCTGGTTGCACAGTAGAAAGGGAAATAGGCATGATGGAGAACTGAGAGCAGCGTGCCTGCGACAGGGGAAGAAGAGCGAGCACGCAGCCTTTTGAGACAGAAGTCTCACGGCTCCATCACAAGCGAGCTTGACTCACTCTTTCCTTGGACCATGGTTGGGTACTTGGGGGGAGGGGGAGGCACTACCACCTGCTGGGATCCGAAAACCTGACTTTGTTTTTGCCCCCCATTGAGACGTGCAAAAGAGGTGGTACTATTCAGGGATCTTGGAAATGTGCGGGTAATTGGGACAGGTGGCCAGAGCTATAGCAGACAGTAGCCGGGCTTGGGAGGCCGTTCAGGACAGAGATGCTGTGGGCCCATGCCTGGGAGGTGGCAGCACGCATCTGGGTCCCCATCCCCGAGGGTGGAGGAATTGAGAACGGGCTGCACAGCCGTGGTCGGAAGGGCTGGGGGCAGGGTGTGGAGCTGAGTGACAGAGAGAGGCCAGCCCAGGCGTAGGGAGCTTCTCGGCCGACACTGAGGGTCAGGTCGGCAAATACCTGGCGGCCGCTGGGAACTCATGTTTTAGGTGAGGCACTAACATGCATGTCAAGCCTTGCGTTTGAAAAGATGGCCATCTGCTTTGAGAATTTGCTAGAGGAAATGCCCCCTGGTCCCGTTCCATCACAGTTTTCTGGGATTTCCTGCAATGCTTGTCCTTCTGCTCCCTCCTGGTAGCACACTGGGCAGCCAGGTGCCCCCACAACAGCCTTATGCAAGGGCCTGAGCCTGTGAGCTTTACATTTCCTCAAGCTGCTGCCTTCTTTTCATTGGTCAGCGTTCGGGGCCTCTGTGCCTGGATATTGAGCAAAACTGGTCTGGTGTCTGCTCGGCATCTGGAGGGACGAGGGTCACCGGCAGTGGGTTCTGTGGTGCTACCCCGATCTTCCTCTTTCCCTGCTCTTTTACTCACACCCGGTCAGTGATAAAGACAACAGGACTTCAGGTAAAGCGCTGAAAGCCAGTTTTGATTTGTTCCATAAGCACTGACATTAGGGAAGCACGTGAGCTCCGATCTAACATGCACAGAGGGCCCCAGGTCAAGGGTGGGCTGCGGGGCACGCGTGGTCCAGGGGGTGAAAAAGTACACAGATCGGGAAGGGGGCTGTTCTGTGTGAGGCCCCTGCAGGTCTGCTGGGGGGCTTGTTGAAGCTGGGCTCCTAGGCTCCCACAGAGGCCAGGGGATGGCTAGTCTACAGGCATTGGCTGGGGTAAATGGTGCATGCTTTGGGTAGCCTCGGTCCCTCCTAGGCAGGTGCCGAGAGGCACAGGGGTGGCCCCACAGACCCCACAGAGGTGTCCCAGGCTGTGAGAAACCATGTTAGTGCTTGTTCAGGTCTTGAGCGGTCAGGGTCGAGGCCTGGTCGAAAACTGTTCAGAGGAGGCTGGTGAGAGCTGGGTCATCGACAGCCTTTGCCCAGTGCTGGGCAAAGCTGCCTTGTAAGGAGCCTGGCCCTGAGCTGAACCCTGGACAGGCTCAGGGGATAGGGGCCTCCCATTGTGGCCAGTGACCAAATTTCTCTGTGACCTCAGGCAAGTTGTTTCTCTTACTGTGGGGCAGGGGGCTTAGTTTTCTAGTCTTTAAGGACATCAGACCTGGTATATTTTTTTTAAAGGAACCCTTTCTACTTGAGTAGCCTATGATTCTAAGTCTAAAACTCATGTCCTGTCTTAATAATGTAAAGAGACTCTGGCCTTGTGCTCTTTCCTCAAGGACATCGGTAGGAGGACCACATGCCATCATGTTTACAAATCCCCCAGTGGAGGGGCCCCTTGTCCCCTGGTGATGTGAGGGCAGTTCTGAGCTCTAGCTGGGGGAGACTCTGGCTTTCCTGGGTTCTGCGTCCTCCTGCTTCTCTGCTCTGTGAATGAATTGCTCTCGGGATCAGAAGGAGGAGCCCAAGGGGAATCTGCGCCCCCCCCCTAGGAAAAAGCATGTTATTTGGAGTAGAACAAAGGCTAACAGAGAGGCATGGGTGGGTTCCAGGCAGGCGGGGCCACCAGAGAGGCCAGAGGACTTTTAGCAGAAAGAGCATAGCACTGTATTTTTATCTACTTGAGGCAAAAGAAACCTTGGCAGCAGTACACACGAACACCGCCTCAAAAGAACTCCAAGGAACACCACATAAATGCAAAATGAATTTTTTAATCTGCCCCGAAGTAATTTTCTCGGGAAGATTTAGTTCAAGTTTATAAATCTTTATTATACAGGAACATGTTAACTCAAAATCTATACGCGTTTCACATAGAGGATTCAACCATGCCCATTCTGTTTATAGATTATCCTGTGGAATGTTGAACATTTCCTCAGGAATTTAATGATTCTTCATGTCTGTGGATATAGATAGTCCCTGCCCTTTCAAAATTTGAATTAGTGGCAGATACGCACTGTGCATAGAATCTACGTTGATCTCATGGTAAATCTAGCAGAGTACTGATGGAATTTTCACAAAGAAACCCATGTGTGTCTGGCACCCAGGCCAGGAGATGGAAGGTTACCAGTATTTCCAAAGTCTCCTTGCACCCCTTGGAACCAGTAACCCCATACCCAGGCTGGCCTCTCTCAATAATTCTTGCACCATGGTTTAGCTCTGGTCATTTTGTTTGAACTTTATATAACTGTGATCCTTGGTGTCTGATTCTCCCTTCCTGTCAAGTGTGAGACTCACCTGTGTTACTGCACGGAGCAGTGGCTCATTCTATACCTGGAGAGCAGAGATCAGCAAGCCTGTGTGGCCCTAGGACAAAATCTAGCCTATGGCCTGACTTTGTACACCCAAGAACTAAGAACGGTTCATATGTTTGTAAAGGATCAGAAGGAAGAGAAGCGAAGAACAGGTGATGGAGTGTATGTGTGGCTTGCAGAACGTTAAATACTTGCTATTTAGCCTTTTGCAGAACACGTTTGCTGACCCCTGCTCCAGGGTGTTCTGTTGTGCAAATATACCACCCTGATTCATCCAGTCTACCACTGGTAGACTTCTAAAGTCTTTCCTGGATCATTTTGAATAGCGCTGTTCAAGTGTATCTGAACAACATTCTTATGCAGATCTCCTGGTGCCTATAAGGTGCAGATTGCTGCTAGATATCTACTTTGGAGTGCACTTGCTGGCACATAGGGTTCGCAAGCGGTGGTAAATACCACCAGTTGGCTAAAGTTGTTGGGTATTCCCAGCAGCTGTGTGTTAAAATCCCACCGGCCCCTTACTTTTCAAACACTTGGCTGTTATTGGTTTTAACTTTAGCTGTTCTTGTGGGTTTTGGTGGTAACAGGTTGTGGTTTTAGTTTGCATTTTCTTAGAGAGACAGCTAAGGTTGAGCATCTACTTGAGCATCTACTAAAGGTCATTTAGTATCCTCTTATGTGAAATCCTTAATTAAAATAAAAATAATTATGGCATTTTTCTATTGGGTTGTTTGCCTTTTTCTTTATTGATTCCTAAGAACTTATTATATATTCTAGATATGCATTCTTCATGTGTTTACAGGTTACAAATATCTTCTCCCACTCTGTGGCTTGTCTTTCTACTTCCTTAATGGTGTCTCCTGATGGACAAAAGTTCTTCATTTTATTATAGTCCCATTTAGTCAATATTTTGATTGTTAGTGGGTTTTTTTTTTTGTGTGTGTGGTCTATTTAAGAAATCTTTGGTTGCTCTAAGATCATGAGGATATTCTCTTGTTTTTCTTCCAGCACCTCTGTTGTTTTATTTTTTATATTTTGACTGACCTCATGGGAAGTGATTTTAGTGTGTGCTGTGAGGTTCATGTTTTATTCTACAGATACTCAGTTGTTCAGCACCACTGACTGAAAACCCCCTCTTTCCTGCGACCCTCATATGTCATTTTTCTCCCAATTCAAGAGACCATTTGTATGTTGGTCTGTTCTAGGATTCTCTGTTCTGTCTGTCCTGTTTGAATTACTATTACTGTGTAGTAAGTCTTAATATCTGCCACTGCAAGTTTTTCAGCTTTGTTTTTCTTCAAGTATATCTGAGTTTTTCTTGGCTGCTTACATTTGCAAAAATTTTGAAACCAACTTGTCAATGTTCATCTTAATTAAGGCTGTATAGAATCTACAGATTAACTAGGGGGAAGTTGAAATCTGTTTACAATTGTGTTATTCAATTCCTGACTGTGGTGTGTTTTTCCACCTTTTTTTTTTTTTTTTCCAGTACTGAGGGGTTGAACCCAGGGCCTTGTGCATACTTTGCAAGTGCTCTACCTCCGAGTTGCCCTCCCAGCCCCTTTTTATTTTTTATCTTGAGACAGATTCTTGACAGGTTACATACACTGCCTCTGGCCTCAAACTTGCAGTCCTCCTGCCTCCTCCCCCAAGCGCCTCTGGGATTACAGGCATACATCACTGCATCAGACTTATTTTTTCACTTTCAAAACCTAGCTTAATTCTATTTTATCCTCAGTGTTTCAAAAACAATAACTCAGATCCTGTTCCCTCCCATGGTATAGTTCTTCTGATTTCGGAAGCAGAGATTGAAACAAATATTTGGCCAGCCAGAACCAAAATGTTGGCCAACCAAGGCTACTGAGACCATAGCAATTTTTCCATAAAATCTAGTCTTGTGAAGAGGATATAATTAGAATAGTGTCATGACTGAATTCAGGTAGGAGAGAACCTTCAAGCTCATCTGGTCCAATGGTTAATATTGTGTCTCTAGCACTTAATCTCTCACCAGATCTGCCGTGCTGTGACTTCTGAAATTACCAGGTAGGCACCATGCTTGGCGCTCAGGTAACAGCTCAGCCAACATCCATGGTGTAGTGTCCGGTGGTGCAGGAGGTACTTTCTGCTCTTCTCATAAACTTGTGTCTCTCCCCCCTAGGATTGCCCCTTTATTGTCTGCATGACCTATGCCTTCCACACTCCAGACAAACTGTGCTTCATCCTCGATCTGATGAATGGTAAGCAAACCCTAGGCCCCGGACTCAATCGAAGGACTCTGCATGGGGGCCAGCCTGAGCTCATGGCCAGCTGGCACTCTGGATCTTTTCAAAAACTAGGCTACCCCAAAGTTTGAGGAAATCTTTACCCTTCAGTGCTCAGCTAAGATTCATTATCTACTATTGACTGTGACTCTTCTGAGCCTGCCAGTCTCTCCCTTTGTAGTAGTTAGGTGCTGTCAAGTCATGTCTGACTCATAGCGACCATCATAGGGTTTTCAATGGCTGATTGTTTTTGGGATTGCCTCAGGAGTGGATTGCCATGTGCTTCTCCCATTCTTGTGGTGCTGGGAATCGAACCAGGGACCTCAGAGACTACAGAGCAGTGCTCTACCAACTGAGCTAAATCCCAGCCCCTAGTCTCTTCCCAGAAATTGGAATTTCTAGAAAATATTCTCATAAGATAAATGTTGGCAGTGAAATTAGATTTTCTAGACTGAAGCTGGTCTAGATCTTAAATTATCTTATTTGTTGGCCCTCAGTTCTTTGGAATGAAATACATCCTAAGAAGAGAGGCCAAAGATAGACATGTATTTAAAAGCCAACTTTGAAGGACTGACTTGGGGTGGTGCAGATTTGAACCCAATATTCTGTGCCTTCTAAATCTGTGGGACTCTACATTCCTCTGTTAGCCACCAACAGTCACCCTGAGAACACCCAACAAATGTTTAGCTGGAAAAGTCATTTTCGAGTATGACATGGTGTGTATTCAAAGTATTTTTAGCAAGAAGAAAGGAAATAAAGCAGCCTACAATCCAGCCATTCAGATGCCTAGTTCTTTTTCTTTTTCTTTTCTATTTTTTTGAAGTTTCCTTGAAGTTTTATTATGTTTCAAGTAATTGATTTAAACCCAGATCTACCCAAAACCATGGAGGAATTTCATAGACACAGTAATGAATCAAAAAAGTCAGACATGGAACACAGATCCTGCGTAGCCCTATGTGTGTGAGGGACAGAGAAGGCAGAGGAGGTCTGTCCCTGGCCCGGGGCCAGGGCTGCTGCATTGATGGGTGAGGGGATAAGGGGCCTTTTGGGATGGTGGGGACCCTTCACGTCTTGATCTGGTGGTGGATATGTCACGGGGAGGGAAGATCCTTGTAAAAGCGAGGGAAATAAAATTAGACACACACTAGCTTTTATAGGTCAGCAGAGGTTTCCCCTTGTGGTTTATAAAAGCATCTCCTTACCCTGTTGGTGACGTTCTCTGCTCCTGTACCTCAAGGCCACCTGATTACTTCCTTCTGTCAACTTTGTATTGTGAAAAAATCTGAACACACAACAAAGTTGAAAGGATTTCATGGGGAAGCGCTTGAACACCTGCCACCTGGATTTTAGCAGTTAAAATTGTACTGCATTTTCTTTATCCAATCTCTCCCGACTGGCCGGTTTTTATTTTTCAGCTTTTCGGTTTGTCTGGCAGAGGCAGTCGCTCTGCCATCTTTGGATCTCCCCATGGGTCTCAGAGATTGGACAGGGAGTCAAGCAGTTAAGCATGTTGGCTGGCTGCTCCCTTCGTTAAGGCTGTTCCTGGGAGCAGAGTCACCGCCCCGAGAATGGTGGCAATGTTCTGCTGGGTTGTCCCTCCCATCGTCACATTTAAGTTTTCTGAACGCTCAGATTTCCTCCACGATGCTGCAGGTCTTTTGCCAAACTCCAGAAGTCAAAGCCAGGCAGACAGACAAAGCACAAAGGCTGCCCTCCCTTCCCTGCCGCGCTCTGGGTGTATAGGACGAGGGTGGTTTTGGTTTCCTTTAGATTAACCCACTGCCTCTTGACTTCTGCATCTCTGATTCCAGGGGGCGACCTGCACTACCACCTCTCACAACATGGGGTGTTTTCTGAGAAGGAGATGCGGTTTTACGCCACGGAAATCATCCTGGGGCTGGAGCACATGCACAGCCGCTTCGTTGTTTACAGGGATTTGAAGGTGAGGACCGAGGAGGCTCCTTCCGCCTGGCAGTACAGGGGCTGTACTGGGGCCCCCCAGAAATCGCCTTCTCCTCTGTAGGGCCCTGCTTCTTTCCTCATAGCCCCGACTCTGTGGGGGATGCCTTTTATTGGGGGTGCTGCCCATTTTATATTTAATTGTTTTTTCAATTGACCAGTTTGGCTACGGCTGTGTGCAGAGCTGGAGGTGGGTAAAGATGAACAAGCAGAGACCGTGCATCTTACTCTTAGGGGGCTTGTGAGCCGCTGAGCTGAGCAACTGCCTCCGGGCTCCTCTGAGGCCAGGCTGGCAGGTGAGGGCGGCTCGTTGCTCAGCCTGCCCCCTCTCAGCTCTGTGCTGTGTGGAGATTGCCGTCAGAGCCAAAAGACTTGCAGACCCCCGGCTCGCCTTGGATCTCCATTCTTGCCCCAGGCCTCAGAAGTAATGAAATAGACCGATCCCGAGGTTTCCCGCTCCACACCAGGTGCCCAGTCCTGGGTTCCCCACCAAGGAGGGAGAGACAAGGTCTCTCCATGCATCCATGGGGACACTCATCCAGAGGTGATTTTGGCATTCTGAAAACTGTGGTGAGGGTCAAAAGGACTTTGACAAATGACAGATGTGCTCATACAAATGTTATTGTTAGGTGCTGTCCAGTTGGGTCCCGCTTATAGCAACCCTGTGTACAACAGAACGAAACAGTCCATGACACTGTGCCTTACCTGGCACTATGTCAGTGCTTCTCTGCTATTCATAGAATTTTCAATGGCTGATTGTTTCAGGAGTGGGCTGCTAGGTCCTTCTCCCGCTTTTGCAGTGCTAGGGATTGGACACAGGGCCTCAGAGAGCGCAGAGCAGCACTTTGCCAACTGAGCTGAATGTATAAATAATAATAAGAGGATGCTTTGGCAGGAGAGACAATTTGCCAGTAGGGTAGGAAGACGCCAGGAAGATGCGTTCACCTCCTATTTCAGCCTCAGATGAATGCACAGTAGCCAGCGGAAACTCAGGCATATTCCTTTCTGTAAGGAGCTGAGATCCTGATCCACTTTTTTTAAAGATTGCCTTCTACCAATCTAAAATGCTGTATTTTGGCTTTAAGCATAGTTTTGCACAACATACTTTGTGAATTCTAAAGCTTTCTGCAAAGTTAAAGAATTGTTCCTACTTCTCATAAGACCGTAGAGAAGAAAAACTAATGTATTTTTATTGAATTAGAAATATTAGACGTAGCTAGACTCCTGACATTTTATTTCCTTATGCAAATTTTACAGAAGACTAAAATATGTGCTGAAGACTGAAGAAGTCCTGTCATAATGCATTTAAATTTAAATCTGCAACCGGTTTCTAATCATCTTTATGGTGTATTTTTGTTTTCTAAGCTATTTAGTAGGCAGTGGTATTATTTAATTTCTATTCAAACTTAATTCTAGTGGTTCATGATTATTCATGCTTCAATTTTATAATAGCATGCCATTATTTTTATTTCAAGCAAAACAATAGTTGATCTCCAGCAGGACAATGTCGTTAAGATGACTGTAATTCAGTGGGTACCAGGGAGAGGAGCTTTGTTTTCCACGATGACACTGACCAAATCTAATCTGAGGGGGTACATTTCATCAGAGCTGTGGTCGAAATCATATTTGGCCATTTGGTAGGCCTGGGGTGGACGATGTCCTGATAAACAGAAATGACATTTATGGGGATGAGTGTGGCACCATGGAGTATGTTGATCTCTCCGGTCAGCATCTGTGTGTTCTTGCAAGTTTCCTTTCTGTTCTGTGCTTTGCAGCCTTGTTTTCTGAAGTCCCTGTGGCTTGTGTAAGCTACAAAGCCGGGGGCCCCAACTTCTGTGTTGGTGAGAGGCCCCATTCTGGCGGCATTGCCCTTCTCGGTATGATGTGAAGGAAATGCCTGCAGCTCCAATGTACTGTGGCCAGAACCCTCCCGGGGCCCCTGCCCCAGGTGTCATTCATTTTCCTTTTTGTCCTTTCTGTTCTTTTCTCTTTTTTTCTTTTTCTTTCTTTTCTTTCCTTCTTTTTCTTTTCTCTTCCTCTTTTTTTCCCCCTTGGTTTTGTTTTTTGTTTTTGTTTTGCAGGACCGGAATTTGAACCCAAGGCAAGTGCTCTACCACAGAGCTGCATCCTCAGCCCCCTTTTTATTTTTTGTTTTGCGATAAGGTCTTGCTGAGTTGTGCAGGCCATCTCTGGCCTCGACCTCGGGATCCTCCTGCTTCAGCCTCCCCAGTTGCTGGGGTTGCAGGCAGGCTCCAGGACTCCGGGCTTCGCATGTCATTTCCTAACGAGCAGAATTGTTCACCTCCTTCATCCCCCATTTCCTGGTGAAGTTATCAGGGCCTGTTTGTTTTCAGAGCCCCGCCCTGCTTGCTGTGCTGCTGTAGAGCTATAAGGCACCTTTGGGAACAAGTCAGGATCAAATAATAAGATAGCGAGTGTGCGTAACTTTTGGAGCCGTCAAAGCCCCTGTGGCATGTGGGGGGCTCTTGACCCTCACTTTCTCTCTCTGTGCAGCCTGCGAATATCCTCCTGGATGAGCACGGACACGTACGGATATCAGATCTCGGCCTCGCCTGTGATTTTTCCAAAAAGAAGCCGCATGCAAGCGTGTAAGTAGTGTGGCTGTGAGTTCGCTGGCGTTTTTCCACCGTGGCTCGTTCACTTGGGCAGATGCTGGCCTGGCCATCGCCTCTCCCTTTTCTCTCACACCAGCCTCGATTTTCAATATGTGAGGCCCAGTTGGGGAGGACCCTATATCACAGGTGGTGGGAGCAGAGATAAGAGGGGGTGTGCTTTCTGTCCCAGTCCATCCCACAGTGTCACTGAACCTGCTCAGGGGCTGGGTGGCCTATTGGAAGGAGTTAGGCTCAGCAGGAGCTGAATTCATGCTACCTGTGTGAACTTGAGCAAGTCCGTTCACCTCTATGACCCTCAGTCTCTTCTTCTGTAAATTAGAGGTGACGATACCAACAAATCCGTTCATGTTATCATTGGACAAATGAAAGAGCCTGTGTGCCCAGAGAGGTACACGGGCAACTGCACAGAAGTCTCAAAGAAAGGCCTGAGGGCCAACTTTTTTTCCATCTATTTGTCCTTTCTCAAAAAAAAAAAAAAGAAGTCCCTGTGAGAAATAAGGATTTTTTTGCTCTTTTAAAAAACGAATGCTCTACTTGCAGTTTACACTTTTAACACAGGTCACACTGTGAGATTTGGGTACTGCACCAGCCTTCCAGGTTAGCGTGGGGAGGTGATCTGTGAGGCCAGGGCTCCAAGCTGCCCCTTGCAGTGACTTGCTTGATGTGCACAGGTTGACTTGGCCCTAGGGCTCCTCTGAACCCAGGTCATTAAAGTGACAGCTGGCAGTGGGAGGGCTTCGCCTTGGTTTCCGCAGACACAGAGCGGCGTGGGCACTGATTTTCATGGCTGCTTCTGTGGTATCAGGTCATCTGGGTGGAAACTGGACCTATATGCAGTTTGCAGTAAAGCTGATGACTTTCGCTTTGTGTTTTTTTCTTCTTAGCACTGAATTTTTAAAATTGCATTTTATGGTCTGTCTTGAGCAGACATTTGTCCAGTGTTGAGGGGTCTCAAGAAGGCTCCTCCGAGTCTCATTTCATGCTTCCATGTGGAAAATAAACCACAGACCCTTCTCTTTGTACCACTAGAACCAAAGTGGCTCTGATTCTCCATACTGTACAAGGGACTGAGTCATATCAAAGTTGCCTTTTAAGGCTCTGATGAAACGTGCATAGCGAATGGCATCATCTCTGTACACATATTTCTCTTTTTCTACAGATCTGAGATATGGTGATAAAAACATTAGCATTTTATAATTAGGAGGCCAGAGCCCAAATTCGCCTAAGCTTCTCCCAGGGAGCTCCTCAGACATTTTTAAAAGAGCCATTTGAATTTTTAATGCTACCACTATTTGGTATGCTAATTTCTTCAATTTGCTCTAGTCATAACTAAATAGGAATACAGGAGTTCATAAGAGTTCACCTTCCAAAAGAATTAACTTTCAGACATGGGGTTACTTATTTCCTTGCAGGGCCGAGCCCACTTTCTGCAATTTCACATCAGCTCCAAACCGTGGGCTGTTCTGCCTGCCTTAAGAAGGTCGGTTTTTGTGTTTAAATGAAGAAGTGAGGTCACTACTTCGAGAGAAATGTGCACCCAAGCGCTACATTTTTAAGTAAAGCAGGCATCATCTTGTGGCCAAGAGCAAGGGCTTCGGTGCCAACAGACCTGGGTTTGAGTGGTTCTTCCAGCTGCAGAAGCCTTGTCTCTCTCTTCCTTGAAGAGGAGAGGCCCATGATGTTTCCCTCCTCTGATTAGTTGTGAGGGTGAGGCCATCAAGTCCTTTAGCAGTTCATCATTTCACATTTGCTGTGTGCTTGCAGTAGGCTGGAATTTAGCTCAAAGGCTGGGATTTAGCTCCTTTGGGAGAACACCACTCTGCAGTCTCTGAGGTCCGGAGTTCGATTCCCAGCACCGCAAAAATGGGAGACGGACCTGGCAATCCACTCCTGAGGCAATCCTGAAACAATCAGCCATTGAAAACCCTGTGAGGGTCGCTATGAGTCAGACGCAACTCGACAGCACCTAACAACAATGGCAGCAGTGATAGGATGGAACCCCTCTGTGCCTGCTAGAGCTCATAACCCAGGGTCCTTGGGCCTCTAGGTAACCAGAGTGGGGGTCAGGGAGCAGAAGCAGCAATAGGTTCTGCATCATCACCCGGATCTCAGCTGTCAGGCACGTCGAGCTGGCTGCTTTGAATCCCCTATCTTCACTGAAACCCCACAGATTATGGGGCCCAGAGAAGCTAAGTCACATCACTGGCCCACCAAGGGACCAAAATCATAATCCACTCTGTCTGATGCCAGCCTTGAACTCCTTGAGGCTTTGAGATAATCTAGTAGGTGCTAGGCAAAAGGTTTTTGGCCAGAATTTCACCCTGAACGTGGTTTCTTGAGTCTATTCAAAGCTGTGGAAGTGATCTTCAGACTTCACCTAGCAGCCATGCCATCTACAAAGTGGTGCTGTGGTTGAGTTTCCTGATGGAAACCTAGACTTAGTCCCTTTAGTCACTGGATCACAGATTATCGAATTTAGCTGTGGAGAAGTCAAGGAAAAGCCAAGGCAAACTTTTGGAGTGGAAGAGATTGTCTGTGACTTATTTAAGTCCTAGCTCATGTTATCGAGGTACACAAAGCTGTACCTCATGCCCCAGGGTCTTGAACGCTCCAGCATTCTTCCCATTTCAGGAAGGATCCCGCTCACCAGCAGAATGTGGCGGGAAGCATTAGTGTCTGCTGTGTCAATGAATCAGAAAATCACAGCAGGCAGCCCAGGGGTCTGTTTTCATTGTGCTCCCTGTATGCTTGGTGGGGTAGTCTGCATTGTTGTTGTTGTTGTTAGGTGCTGTCAAGTCGATGTCTGACTCTTAGCAACCCTACGTACAACAGAGGAAACAGTATTGTCAGTGTTTCTCTGTTATTCAAAGGTTTTCAATGGCGGACTGTTTTGGGAGTGGGTTCCCAGGTCCTTCTCCCAAGCCTGTAGCACTTGGTGTTCCCAGGTGGTCTCCCATCCAAGTACTAACCAGGTCCAGTCCTGCTTATCCTTCCGAGATCTGATGGGATCGGTTGCCACAGTGGTACAGCTGCAGGCAGTATTACCTTATTCTATATCCTTGAAGATAATCACTCCATTCCAGAGCTGTGACTTGATCCTGGAATGATGGGCTACAAGGTCACCTCTAAGGGTGTTCTATGTATTGGTGAAATTAAACCCTGCCAGAAAATGGTTTGGAGGCCTTGAGAGAGATCTCCAGAGCCCTCGGTGTGGCTTAGCAATCTTAAGTTAGAGCCTTCTGAAGAGGTGTTGTTATTAGGTGCCATCAAGTTGGGTCCGACTCATAGCAACCCTTATGCGATTTTCAGTAGCTGATTGTTTCAGGATCGCCTCAAGAATGGATTGCCATGTCCTTCTCTGTTTTTTATTTTTTTATTTTTTTCAGTGCTGGGCATTGAACCCGGGTTCTCAGAGAGTGCAGAGCGATGCTCTACCAACTGAGCTGAACCCCAGCCCTCTGGGGAGCTAGACCTGCCTTAATGGCCCAATGCCCATTGTCACCTGTTAATACAGCCCTCTCAAACTATCCTTCCTAGAGGCTGCTGGTCCCAGTAGGTGGTCCAGGATCCATAAGCACCCAGGGTGGGTCTGTGGGCCCATTCTCACAGTGGCTAAGCCTGTGCACATTAGAAGCGATCGCGCCAAGGCAAGGGGGGAGATTAAACTCCCTAACGTGCATCTGGGCCCCCTCGTGTGCCAGCGCGAGGCTTAGCCTTTGTCCGACCTGCAGTCCTCACCACACCCCTGACAGGCGGAAGTGTCATCATGGTAGGAAGTCAGTGAGGGGCGACGAGGTTGCAGGGGGCGCAGATGATGGCTTTGCAGGGGCCCTTTGGGTCTGTCCCTCGGAAAGTCCACCTGGGCTCCTCGGGGCTCTTCACGGAGGAGCAGTTCCTGCTGGGGCTCCTCACGGAGGGCCAGCAGGGAGCTCTGCGGTGGGGGCTGCAGGGTCAGTGTGAGGTAAAAATGGTGGCTGGCCCCAGTGTCCCCCAACTTCCTGCAAGTCATCTTCATGTTTGCTTAGTGCAGAATCCTTAGGCCTGGGGGAGACTGTGAAGCTTGACACGGTGACTCCGAGTTACAGACTTGGGGCTTGTGTCCCCCCATCTCTTCTCCGCTCCCCTGGGGCCTGTCACCGACTGTGACCAAACAAGTGGCCCCACTCTCACCCAGTGCCTGTGCACTCAGGGGCCCAGAGCAGCAGGGAGGAGGCACCCCTCGATGCCCCTGCCCTGGGGTGCCCAGCACCGTGGTGGCACCATCCCCTGCCCGCAGCCCCTGCGAGGGCAGAAGAACCCCTGTGCCTCATGGCCCGGAGGGGAGAGGAGCGGAGCTAAGGGGATTCAGATTTTACCCCGCAGACTCGGGCGCTCTTCTTCTCTCCTCCACCTCCTGTGTTCACCTATTCACATGAATCCCACCCTCACGGAGCGGGGAGAAGATGGACTTCCCGCCGGACGCTCAGAGCAGGCTGAGTGTGGAGGCCGGGCACCCTCTGTCCTCAGTGGCTGCCATCCCACACGGGGAGCGCGGTCGGTGTCCCAGTCACACGTGGGCACCTGCTAACAACTACCTCCCTTTCTCCCCCCAGTGGCACCCATGGGTACATGGCGCCCGAAGTGCTGCAGAAGGGGACGGCCTACGACAGCAGCGCCGACTGGTTCTCCCTGGGCTGCATGCTCTTCAAACTCCTGCGAGGGTGAGTGCTGTGTGGCCGGCCACAGGCCTGGATCCAACCAAGAAGATGAAACCGAGGGCTGGGGTGGAGCTCAGTGGCGGAGCACTGGCCCAGCAATGCACAAGACCCTGGGTTCCATCCCCAACATGGGGAAAAAAATAAGAGTATTTAGAAATGATTCACTCTAATGTTATCTTCCGCCTGCAGCTGTAGCCCTGTGGCATCCGATCCCGTCAGATCTCGTGAAGCTAAGTAGGGTTGGGCCTGGTTAGTACCTGGATGGGAGACCGCCTGGGAACACCAGAAGCTGTAGGCTTGGGAGAAGGACCTGGCAACACCCTCCCAAAAATCAATCTGCCATTGAAAACCCTATGAACAGCAGAGAAGCACTGACAATAGTGTTTCCCCTGTTGTACAGAGGGTCACTATGAGTCGGATACCGACTCGACGGCACCTAACAGCAACAGCAATGTTATCTTAGACTACACACTGACCTTCAAGCCAGGCACGGCTCTGGAAGACAACAGTGGTGGCCCCCTCCGTGTCAGTGCCATTGCCGCCGTACTACCTGAAGGCTTCATATTTTTGTTCCATTTCATGTAGGAATCATGATGCTTTTAAACCAGGGCTAAGATAAAACAAACTAAGAGTAAACAAAGTAAAATAGGACTGCTTTGAGCTGGACGCCATGGCTCTGTGGGAGGCTGAGGGAGGAGGATGGTGAGTTTGAGGCCAGAGGCAGCCTATGCAACTTAATGAGACCCTGTCTCGAGAAAAAATAAAGATAAAAATCATGCCAGGGTGCAGCACTGGTGGAGCACTTGCCTCCATGTGTGAGGCCCTGGGCTCAACTCCCAGTAATGGGGGAAAAAAACAAACAAAAACAAACACACAAATGAACAAACACGAAGATCACTCTGAAATCGTTCTGCTGATAAGCCCCGTTCTAGGCATAAGTGTTATGTAACAGTGTGGATCATTGAAGAAGGTGGGCTAATTTTTTTCCTCTACAAATTAATTTCTCATGATTCTGTCATGAGCTTAAAGTATTTGGGGGGGTTGCAAAAAAGATCCAAAGTAAATTCATTTCCAGAGTTTGTGTTTGTAAACATACTGAAATTAATTGTCTTTAAAGTCAGTATCATAGTTGACTGTCATTCTAAACTACCAAAGATGCCGAGACAGAGCAAGAAGATTATGGAAGGAAGGCAGTCTTTTTTTTTTTTTTTTTTGCAATACTGGATGTTGAACCTAGAGCTTCATGCTCATGCTTGCATGCTATACCACAGAGGGGCACCCCCAGCCCATTTTTTTACTTTTTTTTTTTTTTTTTTGTGGTACTGGAGGTTAAACCCGGAGCCTCGTGCCTGCATGCTTTGCAAGTGCTGGACCACTGAGCTGCGCCCCCAGACCATTTTTTTACTTTTTTGAGACAGGGTCTCGCTAAGTTACACAGACTACCTCTAGTCTCAAACTTGTGATCCTCCTGCCTCTGCCTCCCAAGCTGCTGGGATTACAGATCATTTTTTTACTTTTTGAGACAGGGTCTTGCTAAACTACGCAGACTGCCTCTGGTCTCTGATGTGTGATCCTCCTGCCTCTGCCTCCCAGGTCGCTGGGATTACAGGTGTGTGCCACCACGCCTGGCTTAGAAGGCCATCTTGAAATAAGTTCTCCTACGGAGCACCAACCAATCATACTGATATTTCCATGAATTTCTGGAAGTCTTAGCCAGATTTAACAGTTGTACAGAGAGCTCAATTTTAATAGATCTTAAACTGTGTTGTTTCTTCTTTATTCACAACGATCCAGAAAGCACTTTTCCTTATAGCCTCTTAGGATTCTCCTCTTGCCATTTCCCTCCTGAGCACAGCCCTGTAGTGTGCTTCCCACGTCCATCCGAAACCCCCCTGAGCAGGGCGGTTGCCCCTGCTTATCCTATTCAGCACACTCTGAAGAGGATCTGAGTTCCGAGTTCCCCTGGACACGGTTCCCAGCACCATCACCACTTTCCCCAGGACTCCGGTAATGCAGTGCTTCTCTGATCACCCCATTTGCTTGGGATCTAAAATCGTATTATTGCTTAGAAAGTTGGGTCTGTTATTCCGTAATTGAATTACCGTGTTTCTGGAGCCTGGATGGTCTTAATTCTTGTCATCAGACTAGCTGACCTGATTAAAGAGTTTATGCAGAGCAAACTGGAGCAAGCTGTTTCCCAGCGAGAGCCTCTCCCCGCAGCAGAGTTGCTTATGGGTTTGTGAGACACCCCAAAATCTGTTCTGACCCCCGTTCAAGATGGGCTTGGAGATACAGAATCTATGCTTACAGATGCTGGGGGTGATGAGAAACCAAGCAACAGCCAAACCCTTGAATACACACAGCAGCAATAAAAGATACCAGGGAAGTCTGTGAAGCTTTGCAAATAGGGCTTTGTTTGCTTCTTCTTTTTTCTATCTGCTGGCAAAGATGTCCACACATGTAGGCTGGGGAGGATCTGGTTTAATACCCCTTTATGTTTTAAAAGATAGGAGGGTTTTGTTTAATCACAACCTCTTGGGATCCAACAGCGTGATTTGTGGCTAATAAAGTAGTTCAGTCTCATCTGGAGGCAGTTCAAGTGTGGAGTACTACTGAATTGGAAGATACTCACTCCTCTGTGAGGTCCTTGATCTGGCTTGGCGGAAGCATTATGTCCAGTGTGGCTGCTGTTCAGGGGTGTTTTAGCAGGGAGACCTCCAAGGATGGTCCGAAGGATGGGATGGGAAGGGATTGGGGAGAGAGCTGGAAATTCTGTCTTCTGTGGAACGCTTGAGCGAGCTAGCACAGGGCCTCAGGGGCCAGAACGCTTGCCTCTTGCTGCAGGCAGCCGTCTGATCGGAGCATTCTTCATGCTGTGTAACAGCAGATGGTGGGCATTTGAAGGGAGAAAAAGATTTCAGTTTGATATAAGGATGTCCAGCCCAGCATTTGCCCTGCCCCAAGGAGGAGTGGACTGGTGCACACGTGCAAGTCCCCGTCACCATCTGGTGGCCATCTGTGGAGACTGAAATAGAAAGAATCCTTCCAGCTATGGTAGATGGGATCAGATGAATCTTCCCATGAAGATTTACGATCATACTCTATGGTCTCTGTCACTTGTTCAAAAGCCCTTCACGGAAAGGACGTCGCACTAAGACCAAAGACCAGGAAATGTGTTTTGACTTGAGGGATTTAAATTAAATGCGGTAGACATTTATGGAGCCCTTAAAACACACAAATGGTAGTGCCTTCAGCCGTAGCCCTGTGACATCCAATCCCGTCAGATCTCAGATGCTGAGCAGGGTCAGGCCTGGTTAGTACTTGGATGGGAGACTGCCTGGGAACACCAGGTGCTGTAGGTTTGGGAGAAGGACCCAGAAATACACTCCCCAAAAAACAATCAGCCATTGAACACCCTATGAATAGCAGAGAAGCACTGAAAATAGTGTTTTGCCTGCTGTACATAGGGTCGCTATGAGTCGGATACTGACTTGATGGCACCTAACAACAACAACAACAACAAAACACACAAGAGACTGTGTTCAACACAGTGGAGAAAGGGAAGGAGGGAAGGGAGGATGAGGCATACCTGCCAAGGGTTAGGAGCTGGACGAGCTAGGCCGGTTTGCAGGGTGGCCACGTGCCAGCGGAGTGTACACAGTAGACAGATGACTGCTCTAAGTGGCGGCAGAGCCAACATCATGTAGGAGACGGGGTATGAAGTGGCCTTTGAAGGGTAGGTGGGATGCCATGTGCAGAGGGGAGGCTAAGGAGCAGGGGCAGTTGGCCATCGGCGCCCAGGGAGTGGTGGACATTGTCTCTCAGGAGGGCAGGGCACTGGAGGAGGGTGAAAAGCCCCAGTGGGCCTCGGAGGCTGAGCTGGGGCATGTGGCTTTTATCCTCGTGGTCCTGGGGGTGTGTGTGTTGGGGGGGTTGAGCAAAAGCGTGTCTGTTGAATATACCATGGGCTGCCAAAAGAACCAACAGATCTGTCCTAGAAGAAGTGAAACCAGAGTGCTCCTTGGAAGCAAGAATGGCTAGACTTTGCCTTACATATTTTGGACATGTAGTCAGGAGAGACCAATCCCTGGAGAAAGACATCATGTTTGGGAGAGCGGCAGGTCAGTGAAAAAAAGGAAAACCCTCCACCAGATGGATTGACACAGTGTCTGCAACAATGGGCTTAAACATTAAAATTGTGTGCCTGGCACAGAATTGGGAAGTGTTTCAATCTGTTGTACATAGGGTCGCTATGAGTTGGACTCGACTTGAAGGCACCTAACACCAACAACAATGACATGGCCCTGTGGTTTTCAGTAAGAAATTCAGCAGTGGCCTGGAGCCAGGGAAGGGCAAAGGCGAGGGCGGGCAGTGTGCTCGGAGCTTAGCATAGTGGTGCTGCGCTGGAAGGGGGCGAGGGGCCATGATGGAAGCACAGAACTTAAATACTCTGGAGGCCGGCGGTTCCGTTGCCAGGACCTGTGAGATCACGGTGGTTCAGACTAAACTGGTGCTTACCCAGGGCCTCTCAGGAACAAGACCCCATGCCCAGGTGGACAGGAGGTGGGATGGGATGTGGCAGCCTTCGACTCCTGAGCTATAAATGAGGGAGATCGCCAGCTATTCTGCTTCCTCTAGAAGCTGCAGGTGAGGAGACCACGGAACGGCATCTGTGAGTGTCCTGCGCACTCAGTCCCACGCCGTCTAGAAGGGAGCCCCTTGCTGCTGGCCCTCCTTGGGCACCGAGAAGCGGAAATGTGGAGTAGGAGGCCGGGTGGGCAGGGCACCAGCCTGGTGGGGCTCCAGGGTGCCGGCTCTGGGGGCAGCCTGCGCCCTCCGCATTTCTGCATCAAGGGACAGCCACAGCCAGGTGCTGTACCTGCAGCCACCCAGCACTCGACCTCAAGCTCCAGAGCCACTTAGCACTGCCTGGGGACATTTTCAGTTTCACTGGGAGAGGGCTGGCTTCTAGTGGGCACAGAGCATGGCTGCTGCTTGCCTTCCTACAGTGCTCACAACGACCCTCCCCCCCAGGAGAATTGTCCAGCTTGGTGTCAGCAGCGCAGAGGTTAAGAAATCCTGCGTGGGGGCAGGGCCCCCCTGCCACGTCTGTGCCGCAGGGCGATGGTGGTCCTCCAGGCTCTGCTTCACTTTTATTCTTGTGCCTTAACACTCCTCGCACGGACCAACGTTCCCCATTGCTTCTGCCAGAATGCCCCTCTGCACCCCTCATTTTGCATGACACCCCAGAAGCGTACCACCAGGCATGTCTGGCAGGAATCTGGACCAGCAAAAACTGTCGAGGCGCTAGAAGACATTTTGAGTTCCTGGACCCACAGTGGCAAGCTGAGCCATTCGTGGGCCATATTTCTGGGTGGCAGTCACTGTATCTGTCTCAAATGATTTTGTTGGATGTGTAAGAGCATCTGTGTATGATAACGTGTCCCAGTTGCAGACCTGTGAAATTGCTGTCAAGATACTTCATCTAGATTTAAGATGTCCTTTAAGGAGAAGAATTGATGTGACAATGGCCACCATCTTAAGCTTGTCACCATTGGTTACCTGTCCCCGGAGGTGTCATCCATAGGGAGGAAGTGTGGGTGGTGGCCTGCGGGGAGGTGAGCGCTGCCTGGGGTAATTGGGTTTGCTCCATGGCGGGGTGAAAAAGGCATGCTTATAAATATTTGGCAGCTGTTCACTCTGACTCCAGAGGCGTGTTTGATGAAACCTGCCATCTTTTTGGCGTTGTAAAATCAACTTCTGACATGAGATTTTTGAATCGCTCGTAGCTGTACTGGGTGATTGTCCCTTGCCCTGTGAATTTGATGAGTCTAACGGGGAGGTCATGTGTTTCTCCATAACCCGTTGTAATGTCCTGAACAGCGTCCTTGCTGGTGTAGGAGACTCGTTCAGCTCTCCCATTGTCTGCGATTCAGAGAGCCGCACTTGACCACAGCGCCTGTGAATTCTGTCTGTCCCAGGACCTTGCTGCACGTGGTGCCAGAAAGCCCGGCTCCTCACTGTGAGCTGTTGACAGGCCGAGACAGGCTCCTATTTAAAGCGGCTGCTTCAGGACCAGCTGCGATCACACAGGGTCTATGCGCGAGCACCACGTGCCGGGCCCAGAATGGAGACTATGACTATCGGAGGTTTTCTTTAACGTTTTCCAAAATAGAAACCGAGTCTTTGGCTTTGTTCACAAAGAATAATCAAGAATACATTGGAAGCAGATGTGCATCAAGATTTTCAACTTGAAAGCCCACACTTTCCCAGTGCAAAGACAGCACCGAGTTGAATAGCTGGAGAGCAATTTCTGATTGTTCCGTACTGAGTCGGACTTGGAGCTGCTATATTTGCAAGTGGGGTTTGTGAGCGCTCGGTCTGTGTGCCGGGAATGTTTTTGGCACCACCGACTTGAACTCCAGTCCCCTCACAACCCTCCCTATGGGCTCATGAAAGACTTTAAATTTAGCACAGAGCGTTTGTGTCCGAACACAGCAGGCCTCCTCTCGGCAAGCTCAGCCGCAGCCTTCCCTTCCGGCCTCAGACCCAGGCCAGGCGGGGATGTGAAAAGGTCAAGTGCAGACCGGGCAGGGTACAGGATTGTCTCTGCCCGTTTTGTGCTGCTATGACAGAATACCACTGACCGGGTAATTGATGCTGGGCAGAAATTGGGTTGGGCTTCTGGTTCTGGAGGATGGAAAGTTCAAGAGCAGGTGCCAGCGTCTGGTGAAGTCCTTCCTGCTGCGTCATCACGCAGTGGGGGGGTTGCCCACGGGGGGAGAGCAAGGGAAGCCCAGGAAGCCAGATCCACTTCTGCACCAACCTGATCCCAGGGTAACTAACCCCCTCCCAGGATAACAGCCTGAGGATGGTGGCCTCAAGACCTCATCCCCTACCTAAGGGTCCCACCTCTCAGCATCACAATGGCATTTAAATAGCAACCTGGATTTTGGAGGTGACATTCACATGATGGCAGGGGTCAAGTGCAGGAGTGAGGTCCTCTGGTTTTGCACACAGGAGGATTTGCTACAATGCAAGATCTTCGCAGAATCACTTTTGATACACTGAGAAGCACCATAGGGGGGAGGCAGCAGAGCATCAAGTGGAGCGGCTCACATTTTCAGATTTAATTAGGTTTTATTCCCTTGCTCTGAAACAATCAATGGTCATATTTCTGTGGATCTTGTGTAAGAGAGAATGAGGCAAGTACAATACATTTTAAAAATTGTCTTATAAATAACAAATGGATATTTTAGGAGCTGGGCAGAGTAGCACATGCCTGTAATCCCAGCGGCTTGGGAGGTGGAGGCAGGAGGATCGCAAGTTCAAGACCAGAGGCAGTCTGTGGAATTTAGTGAGACCCTGTCTTATAAACTAAAAAAACAGGCTGGGAATGCAGCTCAGTAGTCCAGCACTTGCAAACCATGCAAGCAGGAGACCCTGGGTTCAACACCCAGTACCACACACACACAAAAAAAAGTTTTTTGTTTTCATACTCTGTTTCCTGTTTAAATGCAGTCATTGTACATTTTTCTTTTTGGAAACAAGATGAAGAGAATGTTTCTAATCAAAATCTGTTTTAAAGATTAACCCATACTTGGTTAGTGCCAGTTTACCTTCTTTCAATTTTTAATTTTTTTAAACTAATGCTATTAAGAGATAGAAATTAGCCAGATACCATGGCACACACCTGTAATCCCATCATCTTGAGAAGCTGAGTCAGGAGGCTCATGAATTCAAAGCCAGAGGCAGCAGATACAATTTAGTGAGACCTAATCTCAAAATGCCTGCAGCCATACCACTGTGTTGTCCCATCCCACTGATCTCAGAAGCTAAGCAGTATCAGGCCTGGTTAGTCCTTGGACGGAAGACCGCCTGGGAACACCAGGTGCTGCAAGCTTGGGAGAAGGACCTGGCAACCCACTCCCAAAAAACAATCAGCCATCGAACACCCTATGAATAGCAGAGAAGCACTGACAATAGTGTTTTGCCTGTTGTACACAGGGTCGCTATGAGTTGGACACTGACTTGAGGGCACCTAACAACAACAACAATCTCAAAATAAAAAATACAAAAGGGGCTGGGGGTGCGGGTTGGTGGTGGAGTGCACCTTCCATGTACAAGGGCCTACATTCAACTCCCACCACCACGATAAAATAAACTACATAAAAATAAACAATAAAACTTTTAAAAGCTAAGGGGTTATAGGTGGCTTTGTGGCGGAGCACTTGCCTAGCATGCTGGAGGCCGTGGGTTCTACCCCCTTGTACTGGAGAAAAAAAAAAAAAAGACATGGAAATTAGCTTTGTATTCTGTTGCATGATAAAGAATAAAGGAAGCTGTTGGAGTGCCCTCTCTTGTACAAAGAGAAAATTAAAGTATGTAAGGTGATAAACACTCAGTAATGCAATGCCCTCTTCAGGAGGTGGTTCACTGTATAACTTCATTATAGCAGGAAGTATTGGTGCGGGGGACAAGTGCAATTTCCATTCTTGTTTTGAATCTCCTTGAGTTGGATTCAACATGCTACTGCATTTTATGAAGTTAGCATTCAGCTACCTTCCATGACATCTTGCCTCAGATGATGCCATCTATACCTTATAAATAAATTTGTAGGATTAGTCACTCCACAGGCATGTCCTCTTGTAAGGAAACTCAGGCATATCCATCTCTTCTTTAATCTTCAAATATGCAAATTGCTATGCCATGCTAACTTGCATATTTTACAGTATCATTTGATGATAAGATTTCCTTTGAAAGCCAGCTTCTGCAAGTATTAAAAACATGCCAAAGAGTAGGAGTAATCTTTTTACATAGTTTACCAAGTGGATGTTCATTTTGGACAGCAAGAACCTTCTCTATTAGTTCACAAGTGATTGTTATATGAGGTACCTACTGCATCCTGCCAATGTCTTGGCTATTCTCAAGGTCAGTATTTTACTTTCCATCCTCCACTTCTGTGAGGTGTGGGGCACGAGTCCTGTCATTCAGGCAGAAACATTTGTGCGAAAGGGTTTGGGATTTTGGCTTCCTTTTTTTGGTAGTGGGTGGCACTTGAAACAGTCTCACTATGTAGTCCAGGCTGGTCTTGAACTGGAGATCCTCCTGCCTCTGCCTCCCCAGTGCTGGGGTTATAGGCATGTGCCACCATGTCCGGAAAGACAGAAAGCTTATATCTGATTCCTGGTGAGTAAACAACTGAGTCACAACTGGACCCCAGCTTTCCTGGCCGCAAAGCCCAGGGCTCTGCTTGGGTAAACCATGAGTAATTGCCCCGACCTGCTGGTGCATGATTATCTCTGTTCTCACCAGAGAGATGGGTTGCCAAATACTGTTGGCTTCTAAGGCTGAATCATGTTCATCTTGGCCATGCTTTGGTGTGACTGCAGTTCTTTAGGTTTTTGAGGGGACCAGTATCTAGTTTGGTGAAAAATTGCATTCACGTTATTGTTAGCTCAAACACGCCTATGACAGATTCATGGAAATGACTTCCACATTCATGACTACAGTTGGCTAATCTTCTTTCCCTAATGGTATCTTAATTGGAAAAACATATTTTAGTGCCACAATTGCATTGCAGTGAGGATCCGGTAGTGCACGGGGTGGGGGGGGGGGTTTGTAAGCCCAGCTTTGCCAGGTGTTTTCTGGAAGTGATCAATGTTTATTATTTTTACATTTCTGTGGATTTGAATGTACAGTAGTGGAACACAATACTTTACCCAGCTGTTAGTCAGTGTAGGTGCCAAGTTGCCCAATGCCATGTTGTAATAGAATGTCTTTATCTCTGCAGGCACAGCCCTTTCAGACAACATAAAACCAAAGATAAGCATGAGATTGACCGAATGACGCTCACCGTGGTAAGACCAAAAACTGCGTTCTTATTTGCATCATAGTTTTCGTGTCACTGTTTGTGAATGACGGAATTACTGCAGAATATTATGTGAAATGTGCTATAAAATAATACAAAAATATTATATGTGTTATGTTGTTGTTGTAGTTGCCGCTAGGTGCTGTCGAGTCAGGTTCCACACATAGCGACCCTATGTAAAACAGAACGAAACACTCCCCGACACTGTGCCATGCCTGGCATGATCCTCAGTGCTTCTCTGCTACTCCTAGGGTTTTCAATGGCTGATTGCTTTCAGAGTTGGCTGCCAGGTCCTGCTCTTATATGTAATAGATAATGTATTAAATCATAAAACTTTGCTTTTCGGGAATAAATAACTACAGAGATAGTTCCTAGAAGAATTTCTAAAAGAAAAACGAACAGAAATAGATGCCAAGGCAAAAGTTAGGATGTGCAAACAAGCAGCATGGGACAGATATGGAAAAACATGGCTAAGGCGAAGGAAGTCAAATAAGCAGAGCAGTTACTGAGATGCAGAAGAAGAAGGTGACAGCTGATCCCTCAGATCTTTGATTGACTTTGAAACCAATTAGTAACCTTTTCGTGTTCTTTTAAGGATTCATTCACCATGAAGCCGCTATTTTTATACCACTCTTGCCCAGGAAGCAGCTTCTGCATCTCTTGGGTATGGGGCCACTGTTTCCAGGAATGGACTTTTGAAATCTGACTCCTTTTCCCCAGAACGTGGAGCTTCCCGACACCTTCTCCCCCGACCTGAAGTCCCTCCTGGAAGGCCTGCTACAGCGGGAGGTCAGCAAGCGGCTCGGCTGTCGTGGAGGCGGGTAGGCCGGCGTGGCTGCCTTTCAGTGTGTGCACCCCAACAGCAAAAGTTATTTCCCACAGATCAAAGGCCATTCCTATCCCTTAGCATCTTCCATGTAGACTTGAGAGGGGGACGTCATGTGTGAAATATATGTGTATTGTCCTGTGCATTTTATAATTAAGAATGGAAAGCTGGGTGTCATGGCACATGCCTATAATCCCAGTGACTCAGGAATTTGAGGCAGGAGGATCTCGAGTTTGAGGCCAGAGGCAGCCTGTGTAACTTAAAAGACTCAGTCTCAAGATAAAAGATAAGAAAAAGGAGAGAAAAGAAAAGAAAAGAAATAAGGGGCTGAGAGTACAGCTCAGAGGTAGAGCATTTGCCTAGGAATGCATAAAGTCCTGGGTTCAACTCCCAGTACTGGAAAAGAAAAGGAAAGGAGAGGAGAGGAGAGGTGAGGAGAAAAAAGGAAAGAAAAGAAGAAAGGAAAAGAAAAGAAAAGAGAAATGGAAAGGAAAGGGGAAAGGAAGGAAGGAAGGAAGGAAGGAAGGAAGGAAGGAAGGAAGGAAGATAATATTTTAAAGTATAAAAATTAACCTTGGAGGTGATGGAAATGAATTGTGACATTTGGTTAAGTTTTAGTAGTAATTATGCCTGTAGTTTTTGTTGTTGTTAGGCTGACTGTGTTTGCTTCTGGAGTGGATCACCATGGCCTTCTCCCATTTGTGCTGGGGATTGAACCCAGATCCTCAGACAGTGCGGATCAGCATGTTTACTACTTGAGCTAAACCCTAGTCCCACGTCTGTAGTTAAGGCAGTTTAATAGGTTCTCACATATTTTCTCTTTGACCTGACTAACTCCTATCTGATACGTGACTTTCTATTCCCACTCCAAATAACCACTCCAAAGCAGGAATACCTGGAAGGCTCACAAGGAAGCACTTCCCACACACCTCTCCCCCCCTGCTCCCCACCCCCAGGCTCGCTTCACACAGAAAGGACTTTTCACTGTAGGTTGCTTGTCTGGGTGTCATAGGTGTGTATGTGTTCTTTGGAGTGGCGTACATGTGGGCATACATATTATACTGTATATTACATAGAGAAATGGCTAAGTAATATATTCGTATTTCCATGTTGACCGATTTAACTGAGAGGTCGCCTCTTCCCACCATAACAGATGAAGATTTAGCTCACTCATTATTCTCTCTGCGGCCATCCTTTCCCTCACTTCTCAAAAGAGTTGAAATGCTATTTTCGTTTCCTCTTTTGCTTACCTTTGTAGCTTTAAATTATGTTTACTCAATTTTGCCCTTTCCCACCAACTATAAGCAGTGTTCTTGAATCCATAGGCAATGAGGATTTTGACATTCTAGTCTTTCCTTGTCTGGTTTTCACTCACAGATTTCTGTCATGTTGATTTTTATTTTATTTTATTGCCATCTCAAGTTGATAGTGTGTTCTGTGTATTCTCTGATCATAATACTTTGCATACAGGTTGACTCTAAAAGTTACAAATGAAGGAGTACTTATGCTGTAAGCTGTCATAAATGGCGTTCATATATAGTTTCTACTTAGCCTGTTAAGATAAATGTTAGATAGGTAGATGGATAGATAGATAGATGATAGATAGATAGATAGATAGATAGATAGATAGATAGATAAAGGTAATATCACAATGTGGACTTTTATTTTTCCTCTATTTTTCTTTTGTGGAGGGTTCAACCTACCAACAACTCCAGTGGAAATGGAAAGTTCTTTCTGTTTCTTCCGTTCAGCCTCTTCCCATCTGATGCTTCCAATTTTTACGCTCCTGGTTTGAATCTCCTGTTTACGTGCTCCATGCCTTCTGCTTTCTTGGGTCCATCCCTTTAGCCTGAGCATGTCCCCAAGTAGCTCCTTAGGGAGAGAGACTGTGAGAGGCAAATGCTCCGGGTTCTTGTTGCTGTTGTTGTTAGGTGCCATGAGTTGTGTCCAACTCAGCAACTCTTACAGTGTTTTCAATGGTTGGTTATTTCGGGATTGCTTCAGGAGTGGATTGCCACAGCCTTCTCCCATTTTTGCTGGGGATTGAACCAAAGGCCTTAGAGAGCACAGAGCAGCACTCCACCAACTGAGCTAGACCCCAGCCCTCCCAGTTCTTACCTATCTAAAATGTCTTTTTGGTGTTCTCACACTTGACTGATGTTTACACTAGATAGAGAAGTCTAGATCAGTAATAATTTCCCCCCAGAACTTTGAAGACAGACTTCATTCAGTGCAGTGATTGCTGGTGGTGGAACTTGGTTATCACTCCTGATGCCAGGCACTTTCACCCCTCAACTCCTGTTCTTCAGCTAAGGGAAGACACTCGTTTTATTTAGGTGACATTTCCTCTCCTTCGTTTCTCTTAGAACCTCTATTATATGGATGTTGTGATTTCTAGATTGGTCCTCTATGCTCCTGATTTGTATGTTATCCATATCAATGCTTTGATTGCCTGCAGCCATAGCACTGTGTCATCCAATCCCGTCAGATCTTGGAAGCTAAGCAGGGTCCGGCCTGGTTAGTCCTTGGATGGGAGACCTCTTGGGAACACCAGGTGCTGCAAGCTTTGGAGAAGGACCTGGCAACCCACTCCCAAAAAACAATCAGCCATTGAAAACCCTATGAATTGCAGAGAAGCACTGATAATAGTGTTTCCCCTGTTGTATGTAGAGTCGCTATGAGTCAGACACCAACTCGACAGCACCTAACAACAATAACAACATGCTTTGATTATTATTTTTTTTTTACTTTCTGATCATTTACATTTCCAACCCTTTTGCTGATTGCTTTTAGTAAAAAAGTCTTTAGTACATTTAATTTATCAAATTTCTCAAATGTAGAACCTTTCAGGGACTCCCCCACTTACAATGGAGCTGCAAGTGTTTGGGGTTTGGGTGTGGGGAAGGTTTGGTGCACACTGTGTGTGTGTGTGTGTGTGTGTGTGTGTGTATGTGTGAAGGTCAAGAGCTTCATGCACAGAGTTCCAGCCTTCCCCCCCAGCCACTCACTGAGATGAACCTAGACTTCAGCACACTGGCTCCATCCCCTGTAAGAACCGCTGCGCTGCTACCCTACCATTCAGGCAGCCCCTCTGTCCCCTCCCAGCCTTTCCTGCAGGCGACCTCCCTCACTGTCCTGCTGGGTTTGTCTCCCCATTCCACTCCTGTCCCTTCCATGATTGCTGGAGAGGAGCAGGGTTGGACCAGACGCCTCCTCTGCGGTGCCTTCTGTTGCCTGGATATGTGGAGCACACGGCGCACTCAGCACCCCACACTGATGTGCAGGCAGGCACAGGCATAGCCGGAGCAGAACGAGACCCGCCCCAGGTGTCTCTCTGAGTGTGCTGAGGGACGCATCCTGCCTCTGGTCCCCTCTGCCCACTCAGTGGCTCCTCTGAGTGCTAAGTGAGGGCCAGCCCTGTCCTAAGTGCTGGGCTGACCAGTTGGCTCCACCTGCATCAGGTGGACCTCCAGGGTGCCCCACCCAGGAGCTTGCATTGGGGAGGGAGGACAGCAGTGTAGAAACAGACTGTAAGAGGGGACCTTGGCTGAAGTAAGCAAGGCGGTGGGGGGTGGGTGGAGGCACATCCTAGTGGGCGGGGTCAGGGAGGGAGGGTGTGAACACCAGGTTTAGCGAGAAGACTGGTGTGGGGGAAGCTGAGGCTGGAGGAAGGAGACCTGGAGAGACTGGGGTCAGGTAAGGACCTGGCTCTGGCCAGTCCCATGGTGCTGGTGGCTGGTGCTGGATTTTGCCTGAAGCCCTCAGAAGCCTCTGGAGAGCTCCAAGCAGGGCAGTGGCGAGTTATTGAATAGGCAGGTGCCATGGGGAGCAGCGTGGCTGCAGCCCGGCGTGGACACGAGTGCAGCCGGGAGCTGGGAGTCCTCTGAGAGACCAGGAGAGAGGTGTGATGGCCCCAGGGGTGGCCTGCAGCCCCCACCGAAGGCTGCCTCCCAGCAGGACGTGTGGCATCCCTTCTGCCCACCTGCACCAGGACACCACAGTCAGGTGTGCTGCCTGCCAGCTGGGAAGCACTGTGAAGTGGCAGTGGGGGGGGGGGGTGCACGGAGAAGAGTCAGGGGGTGCTGGCCCAGCCCAGAGCAGCAGGGAATGGAGGGCCTGAGGCAGATGGGTGTAGGATCCACTTGAGAAGTAGGAGAGAGACAGACGGGAGGGAGGGAGGAAGGGAGAGAGAGAGAGAGAGAGAGAGAGAGAGAGAGAGAGAGAAAGAGAAGCAGCTCACCTCGTAGGCTTTCTGAGTAGGTGCTGTGATACCTGGGCCTTCTGGACCCTGGGTGCTTGAGACAGAGACCTGGGAGTCACATGAAGGCAAATAAGGGGCACGAGGGCTTGGGCTGTGAGATGCCCCAGGATGCAGAGGATAAGCCTGAAGATCAGTCCCAGGTTCTTCAATACAGACCAGACCAAGGGCCTGCTGGGTCATGGGGAGGCCGACCCTGCCTGCATGAGCAGCCTCAGGGCCCTGGGCCTTCGCCATGACCTTCAAGCAGTTTGTTTCTCCAGCTTACAAAGGAGTTTGCTGCACACAGTATTGTTAACTTTCTAATTTGCTTCTAAATTAGTATTTAGCGCTTCCTATTCCTGTCGGGTTCCTGACATTTTAGCCAGCCTGACTTGTGGACATTTGCTGGGCATTTGTTTAATGTGTGCATCTCTAATTTAATTCTCATTTAAACTATGCCCTCAGGACTGCAGAATTATCATGTATGTGTGCCTGTCACCTCTGTGTACATTCTGCTGTTTCACTTTTTTGTTTTTAGTTTTTTCAGTACTGGGGGTCAGATCCAGGACCTCATACAGTTGTTCTACCCCTGAGCTACATCCCCAGCACCCCACCCTTCCTTTTATTTTTGTTTTGAGGCAGAGTCTCACTAAGTTCCCCAGGCTGACTTCAACCTGGAGATCCTCCTAACTCCACCTCCTGAGTAGCTGGTGTCACAGGTGTCTAATATGCCACCTGGCCCTGTGTACCTTCACGGTTTTGCAGGCACACACATGTCCGCGCAGTGTGTGAGCGACATGTGTGTATTTATCTATGAAAACTCCTAGGTGACTGTGAGCTGGAATGAACACCTCAGACACCTGACCCTGGGGGGCAGCAGTGCCAGCTGCCACTAGTAGCATTTCTAACCCTCACAGCATGTCCTGACCTGAAAGAGGTGTCCTGCTTTCTCAAAGAGCTGGAAACATTAGTAGGAGACCCATTTCGCAAAGCTCCTCCTCTCCCGCTCCCCGCTGCGCACTGACCGCTGTGGGCTCTCTCTCTTCTACAGTGCTCAGGAGGTGAAAGGGCACAGCTTCTTCAAGGCGGTTGACTGGCAACACGTCTACCTACAGAAGGTACTTGCCCTGGGGACCACCACATCTGCACTGTCTTCCCCACCCATCCCCAAACCCCTCCCCACCCAGCCTTCTGTGCCACCGAGGTCTGCTCCCTGAGAATAAGTCCTGCTAGGGCAACTCCACCATTGTCATTTCTCTCGTACTGTCGGCCATGTGTGCCCCTGGGTTTTGCATCTGCATTTTCAACCAACCATGGGTGGAAGATATTCAGGAAAAAATATTGTGCCTCCGCTAAACACATACAGTGTTTTTCTTGTCATTATTCTTTAAACGACACAGTGTAACTACAGTCTGCATAGCAGTCACATTGTATCAGGAGTTACAAGCCATCTAGAGATGATTTAAAACACAGGGGATGGAGGATGTATGTAGGTTCCTTGCAAATCCTCTGCCATTCTGCATCAGGGACCAGAGCATTTTTAGGTCTTGGTATACAAAGGGTAGCCCTGGAACCCATCCCCTGCAGCTACTAGGTGACAGCTGTATACAAATTTTGAAAGCATCCTCTTTACAAATTAATAAAAGGTAAAATAGAATGGTTATCTAACTACTCCAGATGTCCATATAAGAAAGACATTTTTAGCTTTTGCTCATCTTGCATTTTTATCTCAATATGTGACCATATTTTTATATAGACCTATATAAAACTATACAAGGAACTCCTGACATAAACTTACATATAATTTAAGAACTAGCATGGTTTTAATTAGCACCATTCTATTTCCTTATTTTGTACTTTTTAAAGATATTGTGGTAGTAGAGATGGAACCCAGGGCCTCACTCATGCTGTGTGCCAGTTCTGCTCCTGATAAAGGAAAAGAAAAAACTCAAATTAATTTTTTTACATGTTGATTAGCAGTTTGGGGGTCATTTCTTCATGGAGCCCAGCTATAGAGCAGCGGTGATTTTCTGTAGTAAAGAGAGCATCATCTGTCAGTCCTGCCATATTGGGTTTAGGGCTCAAGCACCTGCTCTGGTGGCACTAACTGGATGTTTGCAGGATGGAGCTCTGCACAGGCCCTGCTGGGAGCTGGGACTTTAGTGAGTCCAAGGGGTGCCATGACATCTGAGATCGCTTTCTTCAAGCTGGGCTGGGGACGGGATGTGCAGTCTTGAGACTTCAGTCTATTTGAAGGTGCATTTAAGACTTTGGACATGAGTCTCTTTCTCTTACATTTGCCTAAATCTGGGGTTTTCCTCCAGGGCTTTCCAATGCAAATACTGGTCTGTGAAATACGTAACGTGCTTTCCTCAAGCCTGAATGCGCCGCTGCACAGAGTGTAGCGTGTTGGTGTCTCTCGCTGTGGTTTTTTTATAGGCTGTTGGGTTGGGATGGGGCCATAAAGGTCATCTGATAACTGTGTCCTGCGTCTTTGGATCTTCCAGTACCCACCACCCTTGATCCCTCCCCGGGGAGAAGTCAATGCTGCGGATGCCTTTGACATCGGCTCATTTGATGAAGAGGATACCAAGGGCATTAAGGTACACGCGTGAAGCTTCTTCCTTCTCATCACTTTGTTTGGTTTGATTTTTATTTTTTATTTTTTGGATGAGGGAATTTTGACTTAGCGATCGGTTAAGGGAATGAGGGAGTTTTGACTTAGCGCTTGTTTTAGCATTGGGCTGTAAATGACAAATGAATATCTACCTATTTGAAGAATGCATAGGCTAAGGATCTACCTTAGTCAGAAACCACAAAAGCTTTCTTTGTACTAATAATTTTATTTTTGATGAACTGCAAAATGGTCAGATCTGTATCGATTTGGAATATTTGTAATTGAGGTAAGACTTGAATGTATGTGAAGCAAGAAAAAAAAAGCTGTGATATAAACATTTTACCCATTTCAAAAGAGCCAGTCAATGTGACTGTTGTAAGTATTGAGATTCCCCTGCCTGGGGAGGAAAGGCGGAAACCGCATGAGTCACTTTGCATTTGTCAATCAAGGGTGAAGTAATCACGGGTTCATTCCTATCCTCCTCTGCATCTTTCAAACGTTGGTTCATATCAGTATTTTTCCATCTAGAGACGTGACATAATTACAGATAGCGAGTCATGAGAGAAAATCATCACCTTTAAGACACTAAGTCAGAGTGTGTCCCCACCCAAGTCACACTGTCATCTGCACCAACTCCGGCGGCTTGGCCCAGGCTCTGCCCACCTCCCCTCGGCCGCTTGCCTTTCCACCCTCCTCTCCCAAGCCCCTGGTTTGTCCCACCCAGCAACTTCCCCTCCAGAAGTTCTCACCTGTCAGATGAGGAGAGGGGAAAGACAGGTACAGTGCGTGGGTCTGGCAGGAGACATCATGGGGAGCATTCAGAATTTGGACCATGTTGGCCATGGGGTCAGAAGTGGTGGGGGGAGGTGCTGGAGGAGGATGAGAGGTGGGGGAGCAGAGCCGCGAGTGGAGGCCAAGGGCCTGGGAGCTAGGGGAGGAGGCCGCCGCTGGGCAGAGGGCAGTGTCAAGAGCCAGCGGCTGAGCTGTAGTGGTGATCGGGGTGTTCATAGTGGCAGCTTCTGGGATGTGTAAGCTCCAGGGAGCAGGCCCAGGCCACAGCATTGGGAAGGTTGAAGACCAATTCAGAGATCCCCTCCTGTGGTCGGGAGCAGCGGCTCTCCCCGGGACAGCTGTGAGGCCAGTGCCCGCACCTGCACATCACGAGGCCCAGTCTACAGCCAGGGCAACCATTTGCTGCTAGATGCATCAGTCCAGCCATACAGCTGCACAGGGGCGCGACCCACTCCCAGGCTGTTTGAAAGGAAGATGGTTGTTACCAGAGAATTTCGCCATCAGATGTACTAACTGTCCATCCAAGGGGGCTAAAAATGAGGCTGCTGTTGTGCGGGAGCTCACGAGAAGTCTTCCTGTGAAAAGGAGAGGAAGAGCTGGGTGGGGCGGCACTGCCTGCCCACACCCGGCAGGTGGAGGCAGAAGAATTGAGAGTTGGAGGCCAGAGGCAGGCAGCCTGCGTTACTTAGTGAGACCCTGTTATCAGGATAAAAAATAGAAAGGGGGTTGGGGTGCAGCTCAGTGGGGAGCACTTGCAAAGCCTTTGTGAGGCTTTGGGTTCAACCCCCAGTACCAAAAAAAAAAAAAGAAAGAAAGAAAGAAAAAAAAAAAAAGAAAGAAAGAAAAGAAAAGAAAAACAGTAAGGTGGAGTCTTCAGAGTGTGCACAAAGCTGCCACTGCTTAGCTGAATGAACGTGGCATTCCAGAGCCTCTTGCGCTTTGGTGGGCAGTGGGTAGTGTCTCAGCCAGGCTTTCTCTAAGGATCAATGAGTCCACCCGTCTAAGCCTCCTGTGCACAGCCACTGTTGAAGAAACCAGCAGCTTTTACCACTCTGGTTTTTGGAAAAGGCAGGGAGCCAGGTGGGAGCTGGGAGCCCAGACCTGTCCTGGAAGCAGCTCGGTCCAGGGAAGGAGCTGCATTTAAAGAAGTGATCCACTCCTTACCTTTGAAAGGCAGCCGAGAGAGAGAGAGGAGAGAGAGAGAGAGAGAGAGAGAGAGAGACAGAGAGAGAGAGAGAGACAGGCAGGCAGGCAGGCAGGCAGGCAGGCAGGCAGACAGACACGGGGTGGGAAGCAGCTCACCTCATGACCTCACATACACACAGGTTCTCTTCTTCCTTTAATTCAGTTTTGACAAGGGCTGAGGCACAGAAATCAAGGGTTTCAGAAACGGCAGAAGGTGAATCGGTCCGGTTTGTCTAGAAAGCAGAGTAGGCTGTTGCATGGGCTGTGGCCAGATGCTTCCAAACCTTCACTGGTATGCCAGGCACAGGGGCTCCGCCACCCTGCCCTCATCCCCCCTACCCCCCACCACGTCCAGACAGAGACTGACAGACGCCCCCCTGAGCATGCCCCTGCCACCATGTTCAGAAAAACTGAGGATTTCAGCCCTGGGCTTTGGCTGTTTGAGGAAAGCAGAAAGTGGGAAGTCTCTCCCCATGCAGGTGATGGCAGCCTGTGTGCATCCTGATGATGGTGCTGGCAGACCAGCCAGACCCCTCCCCATGTCCGGGTGTACAGTACAAGCCAGCCCCTTGCCCCTTGTTCCTTCTTTTCCTTCCAAGTGATTTGCCTGCTATGGGACCAGTGTCCCTCTTATCTCTCAGAGGCGTGAGGAAATCCAGGCTCAGAGATTCGTACTTCTGACAAGACGTGGGTTTCTATCAGAAGGATTGCTGGTACCTCTACCAGAAAGCTATAGCTCAGCTGAACAAAATAATTTTCTTTATGCATCTTCAAAGTGCAGCCTCACTTGGAGAGGGGAACGAGGACCTTTGAGTAATCCTTTGGAAGAACATTGCTATCGTTGTTGTTGCTGTTAGTTGCTATCAAGTTGGTGTCCAACTCATAGTGACCCTATGTACAACAGGTGAAACACTATTGTCAGTGCTTCTCTGCTGTTCATAGGGTTTTCAATGGCTGATTGATTTTTGGGAGTGAGTTGACGGTTCCTTCTCCCAAGCCTACAGCACCTGGTGTTCCCAGGTGGTCTCCCATCCAAGGACTAACCAGGCCCAACCCTGCTTATCTTCCGAGATCTGACAGGATCAGATACCACAGTAATAGCTATAGACATTGCTATCATTAAGCATACTTTTTATTACAGCAACTCTTAGAGGCTGCGTTGCCCAAACTCTCTGTGGATCTTGCACTTGAAATATTTAAACATATGACTACAGTGTTTAATTAGTCAGAAGGCTCATGGATTGAATGATAAATTCAGCTGAGATGACCTTGTGTCTTCCCAACTTTTTCATATGAATTGAGGGTAGGTGAAAAACCCTCTTGCCTTCTCCCATATCATTGTTTCTAAAACCGCATGGATCTATTGTCCCACTTTTATAATTAAACCATCCTTGCCATAATTGAAATTTTACTTGGTTGTCGGGATCTTTCATTACTTTCGATAAAAGCCTAAATATGTTAGTTTTGCTTGGCAAAAATAATCGTGAAAATAGTATAGAAGATTGAGCCCAGTCTCCCTGATCTGGGGTGGAGTGAAGTGCTAACCAGTTGTTCCTGTGGAGTGGTGTTCCCTGAGTTGTCCTCAGCAGAAGTTTATGATAAGTAAAGCTGTCTGAGTAATCCATGCCGCCATCCCCGTAGGCTCCTGTACACAGTCCTGGTGGGGCTGTCAAGAGTGGGACACTGGTGACTTGTCTTTAAAAGCATGCTAAGTCATAAATATCTCCATTTTTCAAAATATTCAGCTGCTCGATTGTGACCAAGAGCTCTACAAGAACTTCCCTTTGGTAATCTCTGAACGCTGGCAGCAAGAAGTGGTGGAAACGATCTACGAGGCAGTAAATGCTGAGACGGATAAAATCGAGGCCAGAAAGAGGGCTAAAAATAAGCAGCTTGGCCATGAAGAAGGTAAAGTAGCGAACATGCCTCAGTGTGTTTCTAATGCAGCGAATTTTCACAACCCCTACCCAATGCCCACCGCCCAACAGGACACACCAGGCCCATCGTGAGTCCTTTGCCCCCATCCATCTCCCCAATATCATTTTCATTATAAAGTCTTTTCTACCAGAGAAAAAAGTAATGCCATGCTTTACTTCAGTTTTATGTGGGTTGGAAGTGCTCGGTAGAATATTTAAAAGTCTTCATTGACCACATAAATAAAAATACATCAAGGCAGCCAGCATCATTTCATGCTAGGTTCCTCTTATTGTGGAATGTTTAGGAGCTGGTTTGGGAGTTTATTCCTGGAAGATGGAGTATTACAGTGTCAGGAACAGGGCCAGTTTGTATTGGGGTTGGACCTGTGTAATCCACACAGGGCGGCAGATTTGGTTCAATGCTCTACTGTCACTTTCTTGAGATTCTTGATAATTTTTGGAGAAGGGCCTGCATTTTTCATTTTGCACGGAAAACCACAAAGCATATAGCTGGCCCCGGTGAGAAACTAGGCATGAGATGTCATTTGTCAAGAGAGATAAGTGTATGAATACATTTATATTACAAGTTGCATTAAAAAAAAAGCCAGAGTGTACTTTTGGATAAAATAATTAAGTGTGCTATTAGGACTTTTAAAATGGACAGCATCACATTGAGTTTTAGGTAAAGCAGTCATTCTTGACTCACTAAATATTGTTATTCTTGATTTTGCTGTGATTTTACTTGTTTTGGATATTTAAAATTATTGTAGTTGAAGATTAAGGGAAAAGATCATTTAATTTTACCTGTGAGCTAAGACCCTTGTGAGGGTGACCTTCCGTATATAGAAGAAGGACCGAAGATGCTTTCATCTTGTTAACAGGTACTTTAGTGGAAGCATCTTGATAAAGGACTCAGTGGTCTATTATTTTTAGCTCTCCAATTATTTTGCCTGCAGCCATACCACTGTGGCCTCCAATCCTGCTAGATCTCAGAAGCTAAGTAGGGTTGGACCTGGTTAGGACATGGATGGGAGACCACCTGTGAACACCAGGTGCTGTACGCTGGGAGATCAGCCCGGCAACCCCCTCCCAAAAATCAATCCACCATTGAAAACCCTATGAACAGCAGAGAAACACTGACAATAGTGTTTCGCCTATTGTACGCAGGGTTGCAGGGTTGCTATGAGTAGGATATCAACTTGAAGGCACCTAACAACAACAACAAGAAGCAGGGTCAGACCTAGTTAGTACTTGGATGGGAGACCACCTGAGAACACCAGGTGCCATAGGCTTGGGAGAAGGACCCGGCAACCCACTCTGCCCAAAGAAAACAGCCATTGAAAACCCCATGAATAGCAGAGAAGCATGACAATAGTGTTGTCTGTTGTACATAGGGTCACTGAGTCAAACACTGTATCAATGGCACCTAACAACACAATTATTTTATTAAAATTCACTTGTGTTAGAACAATATGATGTGTGACAAATCAATACACAAGTTATTGTATTCAAAGGAAAAGAAACTACTACAAGGCCTTGGTTTTATCTGACAACTTTCCCTGGAGCATTTGTTATCTACTTAGAAAAGTGGGCCCATCCGGGTGACTTACTCCTAACGTGGAGGTTGCCAGGATGACGAGGAAATGCTGAGCCCCTGTTGCTGTGCCCCCCCACCCAATTCTGTAGGGACACAGCATTATCTGTAGCTGTTCTTCAGGGAACCAGTCCCTTGGGAGGGCACTGGGACAAGCTTGCCGTAGCTGACTTCACTCAGGAGCTTGCAGAAAGGGTCATTTGCTCAGTGCAGAGGCAAGATGGTGCAGGATCCTGACAAATTAGACCCAGAAAAAAACATGTATCTTAATGACCTAGTGGAAGTGCATCCTTTCAATTAGAGCTGTAATGAGAACAGCTAATGAATGAATTTATCTTCATATGCTAATGAATAATCTGTGCATAAGTAGATCTTGGTTGATGATCACAGAAGTCTCCTTTATAGAAAAATATAGTCTAGGCTTATATCTATGAAAAAATATAATACTTATATTTTAAGTATCCTTTGGAAGTGCAAGCACTGTTTGGATTAAAATGGCAATGCCACAGACCACACCCATCCCCACTGGCCCTCCCTCCCTGGCCCTTTCTGTCCTTTGTTTATTTTTGAGATCTATCACTAGACTGTAAGAACCCCAAGAGCAGGGTTTCTGGTAATTTTGTTCTTGCTGTTGCTGTTCCTTGCTGAATCTCTATGTCCAGAACATGCCCAGCACCTGGGTGTTCACAGACTGGTTGTCAAATGGATGAATGCATGAGTGAATGAGTTCTTTTAATATAACCACCAAAGCTTCTAATGAAGGCTTTTCACTTTTTAAAAAATTACCTTAAAAAAAAAAGATAGTATCTCACCATAACAATGTAATGAGCGCTCAACATGAGTGTGAATTTTGTCTATATGCAGCCATATGCTTTGAGGACTAAATCTAACTGTAAGCCAAGGAATGAACCACGATTGACTCTCTTCGCATCTTAGCTGTCTTGGACAAGCATGTGCTCACTCTAGCGTTATTTATAGGATAAAATATACATTCAAGGGACAATCCCAGTTCCACAGAAGAGCAAATGTACATTGTGGGCAGCTCAAATTTAAATACTCTCTGTGCTTCAGTACTCAAAATATATAGTAAAAATACAAGGTTTAGGAACCAACTTGCCCTCTCAGAGATACAAATGAGCATCAGGAGTTCATCAGAATATCGAGAAACAACCACTGAACATATCATTGTTGTTAGGTGGCATCCAGTAGGGTCAGACTCATAGCTACCCTCACAGAGTTTTCAATGGCTATTTCTGGATTACGTCGGGAGTGGGTTACCACAGTCTCCTGTTTTTGTGGGGCTGGGGATCGAACCCAGGGCCTCAGAGAGTGCAGAATGGCTGTCTACCAACTGAGCCAAACCCCAGCCCCACTGAACATATTAGAGACCTGGAACTCTCTGATCTTTAGAGTCCCCATTCTCATGTGCTCAGAAGCTAGAATAATGGCTTCCAAAATGTATTATATTTGTAGAAAAACTTGATTTTCCCCCAAAGTATGTCATCAGTCATATTGCCAAGATGTGCAGTTTTGGAGCCTGTGTGACCATGTGGTCTCTTTTGCCCCTCAGATTATGCCCTGGGCAAGGACTGCATCATGCATGGGTTCATGCTGAAGCTGGGGAACCCCTTTCTCACGCAGTGGCAGCGCCGCTACTTTTACCTCTTTCCCAACAGACTCGAGTGGAGAGGAGAGGGCGAGTCACGGGTGAGTCCCTGCGGGGCCGGCCTGGCATTCACTGTCACATTGGTCTCAGTTTGCTGACGCCTTTTCTAAAACGTCCTCCTACCCCATCTCTTTCAACTGGTAAACACGAACTTGTACTGGTTAGACTTTCACTTTTACACTTCCAAGTCGAGTCCCAGCAGAAGAAGAGTGTTGTAGAATCTGCACACAGCAGGTGGTGTTTAATGAAGACGGAGTCCTAAGCCTGCACCCTTGGGTGGGATGAAGAAGGCTGGAGAGTGGGTGAGTGGGTGGATCAAGGGAGAAGAGAAACCTGGGACTGTGGAGTTGGACTTGCTGCTCACATTCTGTGCTTAGAGTCTCTGGGACACTCTGAGCCTCAGTTTCCTCATCTGTGAAATGGGAGAAATAAAATCCTAATGAGCACTGTAATTGTTATATGCTTATTTGAGGCCAGGTGCTATGAACAAACTCAATTAACCTGCTTAGTAACCTTTGAGGGTCCAACCTTTGATTTATGGAAGAGAAACCAAGTGTTTAGAGAGGCAGAGTCTGGTGCCAAAGAACATGGCCAGCCACGAGTGAGGAGACATTTGCACCCAGATCTACCTGTGCCTTTGGTCTCTGTCCAAGTTCGGTCAAATAAAATGTCCCCAGGGATGACTTGGCACAGTGGAAAAGTCACCAAAGCATATTTGATTTAGTGTGCACCTTGTTGGAAATTTGTAGGTGGGTGTCGTACAACAGACATGAAGGTACAGCCATCTTCTCAGGCTCTTTGCAGAGCTAATATTTGTGAAGAAAACAAAAAGCATCACCTTCTGATCTGCACTGTACCCAGTGGCAAGCCAGACAGGTTTATTAAGCACCTACTGTATGAGGACCTGTAGCCGTAGCACTGTGGCATCTGATCCCGTCACATCTCAGAAGCTAAGCAGGGTGAGGCCTGGTTAGTACTTGGATGGGAGACCTCCTGGGAACACCAGATACTGTAGGCTTGGGAGGAGGACCTGGCAACCCACTCCCAAACATCAATCTGCTATTGACAACCCTATGAAGAGCAGAGAAGCACTGACAAAGTGTTTCGCCTGTTGTACCATAGGGTTGCTATGAGTCAGATACTGACTCGATGGCACCTAACAACAACAACTGTATGAGCAGCCCAGGCTGATCACCAAAAAGGAGCCAACCCTGGAAAAGGCACATTGTCTGTTTCTGGGAGGGCAAGGCTTGTCAGTGTGAGCAGGACAGTGGCCCCATGTGGAAGACACAGGTCATGTGTTAAATGATGGGGGGGTGCCCATTGATGTCCTGGAGGCAGAAATGTGGGGGACAGTAAGTCTAGATGCTATGTCTTTGACTTTGAGTCATGCATTTCCAATCTCTGTCGGTGAGGTCGCCATTTAATTATGAATGATCCCAATTGCACCTTACTGGATTTCATTAACAATAAACAAAATCCACTATTACTTGTGCTGTAGAAGTCATTTTAAAAAAAAAAAAACAGTACATCGTGGATCTGAGTTGCAATTAATATGACTCTTCTGGGGGCTCTGACTTCTAACCTAGGTGATGCCAAGTATTGATGGAACTCCCAGAGTCTGGTCTATTGCCAGGTAATAAGTGGACCTAGACATATTATTCATTTGGCAAGTTGCTGTTGTGCACAGTGAAAGGAACTTGTCCCACTTTTCAAGATATTTGAAAACTTATAAAGAAAAACCAAAAAGAAGGAGAAGAAGAAGGAGAAGGAAAAAGAGGTGGTGGTGGAGGAGGAAGGGGAGGAGGAGGAGGAAGAAGAAAGAAAGAAAGAAAGAAAGAGAGAGAGAGAGAGAGAGAGAGAGAGAGAGAGAGAAACCAAAACACCAAATCATCCTCTGTTTTACTTCAGATGCAATAACTTACCTTGACTTTGACAGACTCAGCATTTACTGTTCTATTTGAAAAAGTACCTAATACACATGGGTGGATTCACAAGTATAAAGAAGCAAGAAGAAAATGTAAGGATTTATGCTGGGGTTGTTTACCATTTAGGATTCCTGGAATATTTATCAAAAAAACCCCCATAAACTGGTAAGGAACTCATCAAGCTATGGCATTCACCTTACACAACAATGCCAGGGACCCCATGTGACCATCTTTCAAAGACATCACCTGTATTCATAACATCATTTTGATCTTATCAGAATACTGTTAGCTTACTAGCTGACGTCACCAGATGTTTTCTGAGTTGCTGTGTTACAACTAAACCGTGCTGCCTTTGCTCACGTAAATCATGCATAATGGTTCCTTATTCCTTCACATCTTGATTTAGAGTGTTTTGATGAACACATGATACAGAAAGTGTTCTTATGATTCATAATCATTCAAAAATCAGCCCTGTGGTGAGGGAACGCTTTGCTCTCTGCCTTGCAGAAACATTGCTTTCGGGTACTTTTCTTTGAGATGTAACTTGAACTTTTATATGTATCCCCTTGTAGCCATTTTCCCTCCCTTCTCGAATATCATCAAAGAAAGAAAAATGCTGTTTTTTTTTTTCAAGTTTTGTTCCAAGTGCTTGGCATTATTATTAATTTAATAGATCATGAAATAATTTGAAATAATTTTTAACTTTTTTATTTTTATCGTTAGCAAAGCCTACTGACCATGGAACAGATTCTGTCTGTGGAAGAAACTCAGATTAAAGACAAAAAGTGCATCTTGTTCAGAATAAAAGGAGGGAAGCAATTTGTCTTGCAGTGTGAGGTGAGTTCCTATGTATTTTCTCTTAGATGAAAGTTAGGACAACTATGTAAATAGTCAGCAGAGCTGGTCGCCTGGGGTAAAGCATTTTCATACTCTATACGTTATCGGATACCGACTTGACGGCACCTAACAACAACAACTAATACATTATCACTTACAAACTTAGCAAGAAGGCCCCTATGTACAAGAGTTTTGGACAATTGACATTGTTTTTAAAGAAGCAAATATTAAAAGCCTGCAGCCATACCACCCTGGTGTCCAGTCTCGTCAGATCTCAGAAGCTAAGCAAGATTGGGCCTGGTAGTCCTTGGATGGGAGACCGCCTGGGAACACCAGGTGCTGTAGGCTTAGGAAAACCCACTCCTGAAACCCACTCCTGAAACAATCAGCCATTGAAAACCCTATGAATAGCAGAGAAGCACTGACACAGTGCCAAGTGTGGCACAGTGTCCAGGAGTGTTTCTTTCTACTATACTATACGGTTGCTATGAGTTGGACCCAGCTCAATGGCACCTAACAACAACAACAAATATTAAAAAATGAAAGGAGAATGTGTGTGAAAGTATTTGGTTACCTTGTCTGGAAACTCTGTCCAATATTTGATGAGATCTAGAGTTTTATTTGTTATCTCACTTTCTAGGTCTTACCTCTCAGCCTGTTTAAAATTGAGGCTTGTATATTTAAGCAAAGGTAAGATACTAAAGTGATTGCTTAAAGAGGAAATGCTTTCTTTCTTTTCCTCAAAGTTGTATTGTTGCCCAAATTTAATTTCTAAACACTTCTCTTCTGGCATCTTGGTGTGTGTGTTCACACAGATGCACACGCATGTGTCTCGTTAGAGTGCATTTGTTTTGTCATTAGGTACCATCAAGAGTGACTCATAGCAACCCTATGTACAGTGAAGAGGCACTATATCTGACGGTGCTTCTTTGCTACCCCTAGGTTTCCTTTTTTTTTTTTTCTTTCAGTGCTCTAGGTTGAACCCAGGGCCTCATGCTTGCATGCTTTGCAAGTACTGTACCACTGAGCTGCACCTCCAGGCCCCCCCTTTTTTTTCCCACTTTTTAAGATAGGGTTTCGCTAAATTACACAGACTGGCTCTGGTCTTGAACTTGCGATCCTCCTGCCTCTGCCTCCCGAGTTGCTGGTATTACAGGTGTGTGCCACCGCGCCCGGCTCTCATAGGGTTTGATTGTTTCGGGAGGTTGATTATTTCGTTTCGGGAGTGGGCTGCTAGGTCCTCCTCCCATTTTTGCAATGCTTGGGATTGAACCCAGGGCCTCAGAGCGCACAGAGCAAGTACTCTACTAACTGAGCTAAACCTGAGTCCCGGGGCTCACTTAGAGAGGTAAGCAAAATACAAGGATGCATTTTGTTTTCTATTTTGAGATAGGGTCTTGCTATGTAGCCCAGCCTGGTACTTGCAGTCCTCTTCTGCTCCCAAGTGCTGGGGTGACAGCAGATGCCAGCCTACCCAGCTTCAAGGAGCCATTTGAAATAACTTCATTATTACCTTCCCATATGAAGGTGCTTTCTAATTTTTCAAAACTCCTCCCCACACATTATTGCATAGGCTCCAATTTTAGGAACCAGGGCTTGTCTCTAATGAGAGTAAAGACAGTGGTTGTCCTAGTGGGGTGCACCAGGTTTCTCGGAAGGGTGAAGAACTGGCCTCCCCCTCTGTCTGCATTAGTAGGGACATGGCTGCAGAGCAGGCAGGCAGGGGCACCTGCTTCTCTTCCGGTTCCCGGATAGGAGTCATCACCTGAGGCTGCTGGCAAACAGGTCCCAACTCCTGCCTTGTGTCTCCACGCAGAGTGACCCTGAGTTTGCGCAGTGGAAGAAGGAGCTGACGGAGACCTTCACTGAGGCCCAGCGGCTTCTGCGCCGGGCACCCAAGTTCCTCAACAAGCCCCGGTCCGGGATCCTGGAGCTCACCAAGCCTCCGCTATGTCACAGAAACAGCAATGGCCTCTGACCCCCAGGAACAGCTGGGGCCTCTGAGAGGCCACCCCGACCCTTCATCCCCAGAGCCGTGCTGGCAGGGTGACACGTGGGGCCGAGATGTCCGAGGCTCTTCCTCGCCAGGAGGCCCAGGGCACCGAGGTGACCCTCCAGGAGTGGGGCCATCCTCGGGGCCAGTTGGCCCATGCACCCCGCTGGCTGGCTGGCTCTGCCCGTGCGTGAAGCTACTGAAGAAACCAGAGGTCTTTTTCTCTGCTACACACTGATTTTGGTATCCACAGACCTGGAACTTGAAATGCTTCCTACTTATCACTTAAATTTTTATGTCTGATATCAAATATTCCTTCGACTTTCCAGGGTGCAGCTTAAAAATCTTCAGTGCAGGGTCACAGGTTGCCCGGAGCGTCACCATGTTTTGTCCATGAACAGCGCCAGCTGATGTGACGGATCTCAGCTCCCTGCTCCTGGGCAAGGCAAAACCGTGGAGGGGGTTCTGTGCACCCCGCAGAACCCAGCTCTTGCTGTCCTGGGGTTGGGAGTTGAAGCTTTGTTCTGTCAGGGCAGCACTGGGCCCCCCTGCCCTACCCTGCCTCTGGTGGCGCCTGCTTCCTGGGCTCCCACTACATGGGCGTGAGGTAAGCAGCTCTTGAGGTGTAAGGGACTAAAGAATGACTGAAGGCGATGGTAGCCAGTCACTGAAGGTCACTGCGACTCCAGTGGCATAGTCATGAGCCGCTGGACCTCAGGGGCAGGAGCAGTGTTCTGATGCCTCCGGGTCCAGCAGGCAGCACCTTGTGCATCTCGTACCCATGGGCACCACTGGGGCCTGGGGAGTCGGCCTCGCGTCTCCATGATGAGCAGGCGTGTAACACGGTCATCCCGGTTCCTTCTGCCTCACCCCAGAAAACATGTCAGCAATGGATCTGTCCACGGAAGAAAAGAATTGCCCTGTTTTACACGGTAGTATAATTTCAGATGAACATGGCTGAAAAGATAAAAGAAATGCTGAGGAATGGATGTGTGAATTGGGTTGTCTGCGAACCGACTTTCCCTCTTTTCCCTCACCTGTCATTAAGGAATGGCAGTTTGCACTGGGTGGTTCTGCAGCGGTGGTAACATTCGATCAAAGAGCTTCCCCCTGCCTCCCCCTACCCCAGCAGCATCCCTCCCTAAAGGTTACCTTCCCCTCCACTGGCCCGCCCTGTGGATGCCCCAAATAAAACACCAGGCAAGATGAGAAACAGTGAGGTCCCCCAGGTCATCAGGCTAAAAAATGATAATTTCAAAATTATTATCAGGTTTGTCTGATTCTTGGTGTAGCTAAATTAATTCTTAACAACATGAATAATGTGACATCATGATTATTCGCATCCTGTCCTTAATCTTTTCAGTGATTCCAAATATCTCTCTCTCTCTCTTTTTTTTTTTTTTTTTTTTTTTTTTTTTTTTTTTTTTTTTTTTTTTTTTTTTTTTTTTTTTTTTTTTTTTTTTTTTTTTTTTTTTGATTTGTGTGCTATGGTCACTGGGAATATAAATTGTTTCTATTGAAATTATATTCTGAGAGTTTGGAAGGCAATTCACTGAAATTATTATAATTCTAATTATGAAAAAAGTATTATTTCATAGGCGTTGCTTTGGGAAAGAAATTTAGGGTGTTTATTATCCATCTCAAGTCCTGGTTGGGGTGTCAATGCATGTACACGTTCTGTCTGCTGTTTCCAGTGGAGGAGGAGGGGGAGCCACATACAGGTATTCCACATACTTAAAAAGAAAGAATAGTGTTCAGATTCTTTTTATACACATACACACACACACACACACACACCACCACCACCACCACCACCACCACCACTAGACGCAGAACAGCCGTTGCAAAAGAGCAGATATCTTCTGGGCCCTGGTTATCGATAGCCATGACTGTCTCAATCTAACTGGGATGTCAAGCTCACATGGGCAGAGACCTGTGGGGATGAGGCCATGTCTCTTGCCTCTCCTGAGAGGACTTCATGGCCCCAAGAGGTGCTGGGCTAGCCTTGGACATCTCACACCTGGGTGATAGCCACACCAAAGTGTCCAGAAAGATCACCCAACATTCCCATATTTGTCATAAAGTTGAGCCAATATCTTTCAAAAATATCGTTGCCCTAGAGTAGATTTTCTGGTTCCTTTCTTCTTTAGAACAGGAAGAAGAATTGGAAAATCTCCTGAAAGCTCTTCTGCCTCAAACTTATTCCTAGTAAACGGATGGCTCCCCCAGCCCCATGTGATTTCTGAGGCTGCGGCTGAGAAGTACCTCTGGATGTCACTTATTCAAGGCCTTTCTGAGATTGCAATGGGCTCTCTGGGAAGGTTGTGCTGGAGTCTGGTGTGGTGGTCTCGGAGAGGCCAGCCTTCTTCTAGAACGCCTTGATGGGGGCATTCCTGCGAACAGATGGAGGGACTTCAGAGCCTGCACTTGGGCCTATGGGGTCAAAGGAAAAGTCAGTTGGGTTAGATGACCTGGTCTACTTGGCTGTTTTAGGAGTTTTCAGAGTGTTTATGAATTCCTAATGTCTGATCCTTTTTATACATGGACTGTTACAAAGGACAAGAGTCAGCCCAAGTTTTCTCATTAATTTAGATTTCTGTAGTTGGGATGTTTTAATGCTGCCAAGGGAAATGATCAAGGCTGATATTATTTTTATAAAATTGAATGATAATAAACCTTGATCTAGTAATGCAAGAGAATCAGCACAGTAAAGCCAAAAATAAGAATAATTGTTTCCTTTAAGCTGCTATACAACATACATGGAATAACATGGAATAAATTGAAAATCTTTGTGAATCCCAGTTTATTCTTCTGAACCTAAAGCATTCTCTTTGGTGCATTTATCCTCTCACATCTTTGGGGCTCATTGTTTTTTTCTACTCCATAATGCATATGCATTTTCAACAAGACTTCTAGAAATCCGCTCCCCATTTCACCGTTCATCTGAAGTACTCATACCTCTTGATTGGTCAATTCCCTAACATTAAAATGTCAAATTCTGTGTGTAAAAAGCAAGAGCTGAATGTACAGTGAGGTAACTGAAGAGGGGAGGCGTTTTGTTTGAGAAAGATGGCAGCAGTTGGGCTGCAGTGGCACATGTTTGTAACCATAGCACCAGGGGGCTGAGGCAGGAGGATCTCATGTTGGAGGCCAGCCTCAGCTACATTGTTTCTTCTTCTCCCCTCTCTGTTATAAAGTCACAGGGCCTCCAGAGCAAAAGCAACCCCAGCTGTCTCTGTCATCCCAACCTTGTGTGTGCCCCTGTCAAAGCCTCAGGCAGTGGTGAGGTGGTGCCCTGGTCACTGTGAACACACTCCACAGTGGGTTGTTTGGGGGCATTTTTACAAATTCATCAACGTTCTGGCAAACCCCAGCGCAACAGCACCAGCCTTACTCTTAGCACCACTCTGTTTCTGCAGTGAGCTTTCATAGTGTAAATTTTCAAAGAAAGGTTTTCCTAAAGATCTAACACAATTTTCTTCTGTAAGGGTTCCTTGAGAGACTTAATTACCGAAATTCATGTTAGCATGAATTTTTTTTCTTTGTTATCCAGGCTGCATTTAAGATTTTTTTTTTTTTTTTTTTTTTTTTGGCTATGGGATGAATGAAAGCTGAGCTCTAAAATGATAGTCCTTGGTTTCCTCAAATCCTAGCGGACTTTAGAATGTTTTGTGTGTGTTCTTAAAGACTAAGAATTGGGTGTGGTAGAGCATACCTCTCATCCCATCATCCCAGCTCTCAGGATGCTGAGGCAGGAGGATCATGAGTTCCATATGGGCTCCATAGCATACTTGAGATCCTATCTCAAAACAAACAAACAAAAGGCCTAAGAGAGCTGTTTATTTTATGGCACAATAACAGGAATGCCTGCTGCTGCAGATGGACCAGAAAGGACCATGTTCCCAACTTGGCTGTGGTAGCGTTTGTTGATCGATACAGGACTCCACATTTTAAGTTGCCTTTATGAAAGACAGGGTCCTATAAAGAGTGAGTTAAAAGTATCTGCTTTTCTTCAAAAACATATAATGGGGGAAAAAAGACTTCTTTGTGTAGTTAGCTCAAATTCAGATAGCAGAGTTAGAGCTCTACTATCAAGCAATCTCAAAATCATCTCTGGAAACTGGTAACTATGTCTCTGTTTGTTGATTTTACCCTAAATATAAAATATCTTTGATGTCAGGGCAGGGAATGGAGAGAGATTTCCAATTGTGTATTCATATTACACAGGACTTGAAATTTAACTTCTTCTTTGGTTATATATTCCATGGTGTAAGTATTGTATGTGATTTATAAGCTAAACACTGGCCATTTTGAGTTTTGTTGTTAAATTGTATTTTTCTATGTTTTAACAAATGATAATAGATGTGGCTTTTTCTGGGTAGCAGAAAGATCGATGAACTGCATATATCTATGAAACGAGAGTTCTATTTTAGCACAAGAGCATTTTATATTATTTATTGAATCCACAAGTTGGTTCCCATGAAAACATTCCATACCATTTCTGTTCCTTTGGATTTATATAGTTTGTTATTTAAAGCAATTCTAGTCTTTTCTGTTGTTGAGACAATAAAATGGAAATAATGCGGAAAGCACTGCGGGGCCAGCGTCTCTTCTCACTGTGGCAGACTTGTTTCCAGCCACATCTTACCTTACCCTCTGAGCTGAGAGGTGCACACATTTGTCTGATAATATTTGACAGCAAACTTGCCACAAAGTACCGCTTCCATCTACCTCTTTCAGAACATATCTTGCTTGTTGACCAGTACCCCAAATGCTCTATTCTGGACTGGCTGTATCCTAAAAGAATCTCAGCGAGACCTCAGTGTCATTGCCTTGTGATGCAGATCTGATTTTAGAGGCAAGCATTGCAAAAGGCACTGGCGAGCTGGACAGGTGGGTCCCCTTGTCTACTGGAACCCTGTAGGAGCTGAGGCATGCCTGCCCAGCCTCGTCCTCCCTGGCTGGACCAACTCTCCAGGTCAGTCTCATCATGGCTCAACATTTGATGCTTGCACCAATACAAAATAGAAAGATCCTTCCTAACCCTCACCCTCACCCTCAACCTAATCCAAACTTGGCAAGCTGTGTTTTAAAACATTGTTTTGGAAAGAAGCACTTTTGAATGTGACTGGATCCCCCTTTGGTGTTCAAAGCAGGGAAGACAGAGTCATAAAAGCCACTGTCCTTGTATAGGATTAAGCTTTGGGGGAGCTTATTCTTATTTTTGAATGGACCCTTCAGGATTTGTGTGAAGTGAATGAAGAGCTGTCCCTAGAAGAGGGTTCCTCCTCACTTTGGGACATACTTTTCTGCCCATCTTCATAGCTGCATAGCCATCAATGTAATAACATGCTGGCTATATTCTTGGCTAAGTATAATACCCTCAAAAATCTGTTTTCTATTGTGTTTTGCTCTAGGAAACAAAGCCAATGGGCTAGATATTGTAAATCCAGATATTGTACCTAGAAAATGATCATTTGTTTTTAATCTCTTTTCATATTTATTGTGTCAGTGAAGGTTTATAATCTATCATATACTCCTCCTGCATGGTTGAAATAGCATCCCACATGAGCCTGCTCCAGATCTAGTCACCTGCCCTGATTGTGGCACGCCACTGTCAGTCAGTATCGCCGTCTTTTATAGTTCTCCTGGAGCAGCTAGGCTGGTTTTCTATGTTGGTAAATCACTCATATAAACCTCAATAAAAAGGATCTGTACAAAGATACCTACTTCAATGTGCTGTTTTTCCCCTATTAAAGACTATATTTTGTTACCAAGCTGTTGTAGATACCAGTGACTTACTTTAAAGAATCCTGACTCATGGGGTAAAGAGGAAGGGAGCCGCCAACAAACATTTCTGCTGATTCCATGAATTTTCAGAGCAGAGCCACCTTCCCAGGATTAAAGTTTTAGAGACTGAATGGCCTAAGCTTCCTGTAGGACGCATTCCAAGGACACAGGCCAGAAAGCCCAGGGAAGGAGAATGTCCAGGAGGTCTGCCTCACCTCCAGTGTGTGGAGAAGCTTTGTCATGCTCCCAGCCTGCCCCTGGGAGACCTTGGATTCCCTCCCTGGACAGATGACCCCTCCTTGAGCCCCATTCCTGCTCCATAGAGATGCCCTGAGAGACCCATGGTGCATTTCATTTTCAGCCTGAAATCCAAGGGGCTGGTGGTCCCTGAGCCACAGCGGCCTGGCAGGACTGCCTGTGGGTGGGTCCACAGGTTGAGGGTAGGCTGGGCACCTCCTCTCTTTGAGCTGGACAGGAATTCCCTGTTTCTGGCTAGTTCTGGCTAGGAAAGAAGGAAGTTACCATGAGCCCTGGTCACCATCAAGCTTCCCTGGAATGTATCCGTGCATACTAATTTGAAAGCCTTTGAGCAAAAGAGTTGGCAGAGACCCAGCTATGGAGTGCACAGCCAGCCCCATGGGATAAAGGTGCCGCCACAGGGAGCCCTGGGTCGATGTGTCTGTAACCAAGGGCTAAAGTGCTGCAGCCCTCCTGAGAGGTGGAGAAATCCAGCCACCCCAGGGGTGATGGAGAAGGAAGAGAAATGGCTCTGGGGACTCAGGGCCCAGCACAGTCAGTCTCTCTGGACAACCCCTTGTCTTTGGTTTTCGGATCCCTACATTAAGAGAGTTGAATTCGATGATTTTGCAGGATCATTCTAGCCCCAAACAGCCCCCATCTCTGACTGTTATTAAGTGTAAAGGGTTTTTGTGGAGGCTGGACTTGGAGAACCAAGAGGGAATGCTCCCCTTTCCTGTCCTGTGACTTCTCTGCCATTGCACTGTGGATAATTATACTGATCTCAACAACTCCTTTTCAGCGATTCATTTCTTGACACATGAACCCCTTTCTGATTCACCTGGGCATGAGTTATGGATTGAGGTGAAGGATGGAAACCCAGTACTTAAAAGGCTATCTTTCCCTTGCACTATTACAAATCTGGATGCTGGAGATCACAAAAAAAGTGTTTGAGTCCAGATTATGCAGGCTGGCTATTTCCAGAGATCAGCTCAACCAGACACAACCCTCGGCCTTGACTCTGTGTCCCCATGTCCTGCTTTGGATGTGTTTGTAACTAACAAAGTCAGTGTTGTTGTTGTTAGGTGCTGTCGAGTTGTGTCCAACTCATAGTGGCCCTCATAGGGATTTCAATGGCTGATTGTTTTGGGATTGCCTTGGGAGTGGATTGCCACATCCTTCTCCCATTTTTGCAGTGCTGGGAATCGAACTCGGGACCTCAGAGATTGCAGAACGGCGCTCTACCAACTGAGCTAAATCCCAGCCCCTACAAAGTCAGTGAGGGGAAGTTTTTTCACTGGTTCATATGTTAACAAGTCTGGGTTAGAGAAGGGAAGGAAAGGACGCATGTGATCCTAGCAAAAAGATGTTTCCCCTAACTTAGGGATATCCCAAGCAGAAGGTTTCTATGTTTTAGTTTTAATCTGGGTAAGATGCAGGGTTCTTCATTTACCCTTCTAGGTATAGACACAGTCTTGATTTGACAGCCTGTGAACCTTTGTGCCCTGCACTGGTCCGTGGAGGAGAAAGTGGAGTTGGTTTGCCTAGGAGCTAAACTGGGCTCTGCAACTTATTCCCAGGGCGGCCCGAGAGGAACTGCTGGGTACCTGCCTCACTCCACCATGCAGTGGGGTGGATGATAACACAGCCTGTTTACACCACCATCCGTTGTAAGTTTTCTGAGGATCGAGTGTGTGGAAACATACAAAGCATCCAGAATAGGGTGGGACCCACTGTGTTCGCTCAGTGCTTGTTGCCTTAGTAATATTTTGAACCGCTGGCGGATCCACATAGCATCCTTTAAACCTGAGCTCCTGATTGTCCCATAAAATCCTCAGCCCAGGCCTCAGAGGGTCCCCACTTCATTGTCAAGAGTGATGGACGGACTGCAGGGCTGGATACCTCCTGGAGAGGCAGGAGGGGGCCACCCTTCCTAACACTCTTGACACGTGGGTGCCCTGCCATCCAGAAGCAGCAGCTGAGTGAGCAGCATGGTGCTTTCCACCCCCAGAACCAGATGGGCTGCATAGGACAATGACAATCGGAATGGCGTGCCTGGTGGGTGCTGGAAGTTCTGTCTGAGTTTTGTACTTGGGTTTCTGAGGCAGAGGAGGGTGTTTGATACAGTTGCTTCCAGGGGGCCCTCTCCAGCCAGAAGCTGATTCAGGGTGTCTCTTCCTCATGGCTGAGGGTCAAGGAGTCTTGTTTCTTTCTCTCTCTCTCCCTCTCTCTGTCTGTCTGTCTGTCTCTCTCTGTCTCTCTCTCTCTCCCCCGCCCCCCCTCCCTCCCCCTTATGCAGCTGAGCCCAGGCCCCCACATATCCTTTGCAAGTGCTCTACCACTGAACTGCACCCCTAGTCTATTCCTTTTTCACTTTTTATCTTGAGTCAGGGTCTCAGTTACACAGGCTGCCTCTGGCCTTGAACCTGCGATCCTCCTGCCTCTGCCTCCCCAGTTGCTGGGATCACAGGTGTGTGCCACCATGGCTGGCCCTCCATCTTTCTCTTTGATGGTCTGACTCTTGAAACCCCGTTAGTGTTTCCATGGGGTCCCCTTCCACAGTTCTATGGTCTCCAGCCTGCTGTTGGTCTAGCCTAGAAAGTGAGGTGAGGTCATAGATGCAAGGAGCTGCTATTTGGTCCTTACCGCATTTTCCTTTCTCTTCTTTTCTTTTCTTTCTTTCTTTCTGCCTTCTCTTCCCTTTCTCCTCCCTTCCTCCCTTCCTTCTTTCTATTCCTTCTTTTCTTTCTTTTTTCTTTCTCTTTCTGCCTTCCCATCCTTTCCCTTCTCTTTCCTCCTCCTTCCTTCCTTCCTTTCTTCCATTCATTCATTCATTCATTCATTCATTTTCTCTTTGCTTTTTCTCATGTTGCAGATTGAGCCCAGCTCTTACGCATGCCAGGTAAGCGCTCCACCACTGAGCCAACCCCCAACCCTACATCCTCCTCAGAGAGCACCATACTTGGAGGGGTCCCAAAGTTCATCATCAAATCACTGAATGAAAGGCTTAAACGCAGCCTTTTCACCAAGATCAGCAGACTAGGGGGCACAGGTCATGACCATGAGTTATGAGATGATAATTGCAGAGTGAACGAGGCCTTTCCATATTCATCTGGGTTCAGGCTGCCTCATAAGTCTTGGTAAAATGTCAACTGGGTAAAATGCAGACACAGTGAGATTTTATGCTAACACTGCATGCTGAAAAATCTAGGGCAACTGCTGAAAGAAGAGAGAGAATGAATAATTTCCAAATTATTGTCATTGAAAACTAGAAAAACTGGAAATTTGAAAGAAAAAAAAGCAAGGAAAGTGGAAATTGTAAGTATTTAACATTTTCCCCCCCTTAGTGCTAGGGATGCCTTGTACGTGCTAGGCAAAGGCTGTAGCACTGAGTTACTTCTCCAGCCCTACATCTTTAAAATTTTCTTTTTTTTTTTCCATTAAGATACACAGGACTGGGATGTCACTCAGGGTAGAGTGCTTGCATAGCATGTATGAGGTCCTGGGTTCCATCCCTCTCTCCACAATAAAACAAACAGAACAATGACAAGAAGAAACAGTAACAACAAAGACAAAATAGAAACAGATAGAGAAAAGATACAATTCGCCATGCATGTGACCAAAGACCCAGTAACAAATGGGCCACAGGCACAAAAGTTCCACTCACTAAAATGAAAACCCAAGTGGCCCAGAAACGAAGAGATATATGACACTTCTACTCACCAAGCAGCTGCCTAGGACTCGCTCCCATTTCAGAAAGCCAGAAATTTAACATCAGAAGTTCTGGTAATGTTCCAGTGCTGGTGAGAATGGGGAGCAACTGGGATTTTCTGTGTTTGTAGCTGTGCACACAGCTAGCCCCCCTCTAGGAAACAATGAGAGATTACAAATCCTACAAAATATTGCAAAATTTGCATAGCCACGCCCTGTGAGTTCCATCCCTAGTTGTATACTGTACTTTTAGGAAAAACTCCGCCCCAGCATGTCAGGACATGCATACAAGAATATGCATCACAGGGCTGTTTGAAACGACGACAAAAATTGTGAGCAAGCCAAGTGCCCATAGGTAGAATGGACCAACACATTGTGACACATGCACATTCCTGAACACCACAGCACCATGCAAACACATCAGGAGCAGGTGCACATACTCACATCGAAGCCCAGGGGGGAGGGAAAGGAGAGAAGTCATAGAGTAATATGTGTGGTATGATTTCATTTACACCAAGTTCAAAATAGCACATTAAATAATGTATCATTTTGGGTCACTCTACAGATGCTAAATGGTTAAGGTTTAGCTCAGTTGGTAGAGTGCTGCTCTGTGCTCTCTGAGGCCCTGGGTTTAATCCCCAGAATTGAAAAAAAAAAAAAGGAGAAGGACCTGGCAGCCCACTCCTGAAACAATCAGCCATCGAAAACCCTATGACTCAACGGAGCACAGTGGCACCCCTGTAATCCCAGGGACTCAGGAGGCAGAGGCAGGAGGATCGAAAGTTCGACACCAGAGGCAGTCTGCATAATTTAGCAAGACCCTGTCTCAAAAAGTAAAAAAATGGGCTGGATGTGCAGCTCAGTGGTCCAGCACTTGCAAAGCATGCAAGCCGCGAGGCCCTGGGTTCAACCCCAATATCGAAAAAAAAAAAAAAAAAAAAAAAAAAAAAAAAAAAAAAAAAAAAAAAAAAAAAAGAGAGAGAAGAAGAAGAAGAAGAAGAAGAAGAAAGAAAGAAAGAAAGAAAGAAAGAGAAAGAAAACCAAACCAAGTGTGAAAGCCAGAGGCCCTCCTGGTAGCTCAAGGAAGGCCCAGCTGGTGGAAAGCAAGGAAAACTGAGGACCAGGCCCAGAACTCAATGGTCAGGTTGGATGAGCTCCGAGAAGGGTTGAACTCCCCACCAACACTGACCTCTCGGACCAAGGTAGGACTCTGCTTGGCAGAGAGACCCTTATCTCTGGAGGTGGGGACATAGGAGCTGCTGGTCTGGAAACGTTGACTCTCCGCGTTCCGGGGACCTTCGGAGGCTGCAGCTGTCCTACCCCTGCCTCTCATGGAGCAGCTCACCCCTCGTATGAAGATGATGCAGTAGCTACCTGGTCCCCGACTCCTCCCCAGCCACTAGGCCTGTGCCTCAGGGTAATTGACATCATAGCCTGGCTGGGATGGCGGCGGCTCCTGCAAGCCTGGAAAGGCCAGGGCTGAGGGAATTACAGATTTTGACAGTAAAAGAAGGGATTAAAGAGCTCAGAGATGTAGGCACACTGGAGGGGTAAGGCCAGAAAGCACTGAGGGCCAGGAGGACACTCCAAGGGCATGGCAGGGAGAGAGCACTAGCACTGCTAAGAGGTTCGGTGGTGGCTGTCTTCTGCAGGCAGTGCTGATAGAGGGAAGGGCTTTTATGGACCTACTTTGGGTCCTTCAGTCATTCAACAAACATCCACTGAATACCTACAGTGGGTCATGTGGACTGGGACAGTTGGAGGGATAAGGGTCTCATTTGACAGAAGGGATCCCTGAGGCCCAGGCAGATGAGGCCACTTCTCCACAGCACATGGTGAGAAAGTGGCCAGGTTTGGGTCTGGCTCCAAAGCCTGTGCCCTTCGCCCATACCCAGAGCTCTGTGCCGATCTGCTACCTCCTGGCTAGCGGGTGGACTTCGTGGGAAGGAAGCGGGGCTTTCTCTGCAGAGCTCTCTCCCTTCCCCACATTCTGGGCCATAGGTTTTTGCTCACTTGTTATTCTGCTCACCAACAGTCCTCAGAACCTGCAGGGAACCAGGAGACCCCAGGCTTGCAGGGGACAGACAGGTGGACAGCAGGTCATTGAGAGAAAGCCTGATGAGGGATCCAATCCTCAGACATATGCAGCAGCCATTTCCATGCGATCAGTTATTCAGTCCATAGACATCTGTTGAGCGCTGACTAGGTATCAGTCACTTCCAGATCACAAAGACAACCTCCTTTTATTGCTATAGGAACACAGATGCACAACCCAGGCCCTGCAATAGTCACGTGGAAGGATTCCCCCGATTGTTGCCACACAGACACCCACAGGACTGGGCTCCTGTTTATCTGCATGCACACAGTTCTCTGATACCAATGGAAATAGCAGGACCCTAAAATGATTGTTGTTGTTGTTGTTAGGTGCCGTAGAGTCAGTGTCCGACTCATAGTGACCCTAAGCGAAACACTATTGTCAGTGCTTCTCTGCTGTTCATAGGGGTTTTCAATGGCGGATTGATTTTTGGGAGTGGGTTGCTGGGTCCTTCTCCCAAGCCTATAGCACCTGGTGTTCCCAGGTCATCTCCCATCCAAGTACTAACCAGGTCCCTGCTTAGCTTCTGAGATCTGACAGGATTGGATGCCACAGTGGCATAGCTGCAGGCCCCTAAAAGGATGTTGTTGTTGTTGTTGTTGTTAGGTGCCATCGAGCCGGTATCCGACTTGTAGCGACCCTCATAGGATTTGCAATGGCTGATTGTTTCAGGATTGCCTAGGAAGTGGATTGCCACATCCTTCTCCCATTTTTGTGGCGCTGAGAATTGAACTCAGCACCTCAGAGACTGCAGAGCAGTGCTCTACCAACTGAGCTAAATCCCAACCCTCGTAAAATGATAGCGGTTGGATGATGTCACTTCTCCATCAGAAGCCAATGGCTGGCAGGGTGGGAGGGGCTTTAAGTAAATCTGGGGGTGATTAACAGAATGACCATCCCAAAGAACCAAAGAGGGGGGCCACCAAGAATCCACTCAATCTGCACCACCAAAAACCAAAATTAAGGATGACCAAGAGACCAAGGTCAATCGCCTCAATAAAATGGCACAATCCTTTGGCCATTTCATGGACCCAGAACTCATTGGCTGAAAGGGTCAAGTCCCCGGGAGGGAAGAAGAGCAGGAGGCCAATAGCAGGTATGCAATGACTCCCCAAGTCTTTGCCCCCAAATAATCTATAGCTACTTAGACCATCCAGACACCCCACCAAGGAACACCATGACCCACTCTTTGGGTGGCACCATGCTGATGAGATCACATGAGCCTAGAGTGCCCAGCTCTTTGGATACCTTGGTAAAACTGCCTTCGCTTTCTCTTCCTCTGCTCCTTTGGTAGCAGACAAAGCCTGATGATTGGCAGATAGATGCTTGTTGTTGTTGTTGTTGTGTGCCGTCAAGTCGGTATCCAACTCATAGTGACCCTCATTGGGTTTTCAATTGGCTGGCTGTTTCGGGATTGCCTTGGGAGTGGATTGCCAGGTCCTTCTCCCATTTTTTGCGGTGCTAGGAATCGAACTCGGGACCTCAGAGACTGCAGCGCAGCGCTCTACCAACTGAGCTAAGTCCCAGCCCAGATAGATGCTTAGCTGGGTGATAATATCTGGCTGCCCTAAATCACAGCTGAAGGAAGACTTGGCTGTCCTGGAGGTTGAAAATCCACCCACCCCAGGTTCCAGGCAGATAAAACAAAGACCTGCCATGTTGACTCCCTGTAGTTCAAAAGAACTATCAGTGCAGGTCATGGCTTGTGGGAAGCCCCGAGCCCTGGGCCCAGAGAATCATCTCTGCACATTGACCCCATCATTGAAGACCAACAGCCGTACAAATCTATCAAGTGCTGCAAAGCTCCAGGAGAGGAGGTTGCAGGACCCTGCCCAGGCTGAGGCCATATTTCAATGTCAACCGATCCAGCACACTCTAGGGAAAACAGCTTGCAGGTGCCCGCGGCTGCCAGCCTCTTCCCCTGGAGCAGACAAAAGTATCCCATACCACCTCCTCTGGAGCCTGTGTTCATTGTCTGCACGGCCACCTCCAAAGCAGCCTTTGCTATGACCTTCTGATTGAATGTGTGCTCTCCACACACAGAAAGAAATGCATACCTTGGAAAATTATTGCCCCATTAGGCACAGGGTAAAAAGGGCAGCACCTTGTGGCAATAGTTGAAATGATTCTTCAGAGAAATGGAAAGTCATGTTGGAATGAGCTGTCTTTGGAATCAGAAGGTCCTGGGCTTGAGTTCTGACTAGATCCTTCCATAACTGTGTGGTGCTGTCTGATTTGTATTGTTGTTGTTGTTGTTAGGTGCCATTGAGTCAATATCCGACTCATAGTGACCCTGCGTACAACAGGCAAAACACTATTGTCAGTGCTTCTCTGCTGTTCATAGGGTTTTCAATGGCAGACTGATTTTTGGGAGTGGGTTGCCAGGTCCTTCTCCCAAGCCTACAGCTTCTGGTGTTCCCAGGCCATCTCCTATCCAAGGACTAACCAGGCCCAACCCTGCTTAGTGTCTGAGATCTGATGGGATTGGATGCCACAGGGCTATGGCTGCAGGGATCTGGTTTGTATAGTCAATTGTAATCTCAACTTTTCTCCTTCCAAAGCAGTGGAGGATGCACTTTTTTAAGTGCTAGTCATGGAACCCAGGGCCTTTCCCAGGCTAAGCTCGAGCTTTACCCGTGAGCATTACCCCTAGCCAGCGAACAAAGTCTTACTTCTTTAACAGCCAGTTTGCCTGCAGCCGAGCCACTGTGACATCCGATCCCATCAGATCTCAGAAGCTAAGCAGGGTCTGGCCTGGGACACCAGATATTGTCGGCTCAGGAAAAGGACCCAGAAGCCCACTCTCAAGAAAACAATCTGCCATTGAAAACCCTATGGACAGCAGAGAAGCACTGACAATAGTGTTTCGCCTGTTGTATGCAGGGTCGCCGAGTCGATACTGACTCTCGAGGGCACCTAACAACAACAGCAGCCGGTTTAGCGTCATGATTAAGTGTGTGCCTTCTGGGGCCAGCTCATCCTGGGTTCGAGTCCTGATTCTCCATTGCCCTGGTAGAGGTGGTTAACCTTTGTGTGCCTTGGTTTCCCCATCTGCAAAATACAGGTGTGAGAAGCCCTACCTCCTAAGGTTTTCGGAACAATTCACTGATTTTATTAAAGCCCTCAGCTGGATGCCTGCCACATGAGAGTTGCAACCGGCACACCAGGTGTGTTTCCTTGTACTCATTATTTCCTAAGGAGCCACTAGCAAAATTGTTCTAGCAATTTCCATCAGCCTGGCAGCCCTTCCTCACCCAATTCCTGCAGCCTGGGCTTTTCCGTATGCCTGTGTGGCCGGCCGGGGATAGAGATGACGGCTGAGAATGTGCTTGCGTCCGGAGCTGTCCCCTTCCCTGCCCTGTGCCACCAAATATGTCCATACTCTCCACTGCTGGTCGACGGCCACCCGGGCTGCCGTCTCCCGGCCAGACCTGGAGCTCACAGGCTAATTTTAGCAATGACTGTCCACGCAGCTGCTGCTATCACATTGGTGCAGGGGAGGGCGGGGGCGGGGGCCGGGGAGGAGCTGGGGGAAGGGATGTGTGTGAGGGCAGGCGACAGGGGTTCCTGACCTTACTCCTTCACCCCTGCTTTCTCTGCCTGCCGGGTCCCCTTCGTGGCTCCTTGGGGAGACCTCTTGGGCAGGACTGGTTCCTGGGACCTGCAGCCAGAAGGTATTGTCGGGCTGGGCATAGTGATGGGTACTTTGAGGGTGATAGGCAAGTTTCAGTTTTCTGGAATGTGCTTCCGGGGGCTGCAGTGGGAGGCCTTGGGTCCTCTCCGTCTACTTTAGGCCTTTCTGGTGTTGAGCGCTTCTAAGGCTTTTTTACTTCACTGTGAACTGGGTGCTTGCTGCAAAAACGAGACTACTTCATGGAAGGATTTTAGAACCTGACACCTGGCCAAGTGGACCCTTTTTAAGCCGACCATTTTTGTTAGCACCTGATTATTTGGTAATTATTTTCTAAAGATATGTTCAGAGTCTCCAGCTAACCTGTGCTCTGGGGATCTTAGCTGGCAGGTGGCAGCGTTTATACATTATGTATTTTCAACTTTCTGTTTTCTGCTTCTCTGGTTTTCAGTGGATGGTCAGGAGCCAAATTCTTCCCCTTCCAGGTTTTCAATCCTGCTGCGGGTCAGCTTCAATTTTAGTGGTTTTTAATTTGTGTGTGTGTGTATGTGTGGTGTGTATGAGTGGTGTGTGTTGCTTGACAGTTGAACCCAGGGCTTCACACGTGCTTTGCAAGTGCTCTACCACTGAGCTGCACCCCAGGCCGTTTTATTTTTTAATTTGAGACAGGGTCTCACTAGCTTACGCAGCCTGCCTCTGGCCTCCAGCATGTGATCCTCCTGCCTCCACCTCCTGAATCGCTGAGTTTTTAAAATTTCAAATGAAATGCATGTGTGGAGGGGGAGGGGGCTGGTGGCTCTGGGCTGCAGGTCTAAATGTCCTGTGGTGCTTCCTTGAGAGGAGGTGTTGCTGTGGCTCGCTGCGACCGCGTGTTTCTGTGAATGAAGAAGATCCCCAGGTCCCAGTGGTCCAGGCGGTGAGGTGCGTTGAGGGGCTCCGCTTCGTGGTGGCGCTGCTTCCTGGGTGTTTGAAGTTCTCACGCTTCAGGCCTCAGGGCCGCTGCCTCTGTGCGATTGTCCCTGCAGCAGGCAGTGGGGAAGGGCCTATTCTGCTCCCCGTTGGCTCCCAGCTGCCCAGACGAGTCTTGGCCTGGATCTCCAGGTTGTAATTTTTCCAATGTGGCCACCCCACATTGCCTGCCCTGTTCTAGGCCTGGCTCCTGAGGCCGAGAGTCCCAGGAGGGGTAGGGATCCCCGGGGGCTGTCTGTACTATTGACCCAAGTTGTCTTCTCCTGGGCCCCATGACAGGTCTAGTGTGTCCCAGGGTGGGGGATAGACCGAGGGAGGCCTGGGTGGGTTTCCGATATGAACGAGTCCCAAGGAATAGTGGCAGAAGAGGCCACAGGACAGAGAGAAAGAGGGGGAAAGAAGAGCGGTGGAGGAGGGAGGGAGCCCCTGCTTTAGAGGGGCCTCGGGGCACCGTGATTAGATTCTGGTTCCACCTGCACACAGGCCTGGTCACCTTGAGGTGTGAGGCCAGGGCTCTGCTGACCGTGACCTTGGGCAGGCTGCCTCATTTCCTTTCCAAATACCTGAGGGCTGGGTGCGGCCTGGCCCACACCTCCAGGATTCGGCATGGGGGAGGAGTTTCTCCAGGTGCAGCTGCTGACTGCCTCATGGGGTCCCCAGGAGGGACTTTGAAATGCACCTTCCTGGGCTCATCCCAGGCCTGTGGAACACGCAGGTTGCAAACCATCCCGTGTCCAGGCACCCACCCAGACTGGGCAGCCTTGCCCTTGGGGTGAGGGCTGTGCATCCACGCAGGTCTGTCACAAGTGTAGAACATCGGTGTGGCGCATTACTAGGGTCTGAGGATTGCGAAGATGTGATTAGACCGATAGGCCTGTGCCATTTAGAGGTGAGATCAGGGCCCCCTGGCTAAAGAGACCCACCTCAAGCTGCCCAGAGGCGGGACCTCTGGCTGCATCTCTATAAGGCCATAATAAGACGATCCTCCCTGGGCTCTGCTATGCCTGGGCCTTGGAAGATGAGATCAGTCTACAGGGTCCTTCACAAGCAGATAGTCAGTTGCTGTGGTGTAGGGTGTATCTTTCATATTTAAACAATGTGGAGAACTGAATTATTTGAACAATGGAGCAGGTGTGTGTAAAACAATTGGAGAGGCCTGGGAATGTTGCCTAATCCAACTCCTTCTGTTTACAGATAGTGCCCTGGAGGCACAGAGAGGGAAAGCCACTTGAACAAGGCGACACAGCTCTGCAGACAGCATAGAGCTTATATCAGTCCCTGCCTTAAAAACTGGCATTTGGGGAGCAGCCTGGGGCTGTTTCTATTAGAAATAATACACCAATCTGCCCTATTTCCCCCACTCCTAAAACCTTTCCATCAGCATCACCCAAAATGTGAGGGAAAGGATTAAATCTCAGGTCAGATTTGAATAGGGGTAACACAAATGAATTTTAGGACACAAATAAGGTCCTTGGACATCAAGGCAGATCTCAATCTCTGTCTCTGTCTCTGTCTCTGTCTCTCTCTGTCTCTCTCTGTCTCTCTCTCTCTCTCTCTCTCTCTCACACACACATACACACACACACCATTCGATCTGAAGGATGCAGAGGTACCACAGGCTTCATCTGACTCATCTTCTGTCCAAGGCATGACTCACCTGGCTCTGTAATTTTCCTCCCCCCACACCAATACGGGGGCATTGAACCCAAGGCCTTGCTCACATTAGGCAAGCGCTGTACCACTGAGCCATATCCCTAGCCCCTTTCTTATTTTTTTATTTTAAGACAGAGTCTTGCTGAGTTGCGCAGGCTACCTCCGGACCTCAAACTCATGATCCTCCTGCCTCAGCCTTCGGAGTCCTTGAGATGACAGACCTGAGCCATGGTAGTGCCTGGCTACTCTCTGATGCTTAATCACTCTAAAACAACCTGCAGTTTCTGTGAGTGGAGGAAACATCCTCAGGAATCCCCCAGAGGGTTTACTAGATACGAGCAGTGCTCACACGCAGGTAGTGGGCACCTCAAGGTTCAGGCCTTGAGCCTGAGCTCATTTTCAGCTGTTTCTTGGGAACCAGCTGGTGCTGCAGTTTCGATTTCCTGTGGAGCAGCTGGGTTACTGTGGGGCTGGGAGAGAGGCGCAGTTGCTCTGTGGGATGAAATGCCTCATTCTTGCTAAATATGCTAGGAGTTTGGTGGGGGGGGGGGGGGGGGGAGTAGGATCAGCCCCATTTTACAGACTAGGATGTGAGACTTGGAGGTGTGAGGGACTTGAGGTCACACACCGTGAAATGAAACCGGGAATGAGTACTTTTCTGCCAGAGATGGGAAGGTTTAGTCTAATGCCATCAATGACGGGTTAAGGTATCCCATATCACGATAGCGTTTCACAGGGACAGACAACAAAGCCCGCACACGCTCCATACCTCACCGACCGTCAGAGGGTGTGATAGTGTCTCAATTTTCTAGAGGAGGAAACAGGATCCCAGGACTTTAGTTGGCTGTTTTTTCCTCCTGTTCTTCAGTCAATAGGGGGTGACAGATTTTCTCATTTCTTTATGTCATGTCCATTTATTGTCAAAGCAAAGATGATTTTGCCCTCTTTCCCCCTTAATGCTCTTTTCTGCTCACCAAAATTCTTCTAGATCACAATCAGTGTCTACGTTAACTTCAGCGCTATTGACATCTAGGGCTGGATTGTTCCTCCTTGTGGGTGGCTGTTGTATGGCTCCATAGGATGTCTAGTGGCCTCCCTACTCTTTGCCTACTAGATGCTGGTGACCTCTCCTTTCCAGTTGTGACAACTGTCCCCAGGCATCACCAAGTGTTGCCCATTGGCAGGCACACCTGCCACATGATGAGAGCCACTGGTCCAGCCCTGGTCTGTCCAGTAGATCTTCCTTCAACAATACAAACTTCTGTGTCTGTTCAGTCCAATACAGTAGCCACCAGCACCTTGTGGCTATGGAGCCCTTGAATTGTGGATTGTGCAACTGAGAGGCTAAATTTTTCATTTCATTTCATTGTAATTAACTTAAATTTCAATGGACAAGGTCAAGAGAGAACACATTGACTATCCCTCCGGAAATTCCTTGTGAAGCAGGCAAGGCCTCTGGGGCTGTCTGAGGGTGCCGGGGTCCCAGTCTGCCTCCTTCCTAGGGCCCTCTCTTTCTGTGCTTCCTCTTATTGCCTCACCTGCTTTGGTCTCCCTCACCCTCCCTTCCCTCTCCCTCCATCTTCCACATCTCCCTTTCCTTCCTCTGACTTTTCTGCTCTTGCTTCTTACATGTCATCCTCTACTTTTTATTTTAGTTCATTTTGGTTATTTGAGACAGGGTCTTGCTGTGTAGCCTAGGCTGTCCTCGAACTCATGAACCTCCTGCCTCAGCCTCCCTGTTCTTGTTGTTGTTGTTAGGTGCCGTGAGTCGATATCCGATTCATAGCGACCCTCTGTACAACAGGGGAAACACTATTGTCAGTGCTTCCCTGCTGTTCATAGGGTTTTCCATGGCAGATTGATTTTTGGGAGGGGGTTGCCAGGTCCTTCTCCCAAGCCTACAGCTTCTGGTGTTCCCAGGTGGTCTCCCATCCAGGTAATAACCAGGCCAGACCCTGCATAGCTTCTGAGATCTGACGGGATCAGATTCCACAGGGCTATGGCCACAGGCTAAATGAGTTCAGCTTTCATGAAGTGTTTGTTGTTAGGTGCCGTCGAGTTGGTATCCGACTCATAGCAACCCTCATAGGGTTTTCAATGGCTGACTGTTTTGGGTTTGCCTAGGGAGTGGGTTGCCACAACCTTCTCCCATTTTTGCAGTACTGGGACTTGAACCCGGGACCTCAGAGACTGCAGCACAGAGCTCTACCAACTGAGCTAAATCCCAGCCCCATGTTGTTGTTGTTAGGTGCCATCAAGTTGGAATCTGACTCATAGTGACCCTGCATACAACAGGTGAAACACTATTGTCAGTGCTTCTCTGCTGTTCATAGGGTTTTCAATGGCAGATTGTTTTTTGGGAATGGGTTGCCGGGTCTGTCTCCCAAGCCTACAGCACCTGGTGTTCCCAGGTGGTCAGTCTCCCGTGCAAGTACTAACCAGGCCCAACCCTGCTTAGCTTCTGAGATCTGACAGGATCAGATGCCACAGGGCTCCGGCTGCAGGCTCAGCTTCCCTTGAGCTGGGATTACAGGCATGCTATACCACACCCAGCTGACCCCTCTGTTCTGTCATCTTCTAGCATACCATGGGGTGTTGTGTCTTCTGAATCCTAGCTGGCTGTAGGCTGTCCTTTCCCTGATTAGGGGAGGGGATTTGCACACTGGGCACAGTTCCTTATCATCATGGTCTGACTTTTTGGCCACCAAGCTCAAATCCTGCAAGTGTTAAACTGGACCATGTATAAACCTCGATGGTCTCTATTGTCCATATAGCCTATTGATGGCAAATAGATAGCACGGGGACACCATTCCCATGCCCAGGGCAGACATTAGTAATCAATCAGAGGACTCTTTTTGTACTTTGCCCAAAAGCTCAGACTCCTTCCAGTGTTAACACTCAAAGCGGCCACTGGTCTCTCTCAGAGTTGATATGGGCATTGAAACCTATATACCCTTGGCTGTATCAGTCAAGGACTTTCTAGAAAACAGTACACTGAGCTGGGATTTTGGAGAGGCTATTGAGTGAAAGAACTCTCCCAAGACACATGTGAAGGATTAAGGGACCACAAAGTTTGCTGACGCGCTCCCAGACCCACAGTGGGAGGATCCTTACTTGCCAGGGCTCTCATGGGGAGGGGAAGGAATAGTGATATGGGAACAGAGAGGGCCAGAGCGAAGCAATGCATAGCTCAGAGCTGGAAGGGTTGTAGGTAGGGAAACACAGCCTTAGCCCTAACTAGAGCCTGATATGGAGGGAGAGGGGTGGAGTGGGGTAAGTCCCCTGACCTCCAGCTGCTCCCACAGGCAGCTCCCCTGCCAGAACCTTCCACTGGCAAAGTCAAGGGGTAGCCAGAGAAAAAGAGGATGGAGCAAAGTCCCTAGTGGTCTGTCCCCAGGGCACAGAGTGGCCAGCCTGAGGAGGAAAGAGTGGCACATGGATGCTGGAGCCACAACCAAGTTCCTGCCTTCCAGTCCTCTCCCAGGAGGCTCTGTCCTCTGTCTCCAAGGGACAGGGCAGCTGAATGGCCAGGGTCCTTGCAGGGTGCAGATGGATCTCCCCAGCAGTACCTTTGGGGACAGTGTAGAAAACTTAGGTGATGATCACCCAAGAGGGAGCAGGACACATGTGGCCATTAAGGCAGAGCTCAGCAAAAGACGCCCCATGCGCCCAATAGAACTGCCCATCTGGTTTTCAGGATCAAGTTGTATGGAATCAGCCCCGCCCCCTCATTTACATACTGCCTAGGCTGTTTCTGGAGGACTGAGTGGGGTGAATGCCACCAAGAACTCAGCTCCCGATTGCTACAAAGCTTTGTTCTCTGGTCCTTTACAGAAAAAATAAAAAATAAAATAATCTGCCAACTCTTGCCTAAAGAGATGGCGCCGCCCTCTAGGGCTGGCAAGAGTGATGGTCCTGAAGTGGACGAGAAGGAAGCTGCTGCCAAGACACGGGGAGAGTGCTGGGCCTGCCTGGTAGAGGAGGCAGCAGGAAGAGAGCGTAATGAGGTGCCCTGGAGCACGTGCTGGTGGGAGATTCAGTGGGAGAGTCCCCGTAGCTGAGCCACCGGCAAGGTGGAAAGCAAAGGAAGCATCAGTGGCATCTGTGTGGGATGGCCTCCACACACAGTACATGATGGAAGAGGTGGACCAGCGAGCTGGTGGGGCAGAGGGAAGACCCCTGCCCAGGGGCTGCAGTGGTTTTTCAACCCCCGGCCCCACACTCACTGTGTGCCTGGCCTCTGAGGTAACCCACAGAGAGCTCAGGTGTCAAGGGGGCTGCTCGTCTCCCCCAAGCATCTCAAGCTCTGTGTTGGTGCTCACAGCACTGACCTCTGCCTGTGTCAGGGCCCTGGCTTCTGGCTGAGGACCCAATCATGACTCTTATGAAGCAAACTATGCAAGACAGAAGTCCAAAGGAAGATGGAACTGATTAAGGACCCAGCAGTGACCTAGGCTTTGTGTTCCATGTAGCAGAGAGTGGGGCGACAAGTTGTCTGGGTGGAGGACTCGGAGGGCCCTCAGAGGATCCTGGAGGGTGGCCTGGGCTGGAGCACTCAGGGATGGTGTCACGGAGGAGGTGGCCCATCCAGCTCCTGAGAGCTGGTAGGTGTATATAAGAGCCAAGAAAGGGAAGAGCATGGCTGTACTGGGGAAGCTACAGTGTGCCAGCCACGGTGGCAGGCCATGTGGAATGGCCACTGTCCTATGGTGGCTGTGGGCACAGGCCCTGAAGTTACATCTGGGTCCAAAAACCAGCTCCATGACCAGACTGGGTGCAGGGCTCTTCCCTGCCTTGGTCTGAGGGTCCCAGGGCTGCCCTTCCTCATGGAATCCACCCGAAAGATGGGACGGAAGAGGAAGTCGAGGCACAGAGAGAATCAGAACCCCCTGTAGTTCTGCCTTCCATAGCCCTGCTTGCTGCGTCCCTGCTTCAAGGGAGAGAGGGCAAAGATCTCAGAGTTGGGCAGAAAGAGCAGTGGTGTGGGCACCCGGGTCAACCCCACCCACCCGTGTGCTCTTGACTGAATTTGCTCCCCAAGCAACAGACCATCCCTTACCCAGCCCGGCGACGAACACCAAACATAATGAGGACATTTCAGTGCCTCCCCGCACACCCAGCCCCACCCCTCCATGTACCCACGTGAACCAACTTCTTGGAGTTCCACAATTTGCCGCTGGACACGGGGCACCTCCGAGCCCCAGCCTGGCACCCACAGATTGGTCAGAACATCCCTGCTGTGGAGCTGTGATGTGGAGCTAGCATGCGGGAGGAGTCACACACACCCTGGGGGCAGGTCTCTCTGTGTTCTGCTTGCTGGGTGATCTCAGGCTGGTCCCTCAACCTCTCTGAATTGCTATCTGCTCTATGGGAATGACGCCAACCACATGGTACTATTACAGGGATGAAATGTGATAACAAATTTGAATATTGTTAGATGCTAGGACCAGCGGGAATTTAATGATGCCGGGGGCAGTTCCTATGTAAAGATGTCTCTTGGTGCTTGGCACATCATTGCTTCTCTGTAAATATTGGTGAATCGTCTGAGGCTGGGGCTGGGGTCTCCAAGTCAGCTTTGACCACAGAGCCAAGTAGAAATGAAAATAGGGTTGAGGGCCAGCGGTTACCAGTGACCAGATACCTGCCTCCAGTGCTGTGTCCTCCCACCTTATAGCTAGGAACATCGAGGCTGAGAGTTTCCCGAAGTCTCCCACAGTGGGAGCTGGGACCAGGATAATGGGTTGCCCCACTGTGTGCAGGTGCAGGCAGTGCAGGGGCTCATCAGAAATCCCTGCCTCCAAGCTGCCCCTTTGTCCATCTCAGCCCCCTTCATCATTCAGTCACTCTTTCATTTGACAAACACTTATCAGATATTGGAATAAATGTAGCAGATAGAAATTCTTTTTTTTTTTTTTTTTTTTTTTTGCAGTACTGGGGGTTGAACCCAAGGTCTCACGCTTGCATGATTTGCAAGTGCTGGACCACTGAGCTGCCACCTCCAGCCTGCAGATAGAAATTCTGACACTTGAGCCAGGTGCAGTGGTGCATGCCTATAGTGCCAGCGACTTGGGAGGCAGAGGCAGGAGGATCGCAAGTTTGAGACCAGAGGTAGAGTCAGACCCTGTCTCAAAAAGTAAAAAAGTGGGCTGGCAGTGCAACTGAGAGGTCCAGCACTTGCAAAGCATGCAAGCGCAACACCCTGAGTCCAACCCCCAGTATTGAAAAAAAAAAAAATTCTGACACTCATGGAGGAGTGGAGTGCATGGGGCCACAATGCTGCAATTGTTTTTCTTTTCTTCTTCCTTCTCTTCATTTTTCTTTTCTGTTTTTCTTTTTCAGTACTGAGAGGTTGAATTCTAGGCCTCACCCATGCTAGGCAAGTGCTCTGCCACTGACCTGCACACCTAGCCCCTTTTTTATTTTTAACCTTGAGACAAGGTCTCACTAAGTTGTACAGGCTGCCTCTGGCCTCAAACCTACAATCCTCCTGCCTCAGCCTGTTGAGTCACTGGGATTACAGGCATGAGCCAAGCACCTGGCTCTATGCTGCAATTTAAATAGGGGGAGAAGAAAGGTTTATTGAGAAGGTGACTCTAAGCAAAGACTTGAAGGAGGTGAAGGTGTGCAATAAGAGAAATATTTGAGGTAGTGGAAACAGCATGTGCAAAGGTCCTGCAGTGGGAATGTGCCAGGGAGTTAGTGTGATTGCTTTAGAGGACTGAAGGTGAGAGTTGCTAGGGCAGGTGGTCATAAAGGGCCCTGGAGGCACTTGGGCATTTATTTTAGGAGACAGATGACATCAGTGGAGATCTGGGTGCCTTGTAGGGACTGGGCTTTGTGGGGCAGCTGGGGAAGTCTTGAGGGCCCTGGGGGCCATTCAGATGCAGCATAAACACATGGAAAATGTGTGAGCCACCCCTGGCTCCGAGGGTTGCCTCTCCTCTCACCAGCCTCCCTCCCCCGGGGTGGGGGGAGGGCAGTTAAGACTCTGTGCAGGAATCCAGCGTCTGGGCTCCTCATGGGCTTAAAACAGCAGCTGACAAGGCAGGTGTGTCTCTGGCCTGGAAGGCAGCGTGGCAATAAGAACACTTGCTTAAATTAAGGCTTGACAGAACCTCACCATAGGATTGGCTCCTGGCCCAGGGTCAGTGGGGCTGGCTTGGAGCCTGGATCCAGCCAAGGGCAGGGCGCAGGGAGGGAGGCCTCACTCAGCTCCTGCGCAAGGACCCCTGGGACTGAGGATAGCCCAGACCAGCAGCCAGGATCCCCTTAGCCTTGAAGCTAAGGGTGACTTCTGGCCAGTGGCCATTGAGGTGGCCAGGCCTGGCCTGGGAGGAGAGTAGGGGCAAGAGCAGGACAGCGGGTCACGTCAGGCCTATTCATAACCTGGGCTCTGCTCCCCCGGCTCCTCGCCTGTGAGTCACTCCAGAGCCTCTTCACTGTCTCCCAAGGGGACAGGGGTGCGGAAGAGGGTATCTTGTTGCTATTCTTGTTTTGTGGTAGTAGGGGTTGAACCCAGGGCCTCACACATGCTAGGCAAATGCTCCACCACGGAGCTGCACCCCCAGCCCATTTTTTATTTTTCATCTTGAGACAGGGTCTCGCTGAGTTATGCAGGCTGCCTCTGGCCTTGAACTCGTGAGCCCCCTGTGTCAGCCTCCCAAGATGCTGGGATGACAGGTGTGCACATGGCACCTGGCGTGAGGATGTCTTTTGTCCTCTCCCTTCCCCCAGCTCTGGCTCCCCACGTCTGACCTCTTGCTACCACCCCCTAGCTTCATGCACCTTTACACGCTGCCAAGCTCACACCTCAGGGTTTGCTTTAAGGCAAAGACTTAGGAGCTGGCACTTGGCCATGTTTCCAGGGCCTCCCTGGGGCATGTGACCTCATTGGCCCTGAAATGCCCCTTCTTGGCTCTTTGAGTTTTGAGTAGCCTCCCTGCGAGGCTGTGGGAGACATGGGGCCGGCCAGAGATGTGCTGGTCAGTGGGGGTGGGTGGCAGCCACCCCAAATCCAAGCCCTTATTTGTAGCAGTTTTCAATTTCTGGGGTGTCAGCAGTCCCAGGTCCAAGGTCAAACTACCCACGAGGCCCCGCTGTATGCAGAATCAGAAAGAGCTGGTCATAATAGGCTGTCTCCAAATGATGGAGCTGGCTTCAGCGCAGAGGTGGGGTCCAGCTAGATTTCTGTGTCACCAGCTGCCATTAGGTGTGGCCACCTGAGCCATATTTTAATGCACGAGTCATTGAAGGCAGCCATCTCCAGGGCTATGAAGCCTTAGAAAGCTGCTGGTCAAGGGTGTCTCTCGACATCCTTACAGGGGAGGAAAATGAGCCTCTCCCAGGTAAGGATGAGAGAGGTCAGAGGGCAGGCCCAGCCAGGAGCCAGACGGGAGAGAAGTTGAAGGAAGTAGCAAGCAACCCAGCACCTCCACTAAGACCTTGCTATATTTTCTTCTACTTGGTTTCTACATGTAATGCCCTGTTAGTTGTCCATTTTTGACAGTTTTCAAGTATGCAGTTTTGTATTATACTGTATCAGGCCATTTTCCGTGGCTTTGGCAAAACACCTGAGGCCAGTTAACATGTAAAGAAAAGAGATTTATTTAGCTTAGTGTTCTGAAAGATCAAGAACATGTTGCCAACATCAGCTTGGCTTTGGTGAGGACTTCCTGGTGGATGGCATCACGATGGCAGGAGCCATCGTGGGAGGAGACTGGAGGACAGAGAGAATGGGGAGGGGCTGGCAAGAACTAACGAGGATCCTAGGAGAACTCCCTTAATCCCTTCCCAGGACACACTCCCAATGACCTAACCACCTCCCGCTAAGCCCTTCCTCTTAAAGGTCCCACTACCTTGACTTCACCACACTGAGATCCAACCTCCAACCCATGAGCCATTGAAGCCTCCACTCAGACTGTATCCAGTACATCACAGCCTCTTCTTCACCGTACCGGCTCAGATGGGCATCATTCAGTAGCCACTTCTCAAATGACTCTCCTACACTGCAAAACGTTGGAAAATGGTACAGCTACTTTGAAAAACAGTTAAAATATTTCCTTTAAAAAAATCAGCCAGGTACAGTGGCTCATGCTTGTAATCCGAGCAACTTGGGAAGCAAAGGCAGGAAGATTGCAGGTGAGAGGCCAAAGGCAGGTTGTGTAACTTAGCAAGACCATATCTCAAAGGAAAAACTAAAAATGGGCTGGGGGTGCAGCCCAGTGGTAGAGCGCTTGCAAAGTGTGTGGGGGAGGCTCCCAACTACTGAGTGAATGAATGAATGAATGAATGAATAAACAAATCTTGATCAAGATGGTAGTTCTTCAGTCTAGTCTTTTCATAAGATCTGTTGAGCTGCATGCATATGATTGTGTAGAGTTTTTGTTTGTTTGTTTGTTTGTTGTTGTTGTTGTTTCTTGTGGTACTGGGGTTGAATCCAGGGCTTTGTGCTTGCATGCTTTGCAAGTGCTGGACCACTGAGCTACAACCTCCCAGCCCATTTTTCTTTTTACTTTTTGAGACAGGGTCTCACTAAGTTACGCAGACAACCTCTGGTCTCAAACTTGTGATCCTCCTGCCTCTGCCTTCTGAGACATTGGGATTACAGGCATGTGCCACCGCACCCAGCTTCTGATTGTGTAGTTTTGATCGCATGTAATAAATACCTCAAGAAAAAATTACGGTGTAGGGTCAAGAAGAGGATTTGGGGGCACTTCTGTTCATGGCCAGTGGCCTCCTTGCTGACCACATTCCTTGAAGTAAATGGCAGGGGTTGTTCCTGGCAGACCATGGGACAATAGTTTCCTGCCCAGGTGGTCGTGGTTTGCATCATCAGAGGCGAGGGGAGCTGGACCGTGGCCATAACTGTGCTCTAACCTGTGTCTCTCTTCTCTTTCCCTCTGTATCTCCATGTGTCAGCCCCGTGTCCACCCATCTCATGCGCCACACGTGTCCATAAAGCCTTGTTCCACACGGCCTGTCTGGAGAGCCATCTCGTCTCGTCCTCCACTGCCACGCGCTGCCTCAGCATGGCCATCTCATCCCGCCTCGCCCTGTGGGAGCAGAAGGAAAGTGGCGCTTGGGGCTGGGGTAACGGCCACACGGCCGGACTCCACCCTTAAAACACAAACTACAGCCAGGGTGGCCCACCTGGGGACCTCCCCACAGGCAACAAGTGCAACAGCCAGCTCTTGGGCATGCCCAGTCCCAGCTCCCGTCTTCCCCTGGCCTGTTCACTGAGGATTGGCCTTTCAGGCCCAGCTGGTGACTGTGCCCTTGACTCCTCCCCTGCTGCCTGGACTTTTCCTGCTCCTTAGCTGGAGGCTGGAAAATAAGCGAGGCCAGCTGTCCAGTCTCCACCCCAGGGCAGCTCTGATGAGCCCTGGGCAGGTGTAGGAGGAGGTGTGGGAGGCAGAGGTGGGCTGGGGCCACCAGCTCAATGCCATGGGGGGGCTAGCTCTCCCTGGTCCCTGCCTTGGGTCACCATGGAGACCTGGAAATGGGCTCTTCTCAATGACCCCTTTCTTCCCTTCTGTATTTTCCATGAAACATCAGCTAGGGAGGTCTTTCTCTTCTTTGGCTTTCATTTTTCTTTCTCCCCCCCCCACCCCACCGACCCCTGTCCTTCTCCCTTCCCCTCCCCTGCTCCTCCTCCTTCTTCCTTCTTCCCCATCTCCTCCTCCTCCTTCCTCCTCCTTCTTCTTCTTTCTCTCCCCCTTCCTCTCTCTCTCTCTCTCTCTCTCTCTCTCTCTCTCTCTCTCCCTCTCTCTCACCTGTTTCTTCCCACCCTTGAACACATGATTGGATCCCTTGGAGGTGAGAGGAGCCGCTGAAGTTTCTTGCCGGGTGCCTCTTGGCTATCCCCGCCCCTTCCTGGCTGACCCAGGCACACCACTGAGGCTTGTATTGGAGGAATCAGGGGTGACCCCTGTTAAGTGTACCCAGAGACCCATCTTCACTCATAAAGTGGATTTTGCTCCTGCATCAGGAGCATCTGAAGGAGAAGAGGGTAGACGTGAGTCCAGCCCAGCCTGCCCCTGCCCTTCCATCCCGGGCCGAGGTTCTCATCCACCAGTGGTGTCCTGGCCTCTGCCCTATCTCCTGGCCTCCCCTCTCCCCCAGATTCCTGCCTTATCAGCTGGGCTGCAGAGGAGTCTCCACAGACGGCATGGAGGCCCACGATAAGAAGGCTATTTTAGATCCATGTGTGGCTGCTCTCCCCTCTAAAGCACCAGTCATGGTTTTCTCTTTCTTGGGAACAGTCACAGTGATGCAGGTTAAAGACACACATGCCAACTGGCCATGGCCCATTGGCCCATGTCTCAGCCCCAAGGGACCTGTGCCCAGCAAAGGGTCTCAGCTGCAAACCAAGACCAGCTGCCTCTGGCCTGGCCACACTTCTGGGAACAAAATGCTAATTTCCTGGCTGCCTATGTGAGGACCCAGTGTCAGGCTGGTCCTGGCTGCCTGGATCCTGGGTTAAGGACCATCACAAAGCCATAGCTGGGTCAGTTAAGTGGAACCACAGATCTGGGTCCTCACACAGCTGTCCCTGAGTCTCCATGGGAGATGAGTGGCAATGACATCCACAGATACCAACATCTGCAGGTTCTCAAGGCTCTTATGTAAAATGATGCAGTATTTGCATAGAAGCTACACACACCCTCTTGTGTGCTTTAAATGATCTGTTAGTTGTTGTTAGGTGCCATAGAGTTGGGTCTGACTCATAACGACCCTATGTACAATGGAATGAAACACTCCCCAGCACTGTGCCATGTCTGGCACTATGTCAGTGCTTCTCTGCTATTCATAGGGTTTTCAATGGCTGATTATTTTTTGGGAGTGAGCTGCCGGGTCCTTCGCCCAAGCCTACAGCACCAGGTATTCCCAGGTGGTCTCCCATCCAAGGACTTACCAGGCCTGACCCTGCTTAGCTTCTGAGATCTGACAGGACTGGACACCACAGTGGTACGGTTGCAGGCTATAATACCTAGCACAAGGTAATGCTGTGTAAATAGTGGCTATGCTGTATTATAGTCTGTACACATTTAGTACAGATGCAATTCTTTTCTTTGAACTTTTTTGATCTATGATTGATTGAATCTAGGGACACAGAACCCAAGGACGGTGAGAGGTAGCCGCATAAAAGATGGCTGCAGGTCTGCCCTGCCTTGCCGTGTTCCTGGCACACCAGAAGTGATTCATTAAGTGATTAATCTATTAACCCCAAGCTCCCAGGGGACTTCATTAAGCAGCTGGGATGCACCAGGGAGGCCATCTTGGAACGCAGCCCACCTAGGGGGATCCCTGTGTTAAGCAGAGAGTGGGTCTTCTTGTGGGATCTCTCCAGCGCCCCCTTGGGGCAAGGAGAAGTGGAGCAAGCGAGTGTGGATGGTCCTGGTGCTCCCTCTCCTTCTGCACAGTGAAGAAGTGCCTTTCAGAGCAGGTTCTCCCGAGATGGGTCTGTCCCAGGCCAAGGAAGGGATCCCGTGGCTTTGATGGGTCAAGTTTATAACATGAGGTGGAAATCACATGGGCTGACGCAGTCTCTGATGCTGATGAGCTCCATTTCCAAACAGTCTCTGGGGGCTCCCAGGGTCCCACCGAGCCCCCACCTGCTTTGCTGTGGCCTCTCATATGTGATCATGTCCGTCCTCCTTGGTCTCCTCCAAGCCTCCATCCCAAACCCTGTGCAGGGCCACCTGCCTCTGTTGGTTACTCAATCAGTGCTCTCCTTTCTTGCTTTGGCAAACAGATTCGGGAAGAGGACAAGAGCCCTCCCCCCTCTTCACCCCCTCCCCTCTTCTCAGTCATCCCAGGGGGCTTCATTAAGCAGCTGGTCCGGGAGACTGAGAAGGAGTCCAAGGAAGCCAGACGGAGGAAAGAGGCCGCGCTTGCACCCCCAGAACGTGAGGTAAGTAGCCTTGGGAGTGGGGGTGGGGGGACCAGGTGTGTGTCCTGGCATCCCTACCATCCTGTCCTGGGATGCTCCTCTGAGCTGGTTGTCCTGCCTTAGCTCTCATTCTTTCTGCTTTGTCAAATGTCTTTTCTTTAACTCACTCTGTTACTCCTATGCAACCTTCAAAACCCACCTCAAATTGTACATCTCTAGAAGTTCTCCCATTTCCTCCTTCCTCTGATTCCCGAGGTCCCCTATGCCTGTTTTTATTGTGGAAGCATGTGTCGTTATTATTTGATCAGATGTCTCATTTGATTAGAAATTCCTTAACAGCAACTGCTACCTTTATTATTCAACTTTATCCTGAGCAGCTCTCAGTACTTGGCTCATAGTGAATGTGTGACAAATGTTTGTTTAATACACGAGTTAGTGAATGATATCAGTCGATATAGGATGGGTGGGAGCATCTAACTCCTACTTCTGCAGAAAGGAAAAGCGAGGGCCTGCCTCAGATGTATAGTTCATGCTTTTTAAGCAGACAAGATATTCTTCACTTGGTACTCACTGGTATACCTGTGTGGTTAAAATATTGAAATCCTTCTACAGCCAGCATGGTGGTACATGCCTATAATACCAGCAACTCAGGAAGCAGAGGCAGGAGGATCGTAGGTTTGATGCCAGAGGCAGCCTGGGTAACTTAGCAAGACCCAGTCTCAAGATAAAAGTAAAATATGGGCTGGGGTGCAGCTCAGTGGTAGAACGCTTGCAAAGGCAGTGGGAGGCCGCGGAGACCTGGAGAGGAGAAGGGTCAGGAGGCTTCAGTTCACACTGGCATCACTGAGAATAAGGAAAGAAATAGCTGGGCTGAGATGGGGACGAGTTGTCACTGCTAGGCCTGGAGAGAGATTCAGAGCTCAGATAGGTGGGGGACAGGCCTCTGATCACAACAGGTGGGCCATGATGTTGTGGGGCTGGAGCGGATGTTCCTGTGAGGGTGTGGGCCTAGGCTGGCTCCTGCCAACTGAATCTTCTTGTCCTTATCAGTACATAACTTGTCCTCTCCCTCTTTGTCCCAGCAAGCTGTCCCAGGCAATCCTCAAACAATCCTGGCAAGGACAGTTAGAATCCACCCCCATTTTATAGGAATAGAAAACAAGGCTCAGGAGGTGACCTGGTTTTCCTAAGGCCACCCAGCCCGGGAGGGGCAAGGAGAGGCCGAGAGACCTTGCAGTAGGAACGGGCCACGTGGCATGTCAGGGAGACCCAGGTTCCAGCTCTGGCCTCACCACTGACTCCAAACCTCTTCTGATCCTTTGGGTTTGGGTTCCTCATCTGTAAGACAGATGTGCTATGAGTTTCCTATTGGCCTCAGGGGTTCTAGAGGGGCTGTTTCCTCTGTGTGCTCTGAAGCAGGCAGAGGGGACTCTGGGCTCTCATGACTATGGACATCCATTGGTTTGGAGTTCGGGGGAAGCTAGGGTTGGTGAACTTGGTGGGCTCACCCCCATGTGGCCATGGTGGCTGGTTAAAAATAAGTTTCTGACTTGCTTTAAAGCAGTGCATACAGTGGTAAGACAGGCCAGGACAGCCAACCCCCTTCTGAGACTGTGTCCTGCTGATCCCCAAAAGTCAGGCCGAGCTACTTGGCCATGGCACCAGATCTGTGGTTCTCATTGAGGTTATGTGTTGGAATCATCTGGGAGCCACAGCCAGCCCAGCCACCCCAGAGTCTCTGGAAGTGGGGCCAAGGCATCTGGGTGCTTACAGCATCCCAGGAGATCGGAAGAGCCTGAGAAAACAAGGAATGGGGTGTAATATAGATACATGAAGGCCACTGAAAACCTGGCTTTACATTTCAGGTTATCTTTTGGGCCACCTAGCATCTTTGTTTGAGAGAAGGATCTGGCAACCCACTCCCAAAAGTAATCCACCATTGAAAACCCTATGAATAGCAGAGAAGCAGTAACAATACTGTTTCTCCTGTTGTACGTAGGGTCGCTAAGGATTGGATACTGACTTGATGGCACCTAACAACAACATCGTCATCTTGTGTCAGCACCCTTACCTGTAGAATGGGGTGAAGTACAGAACCTCCCTAGGATTTTGCCTCATGGTAATGTAGGGCCCACCACAAAATGTCACAAATGATAGCGATGATCATTGTCATTATTAGGATTACAAAGATGAAGGTAGAGACTGTGCCTTTGTGGCATAGACCCCTAAAGCAGGAGAGATACAAAAATAAAAGCTAGACTGGAACGCAGATATGGTCACTGTGCCTGAGATACCAGTAAAATGCCCAGGGACTTTGCTGATATTTGAGACAGCCTCTGGATGAGGGCTTCAGGTACAGATTTGTAGAGAGGAGACAGTTGAGCTGGGTATAGAAAGAGGAATGGAATGTGAACAAGAGAGGCGAGGGTGTGCTGGGCAGCAAGCTCAGCATGAGCAAATGGGTGGATGTAGGGAAGGGGCAGATGGGGTAGGAAATGCTCACTGCAGCTGAAGAGTGGGATAAGCAGGGACAAGTGGACCAGAATGGGGCCTGGGTGGTCCTTATTGAAGATCAGAATGTCTGATAGTGGTGTTGGTGATTTTCCCACAGGCATGGGTAGCTAACACAATCTTGTGAGCAGGGTTAAAATGACCGGCAGCCAATGTGAGGGAGACCAGTCTAGAGGCCATGGCAATGACCCAGTGAGGGGGAAAAAGGGAGGGGGGGAGAGAGAGAGAGAGAGAGAGAGAGGGATATCTGGAAGAGATGTGGAGGTGAAGCTCTCTGCAGGGTGGATCAGTGTGATCCTGGGGCTGGTTTGAATGCAGGAGGAGGGACAGAGCCCCCAGATCCTAGGCACAGGCATTTTCAAGGAGGGTGCATTAGTCCCCCTAATGGAGGCACTCTGGCTAGGGTGGGAAGTGAAGCCAGGTGTTGAGTGGAATGGCCCCAGGCCTGTCTGCTGAGGCAGAGCTGAGCCTTGTGGGCACTTCAGGCCTAGCAGCTGGCTGGGTTGACAATGGAGGACTGTGCAGGGCTCAAACAACAGGTAGGAAAGGTGCCTGGAGAAAAGGTGGGCCACGGAACCTCTCAGGTGTTACAGAACACAATGCCAAGGAGGAATGGGGGACCTCAGGGCAGATGCCAGGGCCCTCCTGGGATAGGCGGTGGGCTTGCCTTCTAGGGCAACAGAAGTAGCAGCAGCTCTGTTTTCCCTCCTCTATGGGTCCCAAAGGGCTTTTCCACCTACCGTCCTGCACACATCTGAGTGGCCAGGTGGCATCTTTCTGCACTGAGTGGAAACCAAAGCTCAGTGAGGACAAGTGAGGCTGACCACGGTCACCTAGGTGGACAGCACTGGAGCCCAGATGAGAACAGGTCCCTGATGACAGGCCCAATAGTAAGGACTGAGGCAGAAGTGTTACTAAAAACCCCAACAACAGCAGCACCCCCAGGCTGTAGGCTTGCTGTGTGTGGGGCCTCCTTTTTGCATATTTTCACATCCTCATGGGCACCCTGCAAGGCAGGCCTTTACAACCCTCCTTTCATCCATAAGGAAATGGGCTCAAGCCAGGCATGGTGGCACATGCCTGTCATCACAGCAACATGGGAGGCTGAGGCAGGAGGATCGCAAATTTGAGGCCAGAGGCAGCCTGTGCAACACAATGAGACCCTGCCTCAAAATAAAAAATATAAAAAGGGGCTGGAGGTGCAGGTAAGAGATGGAGTACTTGCTTAACATACTTGAGGCCCTGAGTTCAACACCCAAGACTAAAAAAAAAAAAAATAACAATAAGAAGAAAGAGGTTCAGAAAAGGGAAGCAGTTTACTTAAGACTACTCAGCGAGGGCATGTCAGACCCAGGAGTTGAACTTGGCTCTGCTGGGCTCCAAAATCTGTCCTTGCACTCTGTCACTTGGCCTTGAGGCTGAGGGCCAAGGCTCATTGGCAGGCAGATTGCCTGTCAGACGTGGCAGGTGCCTGAGAACCTTGACACGGCTGAGTGTGAGTGACTGGCAGAGACTCCGGGCCAGCTGGCCGCTAAGCACAGTGTGGTCTCTTCCTAGACTCCAGAAGTTCCCGCCAGCCAACCCAGCAGCAAGACTCATGGTGGCCCCCAATCTGGAAGCCAGCGGACTCCCCAGAGTGCCGACATTCCCAGCAAGGCAAGCCCGGTGGGTGGCGGCACAGAGCCTGCCCTGATGACCAGCACTCCCGGGGAGAGGCCTCGGGAGCTGGGCTCCACGGAGACCCCGACCAAAAAGACCCTACCTTTCAAGAGGGGCGTGCGGAGGGGTGACGTGCTATTGATGGTGGCCAAGCTGGACCCGGAGTCGGCCAAGCCAGAGCAGAGGACCCAGGCCTGTGACACCCCAACCAGCAAGACCCCAGCCCCAGCCACAGACCCTGGAGGGACAAAGAAAGGGGCCACCCCAGGAACCCCTGGTGGGCCCGTAGGCATCACTGAGGATTTGGCTTCAAAGCCTGAGAAGACTCGGACCGGGGATTTGGGGGTCCCAGGCCAAGGAACAGAAAGCGAGAAGGCTCAAAGCACAGTAGGGCAGGGGAGCCGGGGTCCCCAGACCAAAGGGGGTGAGCCCCAGGGCAGAGAGGAGCAGAGGATCAGGCCCCAGCCCCCCGGGGCAGGTGATGGGGGGCGGGTGGGGACGGCAGAGAAGGAAGGAGGGGATCCCCCAAGCAAAGTGGAAAAGGAGGGTGCCTCCAAGGGCGCGGAGGCCAAAGGGAAGCGTGCGGGGCTCCAAGTCCCCGTGAGAAAGTGGGGCGTGTCCCTGGGCAGAAGGAGCAAGTGGGAAGGTCCCCAGAGCAAGAAGGACAAAGAAAGTGAGCCCCCGAGCAGGGCCGAGAAGGCGGGTGAGTCTCAGGGCAAGACGGAGGAGGACAGGGGCCGAGGGCCGGCGGGGGAGGCTGCCGGGGTGATGGGGCAGGCAGGCGGCCCGCAGCCAGGGGCCAGCGAGGCGCAACCCCAGGAGAGGCAGGCAAAGGGGGCGCCACCTCTCAGGAGGACTGGGGAGCCCAGCGAAGCACAGACTCCTGCAGAGAAGGGCTGCAGAGCCCCAAAGGAGGTGGCTACAGCCGCGGCCACTGGGAAGAAGGACCAGGCAAAAAGTACAGCGCAGCGAGCCCAGGACGGCGCCGCCCTGGAGCGGCGGCTGGATGGATGCGCAGAGCGGGCTCCAGAGACCCAGGTGGAAAGGCCGCCTGCAGAGAAGCAGACCCCGACCGAGGAGACGCCGGCCCTGCAGGAGCGGGACAGAGGTGGCCGGAGCGGGGACTCCGACCAGGTGACGGGGCTGCAGCGCGGTAGAGGGATAGGAGGAGGAACAGGTAGAAGTGGAGGGACAGGAAGGCCCTGTCCTGGGGGAGGTCAAGGCAATTGGAGAGGGTTGGTGGGGGGTAGGGCACCCCACAGAGGGCCAGGGGCTTCCTGGATGAGCAAGGTCCCAGGAGGTCCACTGGCCCTGTGCTGGGGTGGACTTCCCCACGGAGCGAGAGCAGGTTCTCACAGTAGGAGGGAGGGTTCTCTCCTGGCTGATGTGGCCTAGAGAACAAACCACGTCATCCCACGGTTCTCAGAGTTGTTGTTGTTGTTGTTGTTGTTGTTAGGTGCCGTGGAGTTGATATCCAACTCGTAGCGACCCTCATAGGGTTTTCAATGGCTGACTGTTTCGGGATTATCTTGGGAGTGGATTGCCAGGCCCTTCTCCCATTTTTGCGGTGCTGGGAATCAAACTCGGGACCTCAGAGACTGTAGTGCAGCACTCTACCAACTGAGCTAAATCCCAGCCCTTCTCAGAGTTGAGGCAGCAAAAAGAGCCGGTTAGGCCAGGCGTGGTGATGCAGGCTGTAATCCCAGAAACTTGGGAGGCAGAGGCAGGAGGATCCCAAATTCAAGACCAAAGGCAAGCCTACGTAACTTAGAGACCCTGTCCTAGAATAAAAAATAAAAAAGAGGCTGGGGCTGCCGCTCAGAGGTAGAGTATTTGCCTAGCATGTGAGAGGCCCTGAGTTCAATCCCTCAGTACTGTAAAAACAAACAAAAAAAACCAAAACAAACAACACAGAATGGCTGACATGCAGATTCTCAGACCCCAGCCCAGAGGTTCAAAGACCAGGAGCAAGGCCTGGGGATGTGCATTTAAGTAAGCACACGCCCCTTCACCTCTCAACAGAGTCTGATTTATGCCATCTCCAACCACACTGTCAGAAACTCCACAGGAGGCCGCGTGCAGTAGGGCGGGGCTGGTGTCCTTTGCTGGTTTAATTTTTGTGCTCTTTGCTTCAGGCTCCCGGGGAAAGATGGTACGAGGCAGAGAAGGTCTGGCTGGTTCAGAAGGATGGATTTACTCTTGGTAATCAGGGGTCTGCTCCCCCTAGGTGCTGGTCTGCTCTTCTTGCACCCCCTCTTGCTGGTAGTCTTCTGCCAGGTCCCGCTTACACTGGGGTGGAAGGAGGTGGGTAAGGAATAGCAGCTGTCAGGACATGGTTTTGGGGTGGTGGAAACAGCTGATGTTCTTATCACCCTTGGTGGCTGGTCTACTGGGCAGTTGTCAAAGGCATCTGAACCTTGATAATTAGCCAGTTCTTTAATGGAAATGAAAGGCTGGGTTTCCACAGTGTTCCACAAGGATCTGAGAGTCCAGAGCAGGTGAGCAAAGAGATTCCATCTTTCAAGTCCATCCATGTTTGTTGATTAACTGTGGCTGGTGACTACAAGTCTTCTAAGAGATGCTAGGACTTCCAGTCAAAACATGGCTGGGAACAGTGATTGATTAGTTATGTCTGTCATGGGTCCTGAAAGGGGAACTGCATCCTGTATGCCATTTTCTGCCATCCCAGATCTGAGTGTGAGATGGGTCAGTGCACTCAACCACCTGGGGGCCTGCTCTGTGCCTGGCACTATCCACAGACTCAGCCTCTGTCCCTAGAGGGTGTAGGGGTCACAGTTCAGAGTGCTTTATGTGATTAGACCCCAAAGGGAGAGGATATAGTTCTTTTCTGACTTGTCCTAAGCCTCAGCTCCAGCTCCCTAGCCTGGCTCAGAGACTGTCTTTCCCTCCACTCCTCCCCTCTCTGGGCCACCAACCAGCAACGGTGCTAAAGCCAGATGAGGGAACAGCTGACCTGCCAGCAGGAAGGGTACGACTTTGTATTGACACAGACAAAACTGTCACTGAAGTGGATGAGGAGTGTGTTCATCGGGTGAGTCTCCCCACCGCACCCCCCCTTCCCTGCCCTGCACCCTCCTTCCCCAACCCTGCTGGAGGTTTCCTTGCACTCTACTGCAGATTCCACTCTAGCTTGATGCCCTGGAGGGGACTGTAGGAAGCCTCTCATTGAACTCATTGCTCTGCAGGTAGAATAGCTGTGTCGTTCTTTTCTGATGTCCCCTTTATAAGAACTCATCAAGAGACAATCTCGTTCTTAGCACTAGGACTTCTGATTGACTAAAAAAAGTGATTGCTTTCCATTTGGTGGCCATTGCAAATCATGCTACAGTGCACATTCCCTTTTCACTCTGGCTGCCAGAAAACTCAGAGTTAAATTTCCCACTTGCCATTAACTGTAGCATAGATCCCAGTGGCCTATATTTGGGGCATCAACCTTTCTCTTGGGGGGTTTTGTTTATTTCGAAGGTACCAATGCACAATGGGCTTCAGATAAAGGTGGGTTGACCTTGACCTCAATCCCTAGGTGTCACAGAACCTATCCAAAGCTCTCCAATGAGATCCAGAAAGGAAGAAACATCAGGGTCAGCACTGGCACATGTGGAACAGCACCCAGCTTTTTGTAATGTTTGAGACACAGGAGTTGCTCTGAGTTTTGCTGGGTCTGTCTTGGGAGCATCCACTCTCATGGGGCAGTGAATGCAGGAAGCAGGGACAAGATTGAAGAGAGGGGGGCTTCCTGGGTGCACAGGGGCCCCAAGAGGGGCTGGTCCTACGTTATCTGTAAGGTTTCATCACTTTTCTCTAGTGTACTTGTGTTCTGTTTCTGCCATGTGGCTCTCAAAGGACAGGATGCACGTGTGCGTGTGTGCATGTGTGCGTGCGCGGGCGCATGTGTGTTAGGGTGTTTGTGGGGCAGAGGGCCAAGGAGGCCAGAGGAGACCTTGTGTGATGTCCACAGGCCAACCCCCCCGAGCTGGACCAAGCTGAGGACCTGGCCTCTCTCGTCAGCGTCAACGAGTCCAGTGTCCTGAACACGCTCTTGCAGCGCTACCGGGCTCAGCTGCTGCACACTTGTGCGGGGCCTGATCTGATTGTCCTTCAGCCCTGGGCGGCTGGAGCATCCTCTGCAGGGCAGGTGAGGTGGGACCATGGTGGGATAGGACAGGGAGGGGTGGGAGGACCCCGAGCTGTCAGAGCCCCCCGGAAACCTGTCACTGCATCCAGGACAAGATTCTGGGGCATTGTGTATGTTGTGGGCATTGAGAGCCACAGGATCCCCTGCTCCCTAAAAGCGAAGGGTGAGCCATGGTCAGAACCGCAAGGGCATTAAAGATAATGAGAGAGCACGCAGAGTGGGTATAAACTCTGTACCACACATGACTTCAAGCCATGATGGAGCAACTCAGTTCTCACTTCTGAACAGACAGACACTTTTCCTGGCCCATTTCAAATATGCCAAGTGTTGGCAGAGCCAGACGAAGCCAGCCACTCATCTCTCAGATGCCAAGCAGAGGGGCAGGGATAAAACCCAGGCCCGGTTCTCCTCTGTGCCTGGCACATGACACTGGACCCTGGGGAGTCCCCAACACCTGCATAAAGGTGGAAGCAGAAGCCTCAGTTCTGCTTTTATTTATTTTCTCATGGAGTATAGAAAGGGTTGACTTTTGGTCAAAAAAATGAACCTCAGCCACAAAGGAAGTCTCTCTCTGCCACCTCGTGGAGAGACCTGGAACTGCAGCTGGGTCCTTTGCCCAGGGTCCCTTTGTACATTTATAGATCCTCAGGGAGCTATTTGCCTGGATCTCTAGCCCTGTGGCATCCCATCCCGTCAGATCTCAGAACCTAAGCAGGGTTGGGCCTGGTTAGTCCTTGGATGGGAGACCGCCTGGGAACACCAGGTGCTGTAGGCTTGGGAGACGGACCAGCAATCCACTCCCAAAAAATCAATCCGCCATTGAAAACTCTATGAACAGCAGAGAAGCACTGACACTAGTGTTTCACCTGTTGTATGTAGGGTCGCTGTGAGTTGGATACCGACTTGATGGCACCTAACAACAACAACAGCAGGAGGGTCCTTTGTGTCAGGCTGGGAGGGAGCACCAGAGAAGGTGATGGGCAAGCAAGGCTGCCCTCACAGACTCCTAGGGAGGGAAGACCAACCACGGACAGCAAAGATTGTAGCGGGTAGAGTGTACGCGTGTGGAGTCAGGTTGGAGAGGTCAGAGAACCTGGGTGGGTCTCATCACAGGTCTGACTTGATCATGATCCGGCTTTTCGTCTGGGCGCAGTGGCAGCTAGTGACAATTCTTAGCAGAGCAGTCCGGCAGCCGACCCATGTCTTCCCAGGACCCTCCTGGGCTGTGGGTGGGGACAGATGGGAAGAGGCCTCACTTGTGCAGTGTTTTGAGAACCCACTGGTGCAGGTGCTGGCCTCTGGGACACTGGAAAGGCCATGACGCTTCCCGGGCCTCAGTTTTCTTATCTGTCAATTGAGGCTGAAAACCTACCTCTTTCCATCTGTAGCCCCATGGGACAAACCCATCCTAGCTCAGGAATGATGCTAAGTGCGTCGAGAGGAGGGGGTGGTCCCGCATCACTGGACACTTGTCTGTGGCTCCCCGGCCTCCCCAGGCATGTGTCCACTGGCAGGGGCCGCGGAGGACCGTGAGGCTCGGGGGCAGGCACTCCTCCAGGCCCTCCCTGCTCATGCTTAGGCGCCTGTTTCTGCAGCCCAAGGCCTCTGAGCTCTCAGTGTCTGGCTGATGCCTCTGTCTGCCAGGAAGCCCCTGGACAGGACAACTTTACTGGTCTGGACAGCAAGCTCGGCCCAGGCAGCCCTCTTGGACTGAGGCACCAGAGCTTGGGCAAAATTGCTGAAACTTCTGGCCCCGGGGACACGCCCTGAAGGTGGGCTTTGGCTGGTGGGATCCCCTCCACCCCTTCCTGGGGTCCACCCTTCCTTCTATTCTTCTGGCCTCCCGCATCCCAACCAACCGCCACCTCCTGTCCTTTGGCCCCGTCAACCTCTGATTCCCCAGGTGGCCAGCAGGTGGGAGCACAGGCCTGCAGTGAGGCCGAGGCCGGGCTGCCTTGGGGACAGCTGGGTGACTTCAGGGCTCTCTCACCTGGGGGGCTGAGTGGGTTTAAGTCTTGGTGGGTGTGGACATGCGTGAGCCAGTGTGGGGTGCAGGTTGCATGTGTCTGCGGGCACGGCCTCTCTCCACAGCTGCTGGGTGCCATGCAGGGCAGCACCCTGCGCCTACACTGCAAGGGCGCATGCGCACAGATGCCAGGACCCTGTGCGTGCGCACACCAGTGGCTGCCCAAGGGGGCCGTGGCTCTGCACAATTCCTCCTCCAGCGAGTGGGCCTGAGGGGCCAATGAAGAGGACAGTTTGTCTCTTAACTTGAGGTTTTCCAGGGTGACAGGTGGCTCTAGCACTGGGACCCCGCACCTAGGTCTGCTGGGCGCCCCAAGACTGTGTCCAGCCAGCTCAGGGCTTGGCCCTCTGCTACCTGCTCTGGGGTCCTGCTGAGCCCTGGGCTTTGCACAAGGACCGGGACCTATCACCACTTCTGGGGTCCTGGGACAGAAGAGGCCAAGACTGGGTTGGCCACCCCAGGCCTGGCTGGAGGTCTGAGCTGGGGGGCTGGAGGTGGGGTGGGGGACCCTGGAGTTGCACCCTTGGTTCTTCCAACACCCCAGGGCAGGCAGAAGGGCACGCTGGGCCCAGAGAGCACCGCCTGGCCGTCTGGGCTTTGGCTTCTTCCTCCAGCCAGGTGTCCCCTGTCCCCCCACCTCCGGCCGTCCCCTGCCCTCCCAGCCTCCTCTGCTCCCTTCTGTTCTCCCTGAAGGTGGCGCTGAGCAGATCACCCCTGGGCTCCATGCTCCCAAAGGCAATGCGTGCCCTCGGTGCGTCTCCTCTTCCTTGACCCTCAGCGACATCTGTGAGACCGACCTGCCTCCACCTGTGGCAGCCTCCGGGGCCACCCCTTTGGGGTCCCTACAGGAGGCCCCTGGCAGCTTCCTTGCTTGTCTCCAAGGCCTCTCTGCCCCTCTTCCGGGCTCCCAGCGATTGCCATTGGATAGGACGGAATCATTTATTTATCATCCATTTCCTCCCACCTGCGAGCAAGAGGTGCAGTCAGGATGTTGCTTTTGCTTTTCCTTTTTCTTGTGAAAGTAGGTTTCTCGACGTGTACCCAGTTCAGTTCACTTTTGCAGCAGACTCTTCAGTGAGTTTTTGCCCAACTTGCCTAGTTAGGCCATGGTCTCCAGAGTCCATTAGGGGACAGTTCTCCTCACCTGGAAAGTTCCCTGGGCCCCTCCACCCGGCCCAACCCACCCCATCTGCCTGTTGGCCCTCTAATTTTGCCCTTTCCTGGCAGTGGGATGGCAGTGTACACATCACCGTCGTGTGTAGCCTTTTGGACTGGCTTGTTTTGCTCACCCCATGCGTTTGTGATGTGCCCACCTTCTCACATTTATGCTGTTTCTTTATTTTACTGTTGGAGACGCTAGTTTTGTTATTTGTTCATAGGGCCACCAATGATCCCAGTTTAATGGGGACTGCAGTGTTTTCTGAGACTTGACACTTGCCACGCAGACCCCAGGATGGTTGGTGATCTGGGTTCACTAGATGAAGGACAGTTGGTTGTTTCCAGTTTTCCGAGATTTTGTATGTATGTCTTCAACATGACCAAGGACAGAAGGGGTTTCCGTGAGCACATTTCATTTCTCTTATGTGAATGCCCTGAACAGTGTCACAGGATTGTGTGAAGAATGTATCTGTGACTGTGTAAGAAATGCTAGACTCAGGAGTGATGGGCTTATTTAGCATCCCGCTAGTATTGTTGGAGAATTCTAGTTGCTCCACATCTTTACCAGAACTTGGTGATAGTAGTGAAAAATTTATTTATTTATTTATTTAAATTTTTTTAGCAATTGTAATAGATGTGCAAAGGTATCTTCTTGCCAGTAACAAAGACTTCCTTTATCCATTTTGCATAGAATTGTGTCCCCAGTGTCTGGGAAAGTACCAGCAATGTAGTAGATACTCAGTGGCTACTTTTAGTGGATGCAAAATGAATGAATGGACAAAGTGGATGTGCTTCCACTTTGTGCTTACCTGGGTTTGTCACAGCAAATACATAGCAAGCATGCTATCACCTCTCCCTCCCCATGGTGCCATTCTGTTTCACGGCAGACATCACGAATTGATTGTGTGTTATCCTGCTGCCTAATTTCAAACAAATACTGTCCCATGATTTGAGTAGTGAGTGAGATGCAACTGATGAGTTAATGTGCCTCCAGGTCAGGTTCTCAGTTGCTCAGAGTTGCAGACTGAGCTCTTCCAGTAAATCCTGAGACTTTCCTGACCAGAAGGATCAGGTGGGGGTGGGGATGTGATGGAGCCTGGCCTGGGGTGGGGCCTGGTTTGCTGTGATGCCTGAGCTGGAAGGCTGATCCCTATTTTCCTGCAGGTATCTCGGGGTGGCCTCCCTGCCCACATCTGCTCCCTGGCCCAGCGGGCCTACTGGGCGCTGCTGAGCCAGCGGAGAGACCAGAGCATCGTGGCCCTGGGCCGGAGTGGTGCTGGGAAGACCACCTGCTGTGAGCAGGTCCTGGAGCACCTGGTGGGGACAGCAGGGAGTGTGGACGGCGGGGTGTCAGGTATGGTGGTCTCCAGGTGACAGGAAGCAGGAGTGGGATGGGAAGGGGAGGTTAGAGGGGCCGTGCTGGGCCAGCTGCCCTTGTATCCCCTCAGCTGGCACTTGCTGAACCCTGATTTGTGTAGGCCCTGTGCCTCCTGCCAAGCAGGGCCACCCTCTGGTCCACAGGACATGTCTGTTTGAATTCCTTCCTCGTCTGCAGCTATCCCACCCTGGTGTCCACTCCTGTCTGGTCTCAGAAGCTAAGCAGTGTCAGGCCTGGTTGGTCCTTGGATGGGAGACTGCCTGGAAGCTCTGGGTGCTGTAGGCTTGGGAGAAGGACCTGGGAGCCCATTCCTGAAGCAGTCAGCCATCAAAAACCCTATGAATAGCAGAGAAGCACTGGCATAGTGCCAGGCATGGCCCAGTGTCAGGTGGTGTTTTGTTCTGTTGTACACAGGGTTGCTATGAGTCAGACCTGACTCTATAGCACCTAACAACAACAACATTCTTTCCTCACCCCTACACATCTGTTAACTGGTCATGCTATGAGGGCAAGTATGTTGCTGTGATGCTGAAAGCTAGGCCACCAGTATTTCAGATACCAGCAGGACCACCAACAGTGGAAAGGTTTCCAGACTAAGACTGACTGGGGAGAAGGACCCTGCCACCCACTCCTAAAACACTTAGCCATTGAATACCATATGAAGGGCAGAGAAGCACTGTCAAATAGAGTGCGGGAAAATGAGCCCCCAGGCTGGAAGGCATTCAAGAAACAACTAGGGAAGAGTTGCCTCCTCAAAGTAGAGTTCACCTTAATGAAGGGAATGGAGCAAAGCCCCTGTGACCTCCTTTTGCTGATGTGGCATGACTCAAACTAAGAAGAGCCATAGTGGCTGCAACAATGGACTCAAACACAAAAAGATCGTGTTCTGGGTGGTGTTTTGTTCTGCTGTACATAAGGTCTCTGAGTCAGATCTGACTTGAGATACCTAACAACAATTCCTTCCTGAAGACATTGGCAGCTGTCTGTGGAGCAATCACTACACATTGGCATTGTTAGAATCAGACTGTGGACCACCATCATCTGGGAAGCCATCCCAATAAGTGCAGAAATTGATGGCAGTGCCCATATGAATGATGCATCCTTGGATGTGGTGGTCTTGTGCAATGCACAGCCTACTGGACTGTACAGAAGACTTAAAAGCAAAAACAAGCAGAATCTACACCAGGCAGGAGCTCAGAGGCAGAGGGAAACTGAATTGGACATGTGTGCACACTCAAATGTTCTGCAAAATGTGCTGTCACAGCTGGTTAGAGAACCAGCAAGCACCCATGAAGGGCATGGGTGAGGGTGTTCTTGGAGGAAGTGACATTTGAGCTGGGCCTTAAAGAGTGCCTGTTCATGGTAATAATAATTACAATTGTAATAACGATCACAGGTAACGCTTGATGGGGACTTTGTGCCAAGTCCTATTCCAAACATAGGAACTGTATTATTTAAAATAGGTTGGTCAGGGAGATACTATTATTTGAATTTTACAGATGAGTGTGTGGAGATTCAGAGAGGTTAACTAGATTACCCAAGGCCACACAGCACACCCCAGGGAGTTTGGTTCCCTAGTGTTCTCAATCACTTTTTAAATCGTTTTCTCCTGAGGAGCCTTCATAGACATCGTTTCCCCAATCTCCCCCAAGCATGAAATTCTGATACCTCAGAAAAACCACATATTCATTTGCATAGTGAATGTCTATGTATCTGTGCTGTGTACATAAAAACAGTAACATTTTTTCATGTCCTGCCCCAGGAATCAGTGGTGGTCTATCCTGAGGGCAGCATCCCCGCACTGAGGACCCACCACCCAGGCAATATTGCATTTATGATTATAAATATAGTAACACCGCCACTGCCTCTGAGCACTTTCTAAGCACTTTACATTATTAAATCGCCTAGTCCTCAACAGCAGCCACAGGTGGAGGTACTATGATCATCCCCATGTGGCTGATGGGCCTCTGGAAGTACAGGGAGGTTGATTCATTGTCCCACAGTCAGGTAACTAGCAAAAGGCAGAACCTGTACATCCTGTCTCTCTTAACCACTGTACCTGGGACTTTCCCCCCAGGGTTATTCTAGAGCTTTGCGTAGCCCCCACTCCACACCTGGCCTGTGTTAGGAGCTGAGGAAAAGCAGGAGAGGCACCAGACCCTGCTCTCCCAGAATGTAGTTTTGCTGTGTGTGTGTATGTTACATGTGTGAAGGTGGGAGTCAGGAACAGCTGTATCAAGGTGCGTAGTATTGTGTGCAATGTGTAGTAGGAACTCAATGAACAGTTGTGGAGATAGGCTTTTCAAGCCTATTAGGCCTCTGCCTGCAACCGTAGCACTGTGGCATCCTATCTGTGGTGTTCCCAGAAGCTAAGCAGGATGGAGTCTGGTTAGTACCTGGATGGGAGACCACCTGGGAACACCAGGTGCTATAGGCTTGGGAGAAGGACCTGGCAACCCACTCCCAAAAAAACAATCAGTTATTGAGAACCCTATGAATAGCAGAGAAGTACTGACAATAGTGTTTTGCCTGTTGTACATAGGGTCGCTATGACTCAGACACCAACTCGATGACACGTAACCATAACAACAACAAGAACAACATTAGGCCTCCAGCTCCCTGCAGATATTAGCATTTTGCCCTTCCTCTGGGGGCTAGGGCAGCCCGTTACCTGGATTGTCACTATCCCAAGCCGTGATTCTTTTCTTCTAGACAGGGTCTTATTCTCCCCTTGCTCTACTTACAGCCCAGGCTCACAGCAGCAGCTGTGGCTCGGTGGACTCTTTGTGGTGTACAGTGGAACTGGGGGCGGGGGACAGGGAATCCACAGGGGGCTGAGCCTGGGCCAGAGCAGGGGCCTTGGGCAGGTGGCCCTGGCAGGGGGGCAATCAATGACACCCTGCCCCATCCTCCCACAGTGGAGAAGATCCGTGCCACCTTCACTGTCCTCCGGGCCTTCGGCTGCGTGTCCACGGGCCACAGCCGCCTGGCCACCCGGTTTGCCATGGTGATGTCCCTGGACTTCAACGCCACCGGCCGAATCACAGCTGCTCAACTCCAGGTGAGGCCTTTGAGTGGCTGGGCCAGGGGTCCTTGGGGTGATGGGGAGTGGGGGTTGGGGCAGCCCCATGTGGCCGAACCTCTACCTCCAGCTGGGACCCCAGGATGGGTCTGACCAGTCATCCTCCCCTAGCCACGACCAATTCCTCCCACCTTGCTCTGGGCCCGGGGAACATCCTGGGAACATCCTCTCCGGGATCAGCCAGCCCCGCCCATCTACATGGGGACAGAGGGGGTGATGAATTATTCATGAGCAAATATATCTAACTGCTCTGCTCATTAGCCGGGACTTAACAGCACAAGCTGAAACTCAGCAGACGCTGACCGGCCTTCTGGCCGTAGGGGTGTGACGAACACATGGTGTGCTTGTCTCTAACGCCAAAACCATCAGCCCCTCCTCTTCCCCCTCGAACAGTCTGTTTGAACAGAAAATAGTGATATCCAGGCACAAAGAAAACTACGGGGCCTAATAAGTCCCTTGGCCCTGCTGGCCTCGAACTCTGCCTTGAAGGGAGGTCATCAGGTAGGAGGGTGGCTCTACTGGATTTTCACTGCTTTGTGCTTGTTTTATGCGGGAGGAGAGTTTGAACCCAGGGCCTCCTGCGTGCTAGGCAAGCACTCTACCACCAAGCCACACCCCAGACCCTGCCGTATTTTTCTCTTGCATCAAAGTCTCTCTAAGTTCCTAAGGCTGCCTCTGGCCTTGAATTCCCAATCTCTTGCCTCTGCCTCCTGGGTCACTAGGGTGACAGGCATGCGCCATCGTGCCTGGCTCTCATTGCCTTTTGACACCTGAATAGGGACGCGTCTGTTGCATTGCCAGATTTCCTGGGTGGGCTCTGAAGCAGCGACACCAGTGGGGGAGACCCATGTGTGACTGAGGGTGTGACAAGAGCCTCTCTTGTCTCTGCAGACGATGCTTCTGGAGAAGAGCCAGGTGGCCCGGCAGCAGGAAGGGGAAGGCAACTTCGAGGTGTTCTCCCAGATGCTGGCTGGGCTGGACCTGGACCTCAGGTGGGCACCCGGGACAGCAGGGACGACTGGGGACAGGGGACAAAGCGCATCTGCTCTCCAGGCCCAGCCGTACCTTGTCCCCAGAGCAGGAAGCCTGGGGGTGAGGACCGAGACCTCGGGTTCTGGTTGCTCAGCTGTGCACTGCTCAAGGGTGGTGACCTTGGTCACATGCCCTCTACTCTGAGCCTCAGTTTCTTCCTCTGGAAAATGAAACAATACTTCGAAGAGACCTTAAAGGATTGAGTGAGTTGATTCACAGTCAGCTCTTTAGAAAAGCTGGGCACTGGGGGAGACCATCTGCGACGGTGATATGTTGATGTAAGGCCTGATGGCAACAGGGGATGAGACCCCACGTCCTTCAGAAGTTTTGACACTTCGTGGGAGCCTCAGGTGCACATAAGGGGTCCTCAGGTGGCTGCCTCAGGACCCTCAGGAGCTGGGTGGAGCAGCGAGCTGGGTGGTCAGGCCAGCCTCATCCTGGAGGGCTTTCGGGAGGAGGCAGCCCAGGAAGCCAGCTCTGTTCCCATGCCCTGACTCTACAGGGCATCCTTGGGCCTGTGGCTCTGTCTCTCTGAGGCTCAGTTTCCTCATCGGTCAGAGAAACGAGCAAGGTTCTTGCAAAACCCCAGGGAGATGAAAAGCCTGACTTCCTCCATGATGGGTGATCGTCTGCAGTGCCCCTCCACCCCCCATTTCTGTCCCCTGCCTTTCTCCCCCATTGGAAGGGCAGGCTCAACCTGTCCTGAGCCTCTGGTCAAGGTGGGTGGGATAACTGTCCCCTGCAGAAAGAGGACAGATTAGAGAGGGAGATCCTAGTTGTCAGAACAGGGTAACTAAGCAGTGAGGAAACTTCTGGAAGGCCTTCAGAACGTTCAGAGTAACTTGGAATAGTGGCTACGTCCACAGCCTCTGGGGCCAGGCACTGTGGGTTTCTAGCCAGGCTTCTCTACTTGCTGGCTGTGTGAGCTCAGGCTAGTGCCTTCACCTCTCTGAGCCATGCTTTGCTCATCTGTACAGCACATGAGATTATACCTATATCAGAGTGCCATGGGGGAGTCATAGTGTGGTTGGGTGGGCGATGTTTGAACAGTGTCTGAACACAGGGTTTGATCTGCCCCGATGCTCCCTCTGGCCCGGACCAGGTGTACACTAGATGGGTCAGGCCTTATCAGAGGGATCTGTCTGGTCCTGGCTCTGCCCCACGTGGGCCTCTCTGAGCCTCGGTTTCTTCTTCTATCGGATGGGTGCCATGGGCATGTCAGGGCAGCAGGCCCCACATGTGGCAGGGATGCCCCATAGGAGGGCCCCATCTGTGGACTCTGAGCAGGAGGGTTTGGGTCTTGCCATCCAGCCAGGGAGAGGCTGGGGTGGCCATTTCTTGACTCTCATGGCATGACAGGACACCCCTGCTCCCCTGTCCCAGACCTAGACCCTGCCCTGGGGCCTCTGTACCCCTGGGTGGGGCTCATGTCACCGGCTGGAGATTGGGCTGTAAGGGTGACCTTTAGTGCAGAGAGGTGGGGCAGGGCTGCTGCTGGCAGAGGATACCCCCTCCCCACCAGGAGCGGCCCTGCCCAGGGGATCTTGGAGCTGGCAAGTCTGGCTAGCCCTTGGAGTAGGGGTGGTGGTCATGGTCACATGATCCCTCCTGGGGGCTCCTGGGCTGCTTCCCACTCCCTAACTCTGCTGCTTCCCGTGTGACCCTACTTCCACAGATATCCTTCCTTTCTCCCATGCAATCCTGTGGCAAAACTCCTAGTCATCCTTCAAAACCCTACTCCAAATTTTTTTTTTTTTCTCCTTGGTTTCTCCTTTATACCATTTTGGTGCCTGAAGTGCTTCTCATTCAGCACCTACACACTGCAGTGGGCAAATCTCTCCCCATCAGCTTGGCTGTGAGATCATTGAATCAGACGCCCTGTCTCACTCCTTTCTGCCTCCCCAATACTTGGCACAGGGATTGACTCCAGCTAGGTGCTTCTTCATTATTTGTCAAATTGAATTTCCAGGGAGTGCAAGAACGTGTGAGAGAAATAGAAAGCCCAGACTCTGTTATTGTTAGGTGCCCTGGAGTGGTGTCTGACTCATAGCGACCCTCATAGGGTTTTCAATGGCTGGTTGTTTCGGGATTGCCTTGACAATGGATTGCCACGTCCTACTCCCATTTTTGTGGTGCTAGGAATCAAACCGGGGGACCTCAGAGACTGCAGAGCAGTGCTCTGCCAACTGAGCTAACTCCCAGCCCTCTGTTGTTGTTAGGTGCCGTCGAGTCGGTATCCAACTCATAGCGACCCTATGTACAACAGGGGAAACACTATTGTCAGTGCTTCTCTGCTGTTCATAGGGTTTTCAATGGCAGATTGATTTTTGGGAGGGGGTTGCCAGGTCCTTCTCCCAAGCCTGCAGCTTCTGGTGTTCCCAGGTGGTCTCCCATCCAGGTACTAACTAGGCCCGAACCTGCTTAGCTTCCGAGATCTGCCAGGATCAGATGCCACAGGGCTATGGCTGCAGGCCAGCCCTCTGTAAGCACCACTTAATCCTGAGGGGCAGGAGTACAGTGTCCATTTTACAGATGAGGAAAAGTGAGACTCTGATAACCATCTATTATGCGGGAGGGCTGGAGTTGGGCTGCAACGCCTCTGATAAGGGTCCTGCCGGGATAAGAGGCAGAGGGCGTAGGGTCTGTAGAAAAGCCGGGCAGGGGTGCTAAAGGACCCAGAAGTGAGACACCCACTGGGCAGGGATGGTTTGCACCTGCGTGGAGATGTGGCGATGGGGGCCGATGGGTGGGTCTTCAGGTCCTTCCTGTGAGTTGGGGTTGCTAGGGCAAGGGGCAGAGCCACACCCCTGTCCTTGGCCAGCAGGTCCTGCTCTCTAGGAGTCTGCAGTACCGACACTGGGGGGAGCTTTGACCTTGGGTCACTGTAAGAAGAGCAGCCTGAGGCCGGGAGAGGGGCGAGGCCAGAAAGCCAGGCTTGGGTGGGCCAGGCACCTGCCCCAGTGCCTCCCGCTGCCTCCCTAGAGTGGGAATAAGATTGGCCCATCCAGGGGGGTCATCATGAGCTTGGGCGGACCTCAGCCCCTTGCTGGCTCAGTGGGTGGACGGCTCCAGCGGGAGCGCTGTGTGAGGGCACCTGGTCAGCCAGACAGAAGCCTGGGGGCAGAGCCTGCCGCCCTCGTTTGGCTCCAGAAGCCTCAACCCTGGGTGGCCGGGCTCTCGAGAGACCCCAGCCAGGGCAGGGAGGTGGCGGTATTTGGAGAGGGGGCTTTTCTAGGCAAACTTAGGGGGACCCAGGCCTGGAGAAGTGGGGGTAGGAGAGCGGCCTGGGGCACTGTGTGGGTCCTGCGGGGCCTGGGGTGCTGGTCATGCCCTTCTCGCACCCCCAACCTCACTTCTGAGCCTCTCTCTTCCAGAACGGAGCTGAACCTGTTCCAGACGGCAGACCGCAGCGCCTTCGGCCTGGGCGTGTGGGCCACGGTAAGGATCTGATCCTCCCGGCCAGCATGTGTCTGTGTCACTGGGCCCAGGCTGGAAGGTGGCGGAGGGATCCTCAGGTGTCTGGGCTCCTTGGGGACTGAGGTCTACAGTTGACAGACCCTGGTCATGTGGGAGGGGCCGGGGTGGGCTCTGTACAGTGCGCGGGCTGGTTGAGGAAATCCAGGAGGGCTGCGCGTAGAGGTTCGAGCATGCGCCCTGGGCCGGTGCTTTGATTTAACCCCAGCTGTGACACTTCTTAGATATGTGAGCTCAGGTAGGGAACTTAACTCTCTGAACATCTGTAACTTCTCTGGGAAATAGCGATCCGAGTGGAGTCCGTCTTGTGGGGTTGTGAGGATGGGAAGGAAGGATGTCCACAGAGCGCTTAGCACAGGGCATGGCAAAAATCCATCAGTAGGGGATGGCCACGGATCATGAGGGTTTCCTAGTGAACGTGCTCTGGGACAGGGGCCTCCAGGGAGCGGACTCCGTTGCTTCAAGAAGCAAGTAGTTCACTTGTTGGATGTTTGTTTATATTTTATTTTATTTTGTTTTGTTTTGTTTTATTTTATTTTATTTTATTTTTGCAGTACCAGAGAGCTGAACCCTTGTCACACTACTTTTGCAAGTGCTCTACCATTGAGCTGCACCCTCAGCCCCTTTAATTTTTTTTTTTTTAATCTTGAGACAGGGTCTCACTAAGTTACACAGGCTGCCTCTGGCCTCGAACCTCTGATCCTCCTGCCTCTGCCTCCGGAGTCACTGGGATCACAGGTGTGAGCCGCCGTGGCTGGCAATATTTTAATAATTGTTTTCTGAGCCCCCTTCTCCCCTCAACCACCCCAACCCCCTCCTGGGGTAAGTGTCAGGACTGTGGTCCTCATCCATGAATTTTTGCTGTTTCACTGTAGCAGGAAAGAAAGACATGGAAATTAATGCAATCACATGAGATAAAAATAAGTCCAAGGTTGTTGAGATGCTGCGGGTACCAGAAGGTAGCCAAAAGGGCTACTTAGCCTCAGTCAAGGAATGCTTCTTAAGCAAGGGGACATTTGACCTGGGTTTTGAAGAATGAGTAGGTGTTCGCTAGGTAGTGGGGAGTAGATAATTTCCTCTCCAAAGCCTATTCTAAAATTTACATGTCTTGGAAATAGTGCTAGAATTATCAGATACTCTCATGCTTAAAAAATAAGTTTGAAGTGATATACCAAATACAAATATGTATCAAAACTGAGCCGGGTGGTGATGCACACCTGTAATCTCAGCACTTGAGAGAGTAAGGCAGGAATATCACAAATTCGAGGCCAGCCTGATCTAAGTACTTAATTCCAATCTCCCTAAGCTAAAAAACAAGACCCTGTCTCAAAAAATAAATTACCAAAAATAGATCACAGAGCTAAAAATGAAGCTTAAAACTGTAAAATTTCTAGAAGAAAATAGGAGCAAAATGTCTCTAATCTTAGGTTGGGCAAAAATTTCCTAGATGTAGTGCCCAAGTCACAGTCCATAAGAGAACAAATTAACGTCATCAAAAATAAGAGTTTCTCCTCTTTAAAAGGTACTGTCAATATGAACAGTCAAGCCACTGACTGTCAGAAAATACTTGCAAATTACACTTGTGTTAAAGATTTGTATACAGAATATAAAACAAAAAATCTTTCCAAATTCATCAGTAAAACCACTTGACAAAAGATGGAACGTATACCTTCCCAAAGAAAAATGGATAGCAAATAAGCATGTGAAAATATACTTAATGTCACTGTTTTTGTTAGGTGGCATTAAGTTGGATTTGACTCGCAGTGACCCTATGTACAACATAACAAAGCACTACCCAACACTGTGCTATACACACAATCTTTTTATGTTTGAGCCCAATGTTGTAGTCACTATGTTTCTTTTCATTTTGAGTCATGCCACATCAGCAAAAGGAGGCCCCAGGAGCCTTACTCCGTTCCTATCATTAAGGTCAACTCCACTTTGAGGAGGCAATTCTTCCCCAATCATTTCTTGAATGCCTTCAAGCTTGGGGGACTCATTTTTCCAACACTGTATTTGATAGTGCTTCTCTGCTATTCATAGGGTTTTCAATGGCTAATCATTTTGGAAGCAGGATGCTGGGTCCTTCTCCCTAGTCTATCTTAGTCTGGAAGTTCAGCTGAAACCTGTCCACCATGGGTGATCCTGTTAGTATCTGAAATATGGGTGGTGTAGCTTTTGGTATCATGGCAACAAGAAGCCCCTACAGCATGACAAACTGACAGCCACATGGGGGACACAGTCACTAGAATGGGTGAATTTAAAAAGATGGCTCATACCAAGTGCTGGTGCTAATTTGGAGAAAGTTGAACTCTCGCACATCTCTGGTGGAAATGTAACATACTACAACCACTTTGGGAAATAGTTTGGTCGTTGCTTTAAAAACCTAAATATATCTCTCACAGGATATTCTACACTGCTCTAGGTGTTTACGCGGGAGAATGAAATCGTATGTCCACACGAATATTTTTATACGGAAATTCATAGGACCTTTGTTTATAAGAGCTCAAACCTAGCAGCAACCCAAATGACTGCCAACAGGCGAGTGGGCAAATACCTTGTGATGTAGCTATGCAGTGGTATACTGCTTGGCAATAAGAATGGATGAGCTGCTGCTGCAGCCAAGAACATGGAGGGATTTCAGAATAAACGCACTTTTGATTGCTGAATAGTATTCCCTTGTGTATATGTACCATATTTTTTTATCCATTCTTCTGTTGAGGGGCACTTTGGTTGATTCCATATCCTTGCTATTGTGAAAAGTGCTGCATTGAACATGGAGATGCAGGTGTCTCTGTGGTATGATGACCCATCTCCCTTTGGGCAAATTCCCAATAGTGTTATAGCTGGGTCATACGGTAGATCTATTTTCAGTTTTTTAAGATACCTCCATATTGATTTCCACAGTGGTTGGACCAATTTACAGCTCCACCAACAATGTAAGAGTGTTCCCTTTTCTCCGCAACCTCGCAGCATTTGTTGTTATTTGTTTTATTGATCTTGGCCATTCTTACTGCTGTCAGATGGAATCTCAGAGTTGTTTTAATTTGCACTTCCCTAATGGCTAGGGATATTGAGCATTTTTTCATGTGTTTCATGGCTTTACAGACCTCTTCATTTGAGTACTCTCTATTCAGTTCCTTTGCCCATTTGTGTATTGGGTTATTTGTTTTCTTGGGAGTTTTTTTTCTTGAGTTCTTTATAAATTCTGGTAATTAGACCTTTGTCTGATATATAGGATGGGGAGATTTTTTCCCATTCAGTGGGAGTTTCCTTGACTCTGTTAATTGTTTCTTTTGCTGTACAAAAGCTTTTTAATTTCATGTAATCCCATTTATCTATTCTTGTTGCAATTTCTTGAGCAACTGGAGTCCTATTAAAGAAATACTTTCCTATGCCTATATGATGAAGTGTATTGCCTATCTTGTCTTCTATAAGTTTTAAAGTTTCTGGTTTTATGTTGAGATCTTTTATCCATTTTGAGTTAACTCTCATGCATATTGAGAGATGTGGGTCAGTTTTCATTTTTCTGCATGTGGATGACCATGTTTCCCAGCACCATTTATTGAAAAGGCTATCCTCTTTCCAGTTTACTTAATTTGCTCCTTTGTTGAAAACAAGATGGCTATAGGTGTGTTGAGGTATTTCTGGGTCTTCTATTCTGTTCCAGATGTCTTCAGGCCTATGCCATTCACAGCAAAATGGATGGAATTGGAGAAAATTATTTTAAGTGAACAAACACAAGCTCAGAAAGAGAAACACCGCATGTTCTCACTCATATGTGGGAGCTGAATCAAAATTACGAGAAGGAAAAAATCCTATAGAAAGTTCGGATCATAATAAAAGAAAAAAAAAGCTAAGAATGGTATTATTATAGATGGTCTAGAAAATGCGAGTAATAGTTTTGACAAGGTAAAAAGAAAGTTCACTACAGAAAAAGTTTCTATCTTAAACAGAGCTGGAACCCAAGGATATATAGAAAAATATTACCATAGAAAGACAAGTAAATGATAGAGAAGTCTTTGATGGGGGTGGAACGGGGAGAGGAAGCGTACAAGAGAGTAAGGGGGAACCTATATGAATTATGTACAACAAAATGCATATATGGAAATGTCACAATGAAAAGCATGTCAGAATGAATCACATTAAGGTGTACATTAAAAATTTCCAAAAAAAAAAAAAAAAAAAGAATAAACACACTGAGTGACAAATGCCAGATGGAAGATAAGGCAGCTGTTTGGTTCCATGTGTGGGGTCGTGGAAAATGCACACTAGTTCACAGGGACAGGAAGTGGGTCATTGGTTGCCTGGGGATTGAGAGACGGCAGGCAGAAGGGAAGAAAGCTAAGAGGGCCCCTTTGGAAGTGATACAGATATTCATTGTCTATATGTGGCGATATTTTCATGGGTGTATAGTGGTCCTTGCTTATCCTCAGTTTCACTTTCTACACTCAGTTTCTCGTGGTCAACCAGGATCTGAAAATATGCAATGGAAAATTCTAAAAATAAACAATTCAGAAATTCTAAATTGCATGTCATTCTGAGTTGCTAGGTGCTATCCAGTCGAGTCTGACTCATAGCAACCCTCATAGGGTTTTCAATAGTTGATTGCTTTTCGGGATTGCTTCAGGAGTAGATTGTCAAGTCTTTTTATCATTTTTGTGGTGCTGGGGTTAAATCTAGGTCCTCAGAGAGTGCAGAGCAGCACTCTACCACCTGAGCTAAACCCCAGCCCCCCACCCCCATTCTAAGAAGTATGAAGAAATCTTGCACCATCCTGCTCTATCTGCCTGGGATGCAAATCATCCCTTTGTTCAGTGTATCCATGGTGTATATGCTACCTGCCCATCAGTTACTCAGTAGCCTTCTTGGTTATCAGATCAACTTTTCAGTGCTGGTGTTCTGATAAACCTTATGTAATCGCCTAATGGCTAGGTCACAATGCTCACTTCATCAGGTCCCACAGGCATTATATCACCTCATGTCATCAGAGGAAGAGGAAGGGTGAGCACAGAACATTTGAGAAAGGGAGAGAGACAGAGACACACACACAGAGAGAGGCTGTGTTCACATAATTTTTATTACAGTATATTAATTGTTCTATTTTTTGTTATTGTTAATCTCTTACTATACCTACTATACAAATTAAGCTTAATTACGGGTGTGAGTGTATAAGAAAAGACAGTAAATATAGAGTCTGCTGCTGTCTGGGGTTTTAGACATTCACTGGGGGTCTTGGAATGTGTCCTTCATGGATAAGGGAGATGACTATGTATCAGGACTTTTCAAATTGTATATTTTAAAGATGAACACCTTATCCTTTGTAAATAAACATTTATCTTTTTTTTTTTCGGTATTGGGGGTTGAACCTAGGGCCTGGCGCTTGCATGCTCTGCAAGTGCTGTACCACTGAGCTGCACTCCCAGCCCATGTTTTTACTTTTTTTTTTTCTTGAGACAGAGTCTCACTAAGTTATGCAGGCTGCCTCTGGTCTTGAACTTGCGATCCTCCTGCTTCTGCCTCCCAAGTTGCTGGGATTACAGGCGTGTGCCACTGTGCCCAGCAAGAAGAAGGTAATTTTACCTTAATGAGGCTGCTGCACACATACACACACGCACACATACGCACACGCACACACACACGTGCACACTCTCATTGCCAGGTATTATCCACAGCATCAGGGTCAGTGGCTCAGGGTGGGGCCTGGGAATGTGCACATCTTGCAAACTCGCAGCTGCTGCTATTGCTGCTGTGGGTGCAGTGGCCCCACTTTGAGAACCACTGGAACAGGGTCTATTTCAGCAGTGGGAGAAACCATGCAGCTCCCCATCTATAAATCCTGGTTAATTCATCCTTCACATTCCAGAGATGCCTCTTCACAGGGGGCACCTACTGCACATTTGTCGTCCAAATGCCCGTCCCCCTAAATTGGGATCATTCAGAGCCTGACCTTGACCTTGAAGGCAGAAGACCAGCTCCAGGTTTCTGCATCTGTTTAATGAGTTTTGCCCAGTAAATCATTTGATCAGCAGGAATTGTTTATTTTCCTGTCTTTCTGAGGAGGGAAAGGGCCCAAGCTGGGCTCTTGTGAGCTTTCCTGGGCCTGACCTGTTTGCTAAGAGTCTGCTTAAAGGGATCAGTCGCAGTGTGAATCCGTGTCAAGGAAGGCCTGTGAAGTGGTTTGCCTTTCTTCTGTGTTTCTGTGGGGTGTTTTTTTTCCCCCCAATTGATTTGTGGAACTGGTGTAGGATCCTTTTGTTCTCTCTCTGCTACCTGGCAGGTACCAAGAGAATTTTTCTCTGTTCTTGAAGAACAAAAATAAAGTCTGAAAACGCCGAGGGGCTTTGATACACACCTTAGTGAGTTACCCAGTCCAGGTACTGTCTCTTTAAGAGAATCTTGCTGCTGTTGTTGTTGTGAGGTGCCCTTGAGTCCCTTCCCACTCATAGCCACCCTCATAGGGTTTTCAATGGCTGATTGTTTCCAGATTGCTTCAGGAGTGGAATAGATTCCAGTGTGTTATTTGGCAGCTCCACTGACTGACTTTCTTCCTGAGTGACATCTCCTCCTCCCTCTCCTTCGCTCCTTCCCCATCTCCCTTCTGTCCATCCCCCTTCTTCTGGCCAGCCCTGCCATGATGAATTCTGTTTCTGTCACACCAACAACAGCCTTTTCCATTGTCCCCAGAATATTCATAGACAACAGAGAAGTCTGACAGCCAAGTTCAAAGTCCAGGGCCAGCACTTAATATGGGTGGCCTTAAGCCAGCGACTTGATCTCCCTGGGCCTCAATTTCCTCATTTGTAAAAGTTGGCTGGTAGTAACCCCCTTTACCCCCAACCATAATTCCTTGGGAGGTACCTGTCACTTAGCCTGGACCAGCTGCTGCCATCATTACTCCGAATTCTCACAGGTACAGTGCTGGGCAAGTTGAGGCAGAGCCATGGTTGTACATGCATGTCCCGCGCACATAGTTTCCAATCCATAGTCCTTGGCAGTCTGTGCCATGGTTTTTCTCTTACTGGCTTTACCTCTAGTCTCCCCAAGTTTATATTTTTTAAAAAACATAAGTGCTCATAACTTCATCACCCAGAAAAACCTATTAGTAGCATTTCTGTGGATTTTCTTCTAACACTTTTCTTATGAATATTTTACATGGTTTGAAACAAACTGTATATCATTAAAGCTTTCACAAACAATATTTTTAATGGCCCAAACTTCACAAGAGAGCCCAATTCTGTGAACTGGTTTCCTTAGGTGGTCCCTTTACATGGTTTGAAACCTTCTTGTTGGTTAGAAGGAGATGATAAATACCTTTGTGTATCCATCCTTTGCCCCTGCATGACCATCTCTGGGTCTCGGCCTCTGTCTAAGGAGACACCTTTCTGTTATTGCCTGTTCTGTCATCTCCATGCTAACAGTCTCTCATCCTGTATCACACTGTTTGTTCACTTACTGTCTGTCTCCCCAAGGTGCTAGGTTCCTGAGGGTGGGGGATTTTATGCATTTGTCCATTGCCAATATACAGGGCCTAACCCTCAGCCAGGTGTACATGGCATGTGTACAATAAATGTTTGTTGAGTGAATTCATGAGCAAGCACACACAACTCACCAATTTTACTAACACCACATGCTTTCCATTTCCCCATCCTTGGTTTCTGTGGTTAGCAGAGATCTGATGCATCAGCCGTCATCTCCCCAACTGCATCAGTTCACGAGGTGTCTTGGGACCTGGCATCTTCCTTTGGACATGCTGCTTCAGTCCTGGCAGCTGCAGCGAGGGCTGGGAGTTTCCAAGGGCCTGGAGAAGGGGTGGAAAGTTCTGGACTCATATCCCTCAGCCAGCTTGGGCTTGCGGAGTGCTTGGCTCTGGGATGAGCAGCAGCATGGCGCTCGCTCATGGAGGGGGTGTACTGAGCTCCAGCAACCACCGCTTATGCCTGGGGACACTCAGGGGCAGCTCTTTACTCAACAACAGACACCTATTGATGGTTTCAGTCATGGGTATTCTGCTGGGCTGGGGTTTAGCTCAGTTGGTAGAGTGCTGCTCTGCACTCTCTGAGGACCTGGGTTCGATCCCCAGCACCACAAAATTGGGAGGAGGACCAGGCAGCCCATTCCTGAAACAATTAGCCATTGAAAACCCTATGAATAGCAGAGAAGCACTGACAAGCACTGACATAGTGCCAGGCATGGCCCAGTGTCGAGGAATGTTTCATTGTACATGGGGTTGCTATGAGTCGTACCCAACTCAACACACCTAACAACAACAACAAAGTACTCTGCTGGGACTCTGTGTCAATTCATGCACAGGTAGGGGGATGAGGGCTGCCCCAGCCACACATGCTGATCATTCCAAGCTGGAGGGATCATGCCCCAGGCTGTGGACAGGCTGAGAGGGCTAGAGGCATATCAGGGAGGCTGCCTGGAGGAGGTGACCAGGAGCAGTACTCAGACTGAGAGCATATCAGGCAGGTGTAGTGAGGCTGGAATGGCTGCTACCCTGACCACCTGACCCCAGGTCAAGGTGGGAGAGAGCAGACAGCCTGGCGTGGCTATGGAACACAGGGTGGGTGAGCACAGCCGGCCAGAGCAGAGCTGAGGGTGCAGGTCCCAAGACCCCCAGTATGACGCTGTCCAGGCCCTCGATGGCAATTGCCATCACCGACTGCCACATTTCAGCCTTGAAATGAAACTTGTTTCCAATCTGCTAGGCACCAGGATGCATTTGAAATCACAAAGCTTTCATATTATTTTCTTCTTCTCTATAATTTATTTTTCTGCAACCTTGTCCAATTTTTTTTTAAACTGCCGAGCAGCCGTAGTAGTAGTAGTAGTAGTAGTAGTAGTAGTAGTAGTAATCATCATCTTTGCCTCTCAGCAGTTTGCTCTGGCTGTCCCATCCCCGGCTTTGGCCCAAGACACATTTCTTTTTTATGACCCAGTTGTCAAATGGGAGGGAAGAGCAGTCTCCAAATGGAAGATGGGGTTGTTGGCTCCTGCCAGCGGCTCTGCTGGGAGCTTTCTCTCACTCAGCGCTCCTAAGGGCTCCTTGAGGTAAGGGGTTGTGATCATATGGACCTTTTGTTCAGCAGGAGTAGCCAGGCTCAACGAGGTGAAGTTCCTTGCTACAGAGTGGTGGTGGTGATTGTTAGGTGCTGTCGCGTCGGTTTCTGCCTCACAGCGACCCCACATACAACAGGTGAAACACTACTGTTGGTGCTTCTCTGCTGTTCATAGGGTTTTCAATGGCTGATTGTTTTTTAGGAGTGGGTTGCCAGGCCCTTCTCCCAAGCCTAGAGCCTGTGATGTTCCCAGGCGGTCTCCCATCCAAGTACTAACCAGGCCCGACCCTGCTTAGCTTCCAAGATCTGACGGGATTGGACACCACAGTGGTATGGCTGCAGGGTACACAGTTTTTAAGCAGCAAAGCAAGGACTTGCAGCGATATCTGGCAGTTCTGTTCTTCACACTCTGTCATCTAAGTCCCCTGTCATGACTGGACGCAATGTGTCCTGGGTTCTGACCTACTGTGTATCCAAGGGTCACGTAACCTCTCTCAGCCTCAGCTATTCCAACTGTGAAATGGGTACAGCAACACCCAGATCCTCTGGTGACACCAAGGAGTAGAGGCCCTCTCTGCATCTAGGTGACCTTGGGCAGATATTTTCACTTCTGTGAGCCTCAGTTTGCTCCTCTGTCAATTGGAGAGAGTCATGCCTGCCTTGGGGTCAAAACACCTCATGGAATGTAGTAGGTACTCAACAAACACATTTTCTCCTGCACATTTCCATGAAGTGCCCATGAGGAGTGAAGAAGTGGGTTGGTGTGGTGTGGAGCCAGGGTGAGGCCTCTTGGGAATGCCCAGCTCTGGGCCGGCCCCTGTCCTGCCCTCCCAGGCTCTCCAGCAGCTTTATCAACCTGTGCGGGTATCTGGGTGATGTTTCTCCTGCAGATGAGTTGAGTCCATGTTCGTCTTTGTCTTCTTGGAGCTGGCTGCAGGTCCAGGAGGCAGAGGTGGGGAGTCCCCTAGGCTGGCTGGCTTTAGAGGCTGCGGGGAGCCCCTAGCCCTGGAGGAAAAGAGTGTGTTTGCATCCCTGGGAGTCACTGGGGCCCAGCCTGCCCCAGGCCCCCACTGGCTCTATCCAGTTCCAGTTCCTCCCACCAGCCAGGCGTTGGGGGCTCCGCTGCATCCCCGAGCAGCTCCCGGCTGCCGATGGGGACCCCCAGGACCCGTGCTCTGCAGGGGCACCTGTGTTACCTGCCCTCCCTTGGAGGCACTTGCCCCGCAGCCTCTGCCTCTTTGCTCGAGACCCTGCCAGCCTCCCTACACTCACCTCGCCTCTCCCCTGCCCTGGGCCCTTTGTGACCCTTGTCCTGTACCACTCCCTCCAGTAGATCCCTTTGCCACCACTCAGCATCCCAGCCTTGGTGCTCACTCTGTGCATCACCTGTTGGCGCCTCTGTGCTCCACGGTGGACAGGGAGTGCTGGCAGGGCAAGGCCCAGTGGTTGCCCTGTCCACAGCATGCTGGGTGTGGCCTTGGGCAGCAGCGGGGAAAGGTGTCCTTAGAGGTCCCTGGAGGGTGGAGTGGCCTAGGCCAGGGCATGCAGGAGACAAACAGCAGTGAGCAGAGCCCAGCATGTATTGAGCTCCACCGTGTGCCAGCCCCTGTGCTGGGTGCTTCACCCAGAGTGGCTCATTTGGTCCTCACAGCTACAAGAGAATGGCGAAATGTTATTTCCATTAATTTTTTATGGTACCGAGGGCTGAGCTCAGGGCCTCACGCGTGCTTTGCCGGCACCCTACCACCGAGCTGCACCCCCAGCCCATTTTCTTCTTTTTGTCTTGCGATAGGGTCTCGCTAAGTTATGTAGGCTGCCTTTGGCCTTAAACCTACGATCCTCCTGCCTCTGCCTCTGGAGTTGCTGGGATGACAAGCATGCACCACCACGCCTGGTTTATTATTTCTATTTTAAACAAGTGGAAGCTGAGCAGCCACACAAGGACAAGTGATGTGTGCCAGGTCACCCTGTTGGGAGCGCAGGGTGGGGAGAGCAGCCAGCTCTGCCTGATTCCTGGCCCATGCCTGGCCCCTCTCTGAGTCATGGCATTCTCCTTAGGGCCCTACACCCAGCCCGATTTAAGGTGAAGAGAACATTGGGATTTTATTTTATTTCTTTTTCTAGTAAATTACGTGCACTCTTTGGCTGACCTTGAGAGTGATCGCATCAGACAAACCCTGAGCATCTCGTGATTTGACTTTTTTCTGGCACAGAGTTTTTAAAATCGATATCAAACCTATAGTAAAGTCTATGATGTGTACTAATTGCAAGTGAAAGACTCAGTGCTGTTTATATTCTTAAACATACCTGCAGTCCCTTCCCAGATGGGAATATCAAACATTCCTGACAAGCGTGGTGGCACATGCCTGTCATCCCAGGGACTCGGGAGGCAGAGGCAGGAGGATTGCAAGTTTGAGGCCAGAGGCAGCCTGCATAACTTAGCGAGACCCTGTCTCAAGATAAAACTTTTTTTTTTTTTTTTTTTTTGTGGTGCTGGGGGTTGAACCCAGGGCCTCGCGCCTGCATGCTCTGCAAGTGCGGGACCACTGAGCTGCACCTCAGCCCATTTTTTTTTAACTTTTTGAGACAGGGTCTCGCTAAGTTATGCAGACTGCCTCTGGTCTAGAACTTGCGATCCTCCTGCCTCCGCCTCCCGAGCCACTGGGATTACAGGCGTGCGCCACCACGCCCGGCTAAAACTTTTTTTAAAAGGGCTGGGGTGCATCCCAGTGGTGGAGCACTTGCAAAGTATGCACAAGACCCTGAGTTCGACCTTCAGTACCGCAAAAGACAAAACTAAACTCAACAAATGCCAGAGGACCCCAGAGCCTCCCTAGGTGAACTTCACTAGCAGTAACCACCCCAGCCCAGAGTTACACCTCATGTCCCTCACCTGCTCTAATTCTGCTCATTCTTAACTTCACATAAGTAGAATCACACAGTATGGGGTTGTTTTTGTTGTTAGGTGCTGTCGAGTCGGTGTCCAACTCATAGGAACCTTATGTGCGACAGACAAAACAGTATTATTGTCAGTGCTTCTCTGCTATCCATAGGGTTTTCAATGGCTGACTGTGTTTTGGGAGTGGGTTGCCAGGTCCGTCTCCCAAGCCTACAGCACCTGGTGTTCCCAGGCGGACTCCTATCCAAGTACTGACCAGGCCCAACCCTGCTTAGCTTCCCAGATCTGATGGGATCTGATGCTACAGTGATATGACTGTAGGCTCTGCTATTCAGAGGGTTTTCAGTGGTGGATTGTTTCAGGAGTGGGCTGCCAGGTCCTTCTCCCTAGCCTGTAGCACCTGGTGTTCCCAGGCAATCTCTCTAAGTACTAACCAGGCTGACCCTGCTTAGCTTCTGAAATCAGGAGGGATTGGATGCCAGGGAGCTATGGCTGCAGATGGTATGGAGTTGCTGTTGTTGTTGTTAGGTGCCAACTCAGAGTGACCCTGTGTACAACAGAAGGAAACACTCCCTGACACTGTGCCATTCCTGGCACTGTGTCAGGGCTTCTTTGCTATTCATAGGCTTTTCAATGGCTAATTGTTTCAGGAGTGGGCTGTTATGTCCTTCCCCTATTTTTTGTGGTGCTGTGGATTGAATCCAGGGCCTCAGAGAGCACAGAGCAGCATTTTACTAACTAAGCTAACTCCCAGCACCAGGATGGGGTTAATACAGTTTTAATATGTCCCACCAAAGTTCATGTGTTGGAAACTTTATCCTCAAAGTTATGTTGACCCTGTCTGGAGGTGAGATCTTTAGGAAGTGATTAGGGTTTCATGAGGTCATGAGGAGGGTCCCTCACAATGATATTAGTGGCTTCATAAGGCAGAGAGACCAGGGCTAGCATGCTCCCTCTGTTTCATCACAAGCTGCCCTCTAACTTATTGTGACATAGCAAGACGGCCCTGATGCCAGCACCAAGCTCTTGGACATCCATCTTCTAAAACTATGTGCCAAGTAAACTTCCATTTTTGTAAATTACTCAGTCTCAGATATGTTTTAATAGCATCAAAAGCAAAGGAAGTCAGTGATGTTTGAATCTGACTTCTTTGACTCAACATTGAGTCTATGAAATTAACACATAGGTTTTCAGGCATCCATGGCTTGTTCTTTTTACATTGCTGTATAGTACTCCATTTCTGAGCTCTGAGTTGACCACCTTATTTGTCTCTTCTCTTCTTAATAGGCATTTGACTGTGAGTTGGCTTTTCTGCTCATTGGACTTATCTCTGTTTTCCCAACTTTGATCAAAGGAGTGATCTTTGTCAGAGCACTATGCAGAAAAATTTAAAGAACAAATGTTTTCTGTTTCAAAAGACACACAGAGGTGTAAGGGGAAAGAAAGATGCAAATGAGGTTTAGGTTTAGTGGGAGTTTTGCCATTCTAGTCCCATGAGCCAAGTGGTGGATGATGGAGTCCGTCTGTAATTTGAAATCAAGTGCTTGTGGCTGATAGTGGGAGTCCTAATGAATGCGTTACCCCTGTCCTCCAGATGTCCTCTCTCTGCCACTTTGAAATCTCATAAATAACCCAGAGCTTGTTGGGAAGACACCTCTCTTTCCTCTGTCTCCTCCAGAAGAGTAGCTGTGGTTGCTAGGTTGAGCTCCTGGTTGCTAGGGACTTTGTGGTCCTGTGGCAGCCCAGAAATATGATGGATGAGTGGGTCTGTTTTTGCTAGTAATTGAAATGTTTCCACGCAGGATCTCTCAATGTCACCCCTTGCTTTGACATCATCCCAATTAGTGGATGATCCCTGCACTTTTCCCAGTCAGATGAAGTGACTTGAGTGGAAGGGATGAGTGACTTGGATTAGGGGGTCAGGGAAGTCTGCTTCTCAGCTTGTATCTTACATTAATTTGCTGTGTGACCTTGGGCAAGTGTCATCTCCTCTCTGGGTATGGGACTGCACAAAATTCAAGGACCTGTCAGCTTTAACAGACTACAGTGCATCACCCACATTTTCTAAGCAAGCTGATGCATATCAGTTTCATTATCTGCTAGTAGATTATTCACAACAGAATTCCTGTTCCCAGCTCACTTCCGTTCTACTCTGCAGGCTTCTGGGCTGAGTGTCCTCATCCAGATGGCGTGTGCACAGGAGTTTCATACTGATTTTAATATTCAATCAAACTTAATTGGCAACATAAATCTAAAAAAAAAAAAAAACAACAACCCCCCCCCCACATCCCAAGCTCTACAACCCATAAACATCTGATCATGTCATTTTCTTGTTCCTTCTGCTTAAAACTCTGACAGTTTCCCCTCCCCGCCTGGCGTTGGCATATGAGCTCCGTCTGGGTTACTGAGGCAGATCAGCTGGTTATGGTGCTTAGAAGTGATGTTTTGAAATGAATCTGGGCTCCATGGTTTGCAGTGGGATCTTGGTTGATTAATAATGTCTGCTACCAGTCCAGGAGTGGAAGTGGGGGATGTATTGGTACTTGTCAATCATGGCTGGAGTTTCAAGTCCAGGCTCTTTCCTATTGTGACTGAGGCGTTCAAGATTCCCCTCTGTGGGCTTCTCAGCCTCTGTCTTCTCCCTTTGTCTGTTTGACCAACCTCTAAAACTGTTGGGGTTAGGCTGTGGCCAGGCAAGGGTTCAGAACTTGGTTTCAATACTAGGTGAATCCCAGGACTCTTGGGGCTAAGTGAGAGCTGGTCGATGGCACCAAGAAGGACCTCAGGAGGCTTCTTATTATAAAAGAAACAAGGTTTTGTTAAACTGCTCCTGAAAATGAGGGCAGGAACAAGGCTGGAGATGTCGTGGATGCCGATGGTCTGCGCTGACCTTGCCTCTCGCAGTTCGCCTTCTCTACTCTCCTCCTTCTCAGGCATGGGGGGTTGGGAATTGGAGAGCACTTCGTGTCTTGATGGACACCTTTGGCTCTTCAGGGCCCCTGGGCCTGACACAGTGTCTTGATAGAAGGTCTGGTTGGCTGGAGGTTGACTGGTCCACGTGACGGGTGGAGTACACGAGGGTAAAGGCAAGAGGAATGCTGGGGGCAGTCACTGCCTGTTTAAATAGCCTCCCAGAGTGGGGTGGCTAGGGAGTAACCAATCAGGGCAAGGGTCATGTCTGGGGCACTGTCATGCAAATGGGGGCTTGAGATTTCACAACTTTGATAGGTGGGTAGGGAGTGGGCCAGGCCAATCAAGACCATTCCCTTATTGACCAATTGGGTGGCCCTGGGTAGCCAATCAGATTGAAGGAGGCCAACCCTGACCTGGGCTGTTTGGGGGCCATCTTGGGCGACTCAATGGGAGGGGTAGAATCGAAGGACCCAGGTGTGGGGCAAAGGTGACCTGTTGCTACCTTGCCCTGAGGTTCTTATTCCCTGGAGGATAGACATTAGCCCTCCAGGGAGATTGGATGGCACCCTGCCTCAGGGGCACACTCTGGGGCTCCCCTACATCTTCTACATAAAACTACTTCTGGGTCCCTATTCAATGGACCAATCACTTGTCAGCTCTAAAAAGTATCCTTCGCTTACTTGGTGTGATCAGAAAATGCAGTCAGTATTTAAATTTTTAAAAAAGTTATTACAGGAAAAGGCACATTGCCATTGTTGTGGTTGTTAGGTGCTATTGAGTAGAATCTGATTTGTAGCAACCCTAATGCACAAATAGAAGGAAACACTGCCCAATACGGTGCCATGTATACGATCTTTTTATGTTTGAGCCCAATGTTGCAGCCACTATGTTTCTTGGCACTAGTTCCCTTTAAAATCCTCCCCGGGCTTCAAACACACTTATCCCATTGTCCCTGCCACTTTCTGAAGCAGTCCTGGAAGTCTGGAGTATACTTCATTTCATCCTCCATTGTGACAATGGTCTCTGTCACACATCACTTCTAGTATGACAATTTCTGTCAAATAAAAACAGGACTGTGTGTCCTCATCCACCTCATTCACCAGATCTGGCACCAAATGACTTCCAGCTCCTCCCCAAAGTCAAAATGACCCAGAAAGGTCAATGTTTTGCATCGACTCAGGACCGTGAGGCAGCCATAACAGTGCAACTGAAGACACTCATGAAGGAGGACTTCCAGAACTGCTTCAGAAAGTGGCGAGCACGGTGGGATAAGTGTGTTCAAAGCCACAGGGAGAGTCCCGAGGGCGGCCAATGGCAACGTGTCTGTTACTACTACAAATTTTTTTTAAAAAATTTAATCATTCACCCTACCTTTTGATCACGCCTTCCTATGCGGTTCCCTCTGCCAGTCAGGACCTTAATTTCATGAAATTAGTCAGTCTTCCCTCTTTATTGTGCAAACGTCAGCCAGATCTTGTCTCATCTTCTACACTGTCTCGGCTGTCTGTCTTGAATTGGGGTGATTAGCCCTGCCCTCCTTTGATACCCCACCATTCCCTGCTGAGGTCTGGCGTTGACCACATTACCTGTTTACCACCCGGTAGCCATTGTTTCTTTCCACTTCTACCTTGAAAAGGCCTCAAAGTCAAGGGTTGGGCTTGCTTATCTTTGCATCCCCAGGCCAGAGCCCCGCACAGAGCAGAGCCTCCATAAATCTGCCCTGAATGAACGCAGGAATGAATAAAAACCACGCTGCATTCCAAAGCCAGACAGAATGGACTTTTATCACTTTCCCAGTGGTCTGAGCTTGCGTGCCCACACCCCTTAGCTTCATCACAGTAATTTACTGTGACGATAAACTGACCACACATTCCGCCAAGGCTCACCTCGCCTCCAAGGCATGGATTTGCAATTTCTCCACCATAATGGCCTCTTTTTCTTCCTCTCTCCCTTCGCTCTCAGCCAGAAGACAAGCAGAGGTCCGCGGCTGCCTTTGCCCAGCTACGGGCCGCCATGGAGACGCTGGGCATCTTGGAGAGTGAACAGCGGGCCATCTGGCGGGTGCTGGCGGCCATCTACCACCTGGGTGCAGCAGGGGCCTGCAAAGGTACGTCCTTCCTGCGGAGCCCACCAGGGTGGCCAGATGTCTCCTTCCGCAGGTGTCTGACAAGAGCCTTCTCTCACTGAGAGGGCCACAGGCTAGATCTGTCACTGCGGCTACTCTTTGGGAGGCTGCAAACCAGGCATGGAGAGGCAGAAACAGGTGGGCCTTTGCAAACAAACTTTCTAGGCTAGTGCTGTCTGAAAGGACCTCCTGCAGATAGGAGAAGTCCACCGTCTCTGCTGCTCATGGTAGCAGCTGCAGGCCACATGTGGCCACAGAGCACTCTGAAGGAATTGACGTTTTTAAACAAATTTTTGTTAATTATTTAATTTGCATATAGCATAATGAGTTTCATTGTGGGATTTTCATACATTGTGGGATTTTCAAAGTATTGTGTACTTTGCATGAAGTTTTGTTGTTGTTGTTGTTGTTGTGTTGTTCTTAGGTGCCATCGAGTCGGTATCTGACTCATAGTGACCCTCATAGGGTTTTCAATGGCTGATTGTTTTGGGATTGCCAGCGGCACTCTACCAACTGAGCCAAATCCCAGCCCAAGCATGAAGTTTTGATAGTATATAATTTCAGTTACCTTAAATTTGAGCATGTCTGCAGCCATAGCACCCTGACATCTGATCCCACCTGATCTCAGAAGCTTAGCAGGGTCGGCCTGGTGAGTCCTTGGGTGGGAGACCACCTGGGAACACCAGGTGCTGCAGGTTAGGGAGAAGGACCTGGCAACACACTCCTGAAATAATTCTCCATTGAAAACCCTATGAATAGTAGAGAAGCTCTGATATAGTGTTAGGCATGACACAGTGTTGGGGAGTGTTTCATTCCATTATACGTAGGGTCACTATATGTTGGACCTGACTTGACAGCACCTAACCACAACAACAACAACAACAACAACAATAACAACAACAACATTTGAGTAGCTCATGGCTAAGCCCTGGGCATGCAGCTATAGGAAGCGTGAGAGAAGGTTGGGGCCAAGCAAAGAAGCCCTGGGCCTCCCCCTAGCCCCAGAAGAGATGCACCTCACTGTATATATTCAAACGGACCACACTGTCCTCTCTCCCTTCTTAATTGTTTGCTAATTGTCTCTCATCCGCCAAATTCCATTCATCTTTCTTTCCCTTACCTGCTCCTGTCCATTCATTCCTGTGCACTGTAGATACTCTGTGACATGGGACATCATTTCTATTTCTGCCTTCACTGTCCTTACTGTTATCACCTTCGACCAGGCATTTGCTTTTTAAAAAATCTTTTTTCAAGCTGGCATGGTAGCACATGCCTGTAATCCTACCAACCTGGGAGTTGGAGGCAGGAGGATTGTGAATTTGAGGCCAGAGGCCACCTGCATAACATTGCAAGAACTTGTCTCAAAATAAAAAATAATAAAAGGGGTTGGAGGTGTGCAGCTCAGTGGTAGAGGAGTTGAAAATATGCAAGACAAGCTGGGCGCAGTGGTGCATGCCAGTAATCCTAGCAGCTCAGGAGGTAGAGGCAGGAGGATCGCAAGTTTGAGACCAGAGGCAGTCTGCGTAACTTAGTGAGACCCTGCCTCAAAAAGTAAAAAAAAAAAAAAAAAAAGGGGATGGGGGTGCATCTCAGTGTTCCAGCACTTGCAAAGAAGCATGCAAGTGCGAGGCCCTGGGTTCAACCCCTAGTACTGCAAAAAATAAATAAATGAATAAATAAATATGCACGAGGCCCTGGGTTCAACCCTCAGTAATGTAATTTCTCTCTCTCTCTCTCTCTCTCTCTCTTTTTTAAACAGTGTGTCATGATGTATTTCCTTGCTTGGAAATCACTATGTAGCCCAGGCTAGTCTCAAACTCATGATCCTTCTGCCTTAGCCTCCCAAGTGCTGGGATTATGGTATGAGCCACAATCCCTGATTCATTTCAAAAATTTTTGCTTGGACTCTTGCAGTAGCCTTCTTGCTGATAATATTGCTCCTCCTTTCCCTCTTCCTTGTGCAGTGGGCTCCTCTCTAGAAGAGTCGCACCATTTTCCTGCTCAGAATCCCTGTGAGATCCTACCTCACCTGCCAAATCAAGTAAAATTCCTCACCTTGGTATTTAAGCCTCCTCACCTGTCTACCAGTGTCTTCTGCTCTTTGTTTTGGTACTGTTTGAGGTTGTGGGGAGGCAGGAGAGGTCAGAAACACTGAGGTTGCTGCCTCATGGGGCTGAGGGTGCCTAGGATTGTGATGGCATCCTGGGCACCGGCTTCCTTGGCACTTGGCACTGAGTTGGAACTTGCTTGTTGAATGAACACAGGGGTGAATCCAGGTCTTCTGGGGAGCCTGGTTGAAGTCTGGTCTCCTGTTCACACATCATTTCTGTCACCCCCTACTGGGGGCCTCATGTCCCTTTCCTTGGATTACCATCCGTTTGAGGCCCGCATATTAGCTGGCAGATTTGACATTGGACATTTCTAGAAGTAACACTCAGTCATGGATGAGTGAAGTGGAGGATCCCACAATTAGCCAAGCTGAGGACAGACACACCTACCCATGACTGACAGGTCCACCCGAGCTGAGCTCCATGAGGAGAGGGTGTTGTTCCAGGAAGGCTCCAGCCGCCATCTTGGTCCACTTTCAGCAGGTGTCTCTAGAGGACACAGAGTTCTATTTTCAACATGAGCTGAGCAGGACACCTTTTCTGATGTCCTTTGCTTGTCTCAGCAGTAGAAGGTCATTCCAGACTGACAGGACTGTGGGAAACTTGCCTACCGGGGCCAGGACACCATTTGTTTCTTACATCATGACTTTGAGCCCGAGCTGAGGACCTTGGATGACTTTGCCCCTGCTAAGATTTTCATAAGAGCCACCCCAACCCCTGAGACAAATCAGCATTGACTTTGTGCCTAGACCGCCAGTGGGCAAAGGGCAGGATGTGAGAGGCAGAGAAGGTACCGTCCCTTCATGAAAATGAGCCCCCTCTTTTGGGGCAATGAGACTTCTGATCTTGACCCCACCAGCCAGCACTGTTGGCAGACGGATACGAAGGGTGTGATGAGTAGTTCAGAGCAGACAGGTCTGGAGGGTCAGAGGTGAGACTGGGACATCCCCGCCTTGGAGATGTGTAGGCGGAAGTGGCCCCATTTCCCAGAATGCCACACTGAGGCCCAGGGTGCAGGCTGGTGAGGGAGGCAGATTTGGGTTCCAGACAGAACTTTGCTGGGCGTCTGTGCCTTCTTCCTCTCATGGGTCCTGCCTGAGAAGGGCCGATGTGGAAGTTCAGTGGGATGAAGAAGGGCCGTGTGCCCCCTGGAAGCAAACCAAAGACAAAGATTTGAAGGCAGGGTGATGCGTTGGGGGATGTTGCCCGATGTGCTGGCAGAGGGACGGAGAGGTGAGACAGGAAAGGCAGGTGACATGGTTACCTGAGATGGTCAGCCATTTGCCTCTGGGCACTTGGGGTTCAGACCCGCCAGGAGCTGGGAGCCACGGAGCAGCACATCTCTTTGTCCTCCTACCCTAGAGGCGAGGAGGCCTGGGCATTTCCCCTCCTGCATCACGGTTGGAGCTTGCTCCCGTGGGTGGGAACCCCAGCACCTCCAGCCTGCCTCGCCTATGGGCCGAGCACCCACCTGCAGCCAGGGAAACAGAGGCACAGAGAGGTGCCTGCAGCCATAGTCCAGGCACACAAACGGGGTGACACAGATGGGACAGCAGGGGTGAAGGGTCATAGGGAGGCCACCCATAATGTGCAGCTCAGCTGCTTGGTAGAAGACAGCTCAGAGGGCTCCGGAGGCAGAGGCAGGAGGATCGCAAGTTCGAGGCCAGAGGCAGCCTGTGTAGCTCAGCAAGACCCTGTCTTAATATATAAAATAAAAAAGGGGCTGGGGTGCTGCCCAGTGGTAGAGCACATGCAAAGTATATGTGAGGCCCTGGATTCAACCCCCAAGTATCACCCCCCCAAAAAAATGTGGTTCAGAGGATGAGTGTGGCTCAGCCCAGGCTAGGGGACTTCCCTAAGGTGACAGAGCTCTTTAGCTGGAGGTGGCAGCCGGATCCGCCAGAATTTCTCCCTCCAGGTACCTGCTCTGCAGGGCCTAGGAAGAGGGCCAGTCCTGCAGACAGACGGGACTTCCCTTCAATGTCCATGCTCACCCTTTACCCTCTTTGCCTCCATCTGAACAAATCAGACTTAGGGAGACCCCCGGGCATTAGGCCTGTCCCGGAGACACAATGGAGCTCAGTTTGATTCCTTCCTCGTCTTGGGGCTGGTGGGCATCCCCTCCCATGTGGGCTCAGAATCTGCCCCCTACATGAAAACACTTGCGATGATCAAAGAGAAAGTCACATTTATAAATATTTTATTAACGCATGATGATGGCAGTAATTCCTCCCAGCCCGCCCCTCTGCCACCCACCTTCTAAATTATTTTAAGAAGAGTTCCTGTCGGTCTGCCTAGAAGCCCTGCCTGATGATTTACTCACTATATAATTCTGCTGTGGAAGATCTCATAATAGGCTGCTCTAAAATCAGCTATTAAGAATTTCAGAGTCATATATAAATGGCTTCGGTTTGTGTCATAACAGATCATTTTGAAATATATTAAGAATCATTTTCATTAATCAAGCTCATTTTTTTTATTTCCTAGCATGCCTGGCTTCCTTCGGTTGTTTTGAAAGCCCTGATCCTATTCTTTAAAACCAGTATCAGTCTCTGTGGGGCACTTTGGGGCCTCATAACCACACTTGGGGTTTCTGAGCTGAGAGAGCAATAATAACCAGCGCTAACATTGGCTCAGCGTTGAGAGACTTGGGAAGCACTTACACCTCGGTGATGTCTCGTGATCTGAGTAGACTCGTGCAACAGTCCAGTGAGAAGAAGAGTGCCGTAGACAGGAAGTGGGAGTCAGCCTCTCTGTCTCTGAGCCTCCATTTCCTCCCCATAAAATGGGACTAATGATAGCAACCCCTTTATAGTCTAGAAAAAAAAATATGTATACAAGTTGTGGGGATTAAATTCGCCAGTGACAAAGAGCATAGAATGCAAGAGTTGAATTAGGATAGGGGACTTTATGCATGCTCCCTTTTGTGTCTCTCCATTCTATAGATAAGGAAAAGAGAGTTCAGAGAGGGCGCCCCACTTGCTTGGCATCACACAGCTGGTGCATTTCAGAGTGAAAGCTGGGTCATTCTCTATTTCCTGGGACCCTTGTGCTTAGTTTTCTTACAGACCACGTGTTGGCACTGCGTCCCTCAGAACAACCTGGAGGAGTGAGAACCAGTCTGATGTTCATTTTACAGAGGAAGAGAGCTAAGCCTGTGTGCTTGATCACAGTATCTCAGTTGGACGTTTCATGGCTCCATTAGAGAGCTGTTCAGCCCTGGCAGGTCCTCGCCCACCTTTTGGACCTCAGTTTGCAGCCACCATGCTGTGGCTCAGCTGCTGTGCACGCCTCTGCCTTTCTCTCTTGCTGCTCCCTGCAAAGTCCTGGTATGGGGGGCTCCCTTTCCCTGTCTCCTTTGCTTCCCCTTGCTGGTTCCCTACCCTTCCCTGCAGCTCTGAATTCCTGCCGCCTACCTTCCCTGACCCCTGGACCAGGTCTGGTTTTCCTCCCCATGTGTTCAAAGCAGCACCTGGCCGGCTTCTTCTTTCACGTGGGATGATCGGTTATTGGATCAATGGTAGCCACTCACCTCCCCTCTGAGCTGGGTCTATGTGGGCACCCAGGCGCCCTCTGAGTCTGCTCCTTGCTGCACTCGAGGGCTAGCCCCAGGCCCAGTGGGCAGCACGTGCTCAGGGAACACTTACTGACTGAGACAGCTTCTTCGTGGCTCTCAGAGGAGGGGAGGTGGCCCTGGAACAGAGGTGGGGTGAGGCCAGTGGGGATGCCATGCCCTCAGGCACCAGGGCAGGTGACAGAGAGGCCAGGCAGCAGGATGGAGAGATAAAGGGCGCTGAGAGGACACCATGCTGCTCTGTGGTCATCCCCGCCTGCCCCACCTTGGGCCACCTCCCTCTGACTGGCCGGTGGCTCCTGGGCAGAGCTGGTCCTTGACAAAGGCACTTGTTTGAAAAGGCTGAGGATAGATGGCCTTTGGATGTTAGGTCCTGCTCTATTTTTATTTATTTATTTATCTATCTATCTATCTATTTATTTATTTATTTATTTTGGACTACTGAGAGTTGAACCCAGGACCTCATGCATACTTTGTAAGTGCTCTACCCCTGAGCTGCACCCCACCCCCTTTGCAAATTTTTTATCTTGAGCCAGGGTCTTGCTAAGTTACATAAGCCTCAAACTCTTGATCTTCCTGATCTTCCTCCTCCTGCCTCCTGCTGGGATTACAGGTGTGTGCCACCACGCCTGGCAGGTAACCTGCTTCCAGGTTGTGGGGATGGGGTTTAGCTCAGTTGATAGAGTGCTGCTTGGAGGCTCTGGGTTTGATCCCCAGCACTGCAAAAATGAGAGAAGGATTTCGCAGCCCACTCCCAAAACAATCTTGAAACAGTCAGCTATTGAAAACCCTATGAATAGCAGAGACTCACTGCCATAGTGCTGGGCATGGCACAGTGTCAGGGAGTGTTTTGTTCTGTAGTACATAGTATCACTATGAATTGGACCCAACTCTACGGCACCTAACAACAATAGCAGCAACAACATGTTGGCAAAAGGACTGCATCCTTCCTGCCCTCTACACAGTATCCCTATTTGCTTTCTATCTCTCTGGCTCCTTATTGCTGATGGGTCCCTAGGGAAACAGTGGGAGGGGCTCTGAGGGCCATCACCACATAACAGGCAGGAAACGCCAGGTGACTTGACATTGTTGGTTTGCTGTCCCCCATATTCTTGGCTCCAGCCGTCACTCCGGAGACATTAGACAACGCACCCAAGTTCATGTTTCTCTCCTTTAGCAAAAAGTGGCCTGTCGATCAATTCACTGGCGCCCATGTGTTTCTATTGGCTCTGGGGGTTGCTGTCCAGGGGAGCTTGGCCATCAGGAGAGGGTCAGGAGCAAAGAACAGCTGGTTCCCTGGCATTGGACAGAGTAGTGCTTGAGCCCAGCCTCCCCCGAACTCCTAGCTGTGTATTTGCCCTGTGTAGGTGATTTTCACCTCTGTGGACTGCAGGGCGCTTGTCTGTAAAATGTTAACCCCACCTTCCTTCGGCATTGCTCTGCAGCCAGGTAGAGGTCATCTGACCCCCAGCTCACAGCAGGTGTTCAGCAAGCTGTGCCTCTTTTCTTTCAAAGAGCTATAGCTGTCTGCTCTCTCCATTGGCAGGAAAGCCACCCCAGAGGCGGACTGGGTGTGGCTGTTAAGTCCCTTTGGTGAGTGAAGATTCCCATCTCTGAGTGGCAACGTTGCTTACCTACGAGGTGATCTGTGAACCTTTTGTGCCTGGGAATATCTGGCTCAGAGCTAGAATCCACATCCGGATTCTCAGTCCAGTGCTCTTTCCTCAGCTGAGCAGGTGGTCCTGAGGGCCAGCCACACTGCAGGGCAGTGGTTAAAGCTCCGTTCTGTGTGATGCAGGCCTGGGCTCCAACTGATGCAAGGATTTTAGCTCATGCTAGCTTTGCAATACAGATCGGGCCCAGATTCTGGGCTTAGACAGTTGATGTTTGCTATTTCCCAAGGCTTTGGGCTTCTGCAGTTTGGAAGGTTTGGTCTAGATGGCCCTGGCTTGGGGTGTCCCATGTAGCTGCAGTCTGCTGGTGCCTGATGCAGAAGCAATGAGAAACTAGAGTGGTCCAGGACTAGCTGGGAATTTTCCATTCTGCCCATGCTCTCAAATCTCTCCACATGGGCTGGTTGGGCTTCCTCCTATCATGGCAGTTTGGGATCCCAAGTGCAAGTTTCTGATGAGAATAATGGAGGCTGCATTGCCTTTTCTGAGCTATGTTGCTCCTTCTATATTCTATTGCTTAAAAGCTTCAGGGCTGAAAGAAACCTGACTCAACCCACAGATGGGGGAGCATTTGTTGATGAGAGATATTGCTGTGGCCATATTTTGCCACAGTGGCCTTGGGAAAGGATCTTGGGAAGGGACTTAGTCTGTGATCTTTCCAGTCTTAGTTTTCTGCCTGTCAAATGGGATTGGAAAGATAAATGGCTTTGCAGGTCTTCTGTGCCAATGAACTGGGATGCTGCCTGCCCAAGGCTTCTTAAGCATCTATATAGGAGCCATTGTGAATTGTGATGTCGCAAAGCTTGTAGCGTTCCACATGCCGTGCTTCCTGACCACCTACCAAGGTGGGAGAGGGTGCTTCATCAGACTGGGCTCTCTGTTCATCTTACCAGTTTCCCACCATTCTCTGATGCACCCCCTAAGCCTTTCTTTCATACCATCTTTGCAGCAAAAAATGATATCTCTGTCTTGGGGCCTCTTGGCTGTATGAGATTAAAATCCAACACAGGAATGATCTCCATGAACAAAATCCTCCCAGAATCTCCTTGCTTTCTCCCTCAGTCCAAGGATAGGGGGCCACTTAACATGGAATTACTACTATACTACTACTACTACTATTATTATTTGAGACAAAGCCTCATGATGTAGTCTAGGCTGGCCTGGACCTCACTATATAACCTAGCTTGGTCTAGAACTTGCCACCCTCTCGCCTCAGCCTCTTGAGTACTGGAATGATACGTGTGTGCCACCATGCATGCCATGTCCCTTTTAAGTCTCATAGCAACTCTGACAAGTAGGGCAGGACTCACCCTTTTGTAGCTCAGGATGCTGAGGTTCAGAGAGGTTATGGAACATTGTCAGTCAAACAGCATCCTGTAGTGGAGCTAAGGTTAAATACGGTGGCTGTCTACCTCCAAAGTTCCTGCTCTTCTCCTCCTCAAGGCTGCCTGGCTATTCCTGTCTTAGGGAGCATTCTGGGTGCTCCACTCTCTTTCCTAAGAGCCCCTCTCAGCTCCATCCAGTCCCCCAATGTCCACACAGTCTTCCATTTGCAACTTGACTTGCTAAGCAGAACTGAGGAGAGCTCAGAATCAAGGCTGGAGGTGTAGGGTGGATGAGGCTGATGAATGTTGGTTCTCGTTCACCTGCATGAATGACCTTGGTGACTCCCTTGACCTCCGCGACTCAGTGTTCTCATCTGTAAAATGGGGTAATGATAATATCTTCTCATGAGGCTGTTAATCAATTTAGATATTTAAAGCTCTGCTGTTGTTGTTATTATTATGCATGGGGAATCCACTGTCTGTGGGGTTTTCCCCAGCAAAATTTACGAGGGGCAGCTGACGTGGACCAGGCTTTAATCCTCTCCAATCCCTGTGGTCTTGTAGCTGTGAAAGCCCATGTGCGCTCATAAAGTCAGCCCACAGCCAGGCTTGGAGGCTGGCGCCGGTAATCCCAGTGCTAGGGAGATGGAGGCAGGTAGATGGGGATTTTGAGGCCAGCCTGGGCTACATAGCGAGACCCTGTCTTACAAAAACCAAAAGAAAAAGAAATTCAGACTATTATCACTCTGCCCACTATCCCTCATTACTTCACAAAAATGGCAACAATGTTCAGAATCCCAAATGGCAATCAGGATGAGCGACACTTGTCTCGATGGCCATGCTGCTTGGTGGCCTTTCTCTCTGAAGGGTGACAGAGTGTTGAATTTATTTTTCCTTCACTCAATTTGCCAGCCTGATTGTCATTGAGTCAGTGACGAATATATGACACTGCCAGACCCGTATATAAGCCCAGGAGGCTCCTGGTAAGCTCTGATGAAGGGAGGCTGCCATTCAGCCCCCAATTTCCCACTGCTGTAATAAAGATGTCAGCCCCCGAATGAAAGGGACGGTACATTCAGGAGCCCAGAGGTGCCCGCTAGGAGAGGCAGTATCAGTAATGACAAAGGCCCAGCATCTCGCCTTTTGCTGGGCCCCCAGCCCCGACCCCGCATTATCAGCACGGGTAGGCCACATAGGGATGGGAGCAGGTGGCTGGACACTCACCATGCTGGGGCAAGACCCAGAGCTGCAAAAGCCGATGGTAGCGTTACAGGGCTGCTGTTAATGTAAACCAAGGACGCTCTGTATTCAGATGCTTTGCAGGAGGCTTTACCGTTCCTATCCTTTTAAAGCAATGATAGGAGCAAGACTTTCATGTTACCTTTCTACCACACCTGGAAATGGTGCACAAGAATGCAAAAAACTCAAACAAGTCCCTCTTTATTTATTGGAAAATTTTAATGTACACCTTAACGTGATTCATTCTGACATGCCTTTCATTGTGGCATTTCTATATATGCATTTTGGTGTACATTACACAGAGAAGTTCCCCCTTACCTTCTTGTGCACTTCCTCTTCCTGTCCCACCCCTCCACCAAAGACTTCTCTTCCATTTGCTTGTCTTTTTATGGTGATATTTTTCTATATATCCTTGGGTTCCAATTATGTTTAAGGTCAAAACTTTTTCTGTAGTGAACTTTCTTTATACATTGTCAGTACTATTACATGAATTTTCTAGTCCATCTATAATAATACCATTCCTTGGTATTATTGGTGTTGTTATAATTATTTCCAGGACTATTAAAGTTGGGCTGTTCACCTTGAGGTCACCCCTCCCCCATTCTTCATTGGTCCTTGTTCCCCCTCTATCCCCTCCCCTCTCCCAAGAGTTCCTCCTTTTGCTAGATTTCTCCTTCCTTCTTTTGCGTTCCCCAAATTGTCCCTTCTCCGCTAGGTCAACTTTAGCTTTTTTTAATATATATATAATTATGTTCCGACCTCTGCATAGGATTTTTTCCTTCTTATAATTTTGGTTCAGCTCTCACATATGAGTGAGAACATGTGTATTTCTCTTTCTGAGCTTGTGTTCATTCACTTGAAATAATTTTCTCCAATTCCATCCATTTTGCTGCAAATAGCATTATTTGATTTTTTTGATTGCTGAGTAGTATTCCATTGTGCATATGTACCATAATTTTTTTTATCCATTCTTCTGTTGATGGGCACTTTGGTTGATTCCATATCCTTGCTATTGTGAAAAATGCTGCATTGAACATGGAGATGCAGCTGTCTCTGTGGTATGATGACCCATCTCCCTTTGGGTAAATTCCCAATAGTGTTATAGCTGGGTCATATGGCAGATCAATTTTTAGTTTTTTAAGATACCTCCATATTGATTTCCAAAGTGGTTGGACCAATGTACAGCTCCACCAGCAGTGGCGCTCTGCAACCTCACCAGCATTTGTTGTTATTTGCTTTATTGATCTTGGCCATTCTTACTGGTGTCAGGTGGAATCTCAGAGTTGTTTTAATTTGCACTTCCCTAAAGGCTAGGGATATTGAGCATTTTGTCATGTGTTTCATGGCTTTATGGACCACTTTATTTGACAACTGTCTATTCAGTTCCTTTGCCCATTTGTGTATTGGGTTATTTGTTTTCTTGGGTACTTTTTTCTTAAGTTCTTTATAAATTCTGGTAAATAGACCTTTGTCTGATGTATAGGATGCGAAAAATTTTTCCCATTCAGTGGGGATTTCCTTGACTCTGTTAATTGTTTCCTTTGCTGTACAGAAGCTTTTTAATTTCATGTAATCCCATTTATCTATTCTTGTTGCAATTTCTTGAGGAATTGGAGTCCTATTAAGGAAATACTTTCCTATGCCTATATGTTGGAGTGTATTACCTATCTTGTCTTTCATTAGTTTTAAAGTTTCTGGTATTATGTTGAGGTCTTTTATCCATTTTGAGTTAACTCTTGTGCCTATTGAGAGATGAGGGTTGTTTTTCATTTTTCTGCAAGCGGATGTCCATGTTTCCCAGCACCATTTGTTGAAAAGGCTATCCTTTCTCCAGTTTAATTGCTTTGCTCCTTTGTTGAAAATTAGGTGGCCGTAGGTGTGTTGAGGTATTTCTGGATCTTCTATTCTGTTCCACATGTCTTCAGGCCTATTTTTGTGCCAGTGCCAAGCTGTTTTTTGCCATCACTGCCCTATAGTATAGCTTAAAGTCAGGGACTGTGATTCTACCTGCACTAGTTTTACAGCTTAAGAGTGTTTTGGCTATATGTGGTCTTTTGTGATTCCATATGGATTTTTGTATCATTTTTTTCTATTTCTGTAAAGTCAGTCAGTGGAATTTTAATGGGGATTGCATTAGATCTATCAATTGCTTTTGGTAGGATAGCCATTTTTACTATATTGATTCTCCCTATCCAGGAGCAGGGGGTCCTTCCATTTTTAGTGTCCCCTGCCCTTTTTATACCCCAAATCCCACTGCCCTCCAAGGTGAGCACTTTGAATAGTGTGGGGTACATCCTTCCTTTGGGCTTTCATTGTTTTTTAATCAATAGCCTTGAAATTCAGAGTTTTAGTTTGACATAAAAACAGAGCAGTGAATACAAACTTCCCACACACACCCTTCTCCCTCTCCCTTAGGTCCCCCCACGGTTAACATGGCATGGAATACATTTGTTACAACAGATGGACTGATAATTGATACATTCTTACTAGCTAAAGTCTACAGTGGAGCCTCGGCTTCCTTCTTTGCACTGTATATTCTGCGGATTTTGACAACTGGATCCACCAGGCACATCACACAGGATAGCTTCCCTGCCCTCATGGGCTGTTTTATTTTCTTTTATTTTTTAAAAACGTTTTGGGGGGCTGGGGTTCAAGCTGAGGGTGTTACATAGGCTAGGCCATTGTGCTGCCACTGAGCCATACCCTGGGTGGGTTTTTCTCTTGACTCTTTGATTTGGAATAATGATAGACTCACAGGAAACTGTGGACATTATAGAGTCCCATGAACTTTCCCCCGCATTCTGCATTTGTGACACTGTTTCCAGCTGCAGCACCTCTCACTGCAGGAAGCTGATCACTGCTGTAACCCAAACCACGCCCCCTCCTTCAGGCCTTTTCCACTTGGCATTCCGCTACATCACGTGGCATGGCAAATGCATGTGTTGGTACCTGGGCTGTTGCTTTTACACCAGCGAGTTCACGCCCTCTCCATTTCTACGTCTTCTGCTTTTCCTTCACATCGTATCATCGCTCATCTTTGTTATCGCTCGTTCCACATTGGCTCACAGTGATGTCTGTGATGGTCTTGCTGATCGCAGGGGATTGCCCGGCTTGGCTGGACCTCCATTTACCTACCCTTTCTGTTAAGGAGTGTTTGAATTGTTCCCTGCCTTTATGGCATTGTAAGTGCTGCAGCGGAACGTCTTTGCACCTGGATGCATGTGTCCATGAGGGAGCATTTTGGGGGGTGCAATTTCCTGGAAGTGGAGTCAGTAGGTGGAAGGATGCATATGACAGTTAATGAGCTGGGATTTAGCTCAGTTGGTAAAGTGCCACTCTGCAGTGTCTGAGGTCCCAGGTTTAAGTCCCAGAACTGCAAAAATGGGAGAAGGATGTGGCAATCCACTCCCGAGGCAATCCTGAAACAATCAGCTATTGAAAACCCTATGACTGGGCGGCACCTAACAATAACAATGATAGCTAACATTTTTATGAACATAGGCATTTCCCCTCCCTGGATCATTTACCCCTCACAAACCTATGGGGTAGGTAGTGTGGTTATCATTTCCATTTGTAGGTGGAGAAGCTGAGGCTCAGAGAGGGGAAGTCACCAACTCAGGGTCACCCAGCACTAAGCAGCACAAAGCTGGACCTGTCCCCTGCTGTGCCTTGTCCTCAGGGGTCCTGCTCCTTCTTTCCTTCCCTCCCCGCCTCCCCACAATCCCCACTTCTCCCTCCCCTTCCCTTCTTTTGTCCTTTTGCGCCCACTAGATAACAGGGCCCCCGCCTGCCCTGGGACACTGCCTTCCTGTTTCAAGAAAATGTCTTGACCCATTCAAGAGAGATACATGCAATCAATGACAACAATGGAGACAGGGGGCAAGAATTCTAGATATCTGCAATTGAGAGATGTGGGGGCACCCAAGGGATCCTATGGGCAGAGCCCCTTGAGTCATTCAAAAGGAGAGGCAAGTGGGGAGGCCGGCCTCAGCTGAGGAGGCCGAGTGAGCTCGAGTTAGTCCTGCAGGTTCTGGGTTCTCTTTCTCCATGCAAGGCCTGGGACCTGTGTTCCCATCTTAGGACCCATCCTAAGGGCCCTGCTCCGGTGTTGCCGATCAGGGCAGATTAGCACAGGACTGGGCATCCTGGAGATTTCATTGATCTGTCCTTGGACCTGACGCCTCCCAGGCCCTTCCCACCCCAGTGCTTCTCATGGCCAAGGCCACGCATCCTCCGCCCGGCTCCAGCTGGTGGCTTGGCTCCCTGCCTGGCAGCTGTGCAGCTGGGCTTATTCTGGGCCACAGGCGAGGATTTATTCTGCATTTCCCGAGCATATTGAATTCATTCATTAAGCCGGGATGGCTGCTCTGGGATGTAAACAATTATAATTTTTTAAAAAATGAACTCCCTGAAGTGGCCGGGGCTGGCAGACAGAGCTCCCAAGCAGTGCCGGGCTTTGGGAAGGTGGTTGGGGAATGGTGGAACCCTGGGGGAACTGGGTCTCAGAGTGGCCAGCCACTCCCTCGCTGGGTGGCTTCATGGAAGAAAGCCTCTCCCCTTCTTTTAGGCTGTTTCCCCCAAATAACAATGGTAGCTGACGTTATCCAGTGCTTACCGGATGCCAGGGGCTGTTGTAAGAGCTTTGCTGGATTCAGCAATCCTGTGGAGTAGGTGCTATTGGCCCATTTCACAGACGGGGAAAAGTGAGGCTCAGAGGGGAAAGCTGTTGCCCAATGGCTGCAGACTAGGCATTCTTTAGGGTGCTCTGTTCTTGATTATCCAAAACCCCATTAACCTCTGGTTGGAGTAGAAACAGAGACCCCGTGAGACCCCAGTGCAAACAGGTCCTGGGCCCATTGTTCTAAGACAGGTATAATGATGCCAGCGATAGTGATGGTGATGGAATCAGTCCCTGTTCAGATTTCTCTGCTAGGCAGGATTTCTGTGCTCTGCATGGATCATTTTATGGCATCCTCACAACTCTGTGGCAGCCTATCCCAACCCTAGGGAGGAGGAAATAGAGGGGTAAGTTGCCAAAGGTCATGGCCTTGAGTAGGGGAGGAGCCCTGCTTGGACTGAGGGGTCTGGGTTTAAAGCCCGCAGCCTTATGCTTGATGCCACCTTGGGTTGCATGGTCTATGGCATCACTGATAACTGGGATCGGGCACCATGCCCTTTGTGTGGCCGTGGCCTTGGTGATGTGAAGAGCTCAGCACAGGGCCTGAGGCGTGGTAGGGACCCAGGCCATGCCGCTTTTTTTGGGCTGTCTGTGTGCCACAGGATGCAGCTTCAAAGGGAGCTGTTGGATGGGTTGGGTCGTCCCCACCCCACCTGCTCTCAGAGGGCGCTTCATCTGGAAAGGGTGTTGGGCTGGGGCCCAGCCACAGCCAGGTTTGGTCCTGGTGTGTGCCTTGGTAGCAGTGTGGCCAGTGGCTGGTCCCGCTGTGACACCTTCCCGCTGTGGTCTCCCTGACTGCTCTGCTCCTCAGCTTGAGTCATACGCAGGGCTACATGCTCAGGCAGTATCAAACCCAGTGTTCTGTTTCCTCCCTAAAATGACCCAGGGGGAGAGGAATGGCCCCATTTTACAGATAAGGAAACTGAGCCTCGGAGAGGCGATCTCTCCCATCTGAACTATTACAGCCAGACTGAGACCATCTTTGGACCCCCAGCCGCTGTCTCTTCCCACAACCCTGCAGGAGCCCCAAAGGGGCCTCATCAGCCTTTCTCCTGTGGCTTCTTGATCAAGTTAGTTTCAGAGACCTCCCTGACCTTTCCTTCCTTCCTCTGGTACATTCCCAATGCACATCGACATAGTCAAGGCTCTGAGAAGTCCTGCAAGGATCCAGGCCTGTTGGGCTCAGTCTGAGGTTGCCCAACTTGATTTTCCCATGGAACCTTCATTTCCCAGAACACCTGCTCCCAGTCCCTAGAACACTAGGCATGCGTGGTGTCTGGCTTTGCAGCCATTCGGTGTGGGCAGTCATTCCTGTTGGATCATGAATAACTTAGTGGCGATTTCTAGATGGCTTGTTGGCCAGGCCTTCCAGGGAGCACGAAGCGTGCACAGGGTAAAGCTGCTGAGACCGATGGAACCCTTTCCCCAAAGCCAGGCAGGTGGAATCACGCACCCAGATTTGGGAGGCTGCCTGGATCTTTCCGGCAGCAGGGCCAAGGAGGAACCCTAAGCAGCAGGAAGGAACTTGAAGCTCTGGCCTCCAAGAATAAGATCACATTTTCCATGGTCCCAATGACAGGATTTTCCTGGACATCCCTGGGCAAGAAAACCCCATAGGTGCCTGAACTGGGTTTGCTGCCTGGCTTTCTCTTTCATCATTTTTCAGTCTGGAGTTCTCAGAGGCTGATCATAATAGAGTTGGCATTTAGTCAGCAGGCCCTACGCTGAGCATTCTGCACATAGAACTTTACTGACCACGGTTATTCCCATTTTGCAGAAGAGGAGACCAAGGGTCAGAGAGTTGACCTGACTTCTCCAGCATCACATGGCACTAAGTAGTAGAGGTGGGATTTGAACCCAGTCGCGGGGTTTCCAGCACGCTCCCTTTTCTTGCAGCAGCCAAAGCCTCTTCAGCTTATCTCTTCCCTGCAGGTGGCCTCCGTCTTCCTAGGCCTCCAAATTGTAAATCTCTGTGTGAGGAAATGCAAACCAGATGCGCAGCATTATAAATAAGTCACATAATGTTGAGTAATTCAGCAACAGCACAGCTATTGTTGGAAGGAGAAATAACTCGGTTATTAATAAATGCAAGAGGCCACAGCAATTGATAGCAATTGAACTCGTGGTGCACAGGGAAAATCGGTTATGCTATTTTTTTCTCTCTCTCTCATATTGAGCATCAAGAAAAAAAATCCTGACTTTGCAGGTGGATTTGACCATCACAGAAGCTGCAGCTTTTTAACGTTCCCTTGCTCCTTCCTTTTCTCCCTCTCATTTCTCCTTTGTTCTCTCTATTTGAATCCCAGCCTACTGTTTGCAGCCAGAGTGACCAGGGCAAGTGGCTGCGGTGAGGCCATTTTCCCACAGTCAGCTGGGGAAGTGAGGGCTCTTTCAAGGACACCAACATTTCCTAAACTACTGTCTCATAGATTATAAGAGCTGTGAGAGGCTCTGTGAAACCATTCCGAGGCCACCAAGTCTGAACAGAACTCTCCTTTCTTGGAGATTCACGAGATATACTTTAAAGGCTCTGAGAAGTCCTGCAGTTAAGCAGACTTAACCAAGACTTGACCAAATTGCTCTGATACAGGAGTCGTTTCTTCCCCAACATTTCTGGTGAATATTCCATGAAATGGCTGCTATAAGGGGCATGTTGGGGGAAACTCTGCCCCCCAACTGTGTAGCCACTCTGCCCAGCTCCACATGCCCCATGTGATGCCACTGTATCAGAATCCCTCATGTAGCCCGACCCTTGGCAGCCCCGTGGCTGGAACACGGATTCACCCCAGACATGCAGACGGCTGCTGAGGAATAGATGAGGAGGTAGAAAGCGGCAGTGTGCTGCGGAGCTGGCTTTCTTTCAGAGAACCTTCCCTGGGCCGCCATATTGGAAGGGAAGACTGGGCTTGGGGGCCCCAGCCACTGAGGCTCTCATGGCTTTGGCCCCTTAGTGGAGTGTAGATGGTGAGACAAGGGGTCTGGGGTGAGGAGTGTGTGTGGGAGGTGAGCGCAGGAAGCATGGGGGGATGTGAGCAAGAGAAATGGGGAAGGAAGGCGGGAGCTGGGCGTCCACCTGCCAGGGGTCTCTGATCCACCAGCAACCAGATGCATGGCTGGCCACCAAATGCACAGGCAGAAATGAGCTTTGCACTCAGCTTCCGGCACATTGCTGTCAGCCTTGTTGCCTCCTGGTGAGCGGAGAGGGAAGCACCTGGCTGGAGTGGGTGGTCCATCAGAATGGGCAGAGACGGGCAGGGAGAAATCCACAGCCCCAAAGGGCTCCCTCTGGGGAGGCTCATCCTGCCTCTTCTCTCTCTCCCCAGCTCACTCTCTTTGCCACTCCCTCTGTGTCTCTCTGCCTGCCTCACTTGGGTTTGATTTTTGTGGCCTTTTCCTGCTCCATCTTGATGGAGAGCTGATGTTGGCCATTGCTCCTATCTGAGTGAAGGTAGAGCTATCCATGGGGTTGGGCTTTGTGCCTTTGACCCGCCAGGGCACAGCCAGCTGGCTGGCTGGTTGAGCAAATGGGAGCTTGTGGGTTCTCTTTTTCCAAATCATGGAGGAGCAGGGAAGGGGAGCAACCAGGAGCAAAGAATCCTCCTCCATTCATTGACCCATTCCTCGTTTGATCCATCTTGTCACAAGTGGTCACTGAGCCTTCCTGGTGCTGGGGCTCATCCGGGAGCTGGGGATCCAGCCACGACCCTACAGGTCTGTGCTCTGGCAGGGAAGGAAGACAGAGCTGCGAGGCAGTACTGCACAGAGCTGCGAGGCGGTACTGCACAGAGGCTGGTGTCAGTCACGCTCTGCCACTAACTTCCTGGACCACTTTGGATAAGAAACTTGGCCTTACCGAGCCTGTTCTTTGCCTGTGCATTATCCTGGGGGGATTTAGTGTGGGCCAGGGAGATGAGGCATGGGAAACTTTTAGCACAGTGCTGGGCACGTAACGGGCGCTCATGCTCCCCAGCTGTGAGTCTGGGTGAAATGATGGTCTTGTGGGAAGGAGGAAGCAAACGTGCAGACGAACACCCCCACTCCCTGGGGCATTGGCTTCTCCGACCCTGGTGGCATTCTGGCATCTGCTCTGATGTCCCTGGTTTTGGAAAAGGTTGGTGGCAGATGCTGAGATAACATGTGTCTTCCTTGCAATGAGATGACCTCAGGCAGCTCAGAAGTCTCGGGGCATAACCCATAGCCCAGGTGCACCCTGTGCATTATGCATTACACATGGTCTCGTCCTAAAGGGCAGGTAGACCTGCAGGGGGCACCCAGGCACTGTCAGGACAGGGCAGGCCCTTCTGGGGTGAAGGGCTCCCTCCTCGCCATGGCAGGCAGAGAAAGGAGTTGAAATGTGTGAGCACCTTCTCAGGGCTACCTGTCCTGTTGGGCATCTCCGGCGTGACCATGCCCCTTGGTCCTAGCAACCTGATGAGGAGGTGTAGGGGGTTTTATGATTCCATTTCACAGATGAGGAAAACTGAGTCTCAAAAAGATAGTGCAACTGGGAATGGCAGGAAGAGGAATGGGACCCACATCCTGTTTATTCCAATGCCCACATCCTTCCCCAGTTCCATTTCTTTCTGCCTCGGAGGCACGTTCAGTTTCCTGGCTGTGCTTGGGAAGATCTTGTCCATTGTGCCCATCTGAGCGAAGATGGAGCTACCCCTGGGGTTGGGCTTTGTGCCCTGGTCAGCCTTTGGGGAGATAGGAACAGAAAATGCATGTTGCTGACCAAGCTCCCTGGGTACCCCCTTGATTTCACTAGCAGGATGCAACTCAGTGGTACCTGGAGACTTCCCCTTCAGTCCAGTGGGATTTAGAGAGCCCTCCAAACCATATGCTCTTCCTCTTTTCAAAAATAGCAATTGTCGATTCCCCTTCCTGACTCCATTTGCCAGGCTCATTGGGGTCGGGAAGGTCTCAGCAGATGGAGTAAATGGGAGACTAATTTAGAGAGCAGCTGAGGAGGGCAGTGGGCCAGGAGAGGTACAGGAAATACCCCTTCCCCCCAGAAGTTACTTACCTTCTATTCAGCTCACTTTCAATCCCTACCCCAGAAGAAGGACATCTCATTCAGTCTCAACAGCCATTAAGGCCTCTCTCTATTACTTGCTAACCTCCCTTTTTTACAGAGCACACAGACCTCAGGCTCACAGGTAACGTATCTAATTAGAATCTAATGGCATTTTGGTGCTCATACTGTATTTATTTTTACTTTCTATTGTGATAGATAATAACAGAATCTCATTTAAGACAGTGCAATAACATTTCCTTTTACAATGTATTTATTTAAGTGAAAGAAGCAAGGGAGTCCATTCAAAAGAAAGTATATCTAGGGCCAGAAGAATATGACAAGTTTGCTAAAGATTTTGTGTGTGTGTGTGTGTGTGTGTGTGTGTGTGTGTGTGTGTGTGGTACTTGGGGGTTGAACCCAGGGTATCGCTTATCATTTGCAAGTGCTCTGTCACTGGGCTGCACCCCCAGAACATTTTTAACTTTTTATCTTGAGATAGGATCTTACTAAGTTATGCAGGCTGCCTCTGGTCTTGAACCTGGGATCATCCTGCCTCTGCCTCCTGAGATGCCAGGATGACAGGCGTGCGCCACTGGGCCTGGCTTGATGGTTCTTGAAGGATGGGTTTTGGTGGAAGAGTAGTTATTCCACTTAGCAGCAGCCTGTTTCCTGGTGACTTCTCTGGGTCCATTTTCTTATCTAAAATGTGTAAATGATGATTGTGCTTTCTGAGACTCTTGTAAAGAGTTAACAATAATAATTAGGACAAACATATACTGAGCTCTTTCCATGTGTCACACAGGGGAAACTAAACCAGGCTCTCTAGCCTCAGATGCCATAAGGTAAACAAAGATGCCATGTTGAATAAGATGAGGTCAATACATTTCCATTGTTACCAGAACCACCCTATTGCCACCACCATCTCATTACCACCATCACCTCCATCACCTTCATCACCACTACTGTCACTATCATTATCATCACTATCACCCCCTCCCCACCATCACCATCATCACCATCACCACTATCACCAGCAGCAGCAGCAGCACCATCACCATTATCACCAGCATACCAGCGCCACCATCACCATTGTCACTATCACTACCACCACCATCATCACCACCACCACCATCACCACCATCACCACCATCACTGTTATCACCAACACTACCATTATCACCATCATCATTGTCATACCATCATCACCATCACCATCATCACTCTTACCATCATCACCATTATCACCATCATCACCATTGTCACTACATCACCACCACCACCACCACCACCACATCACTATCATCATCATCACTACCATTATCACCAATATCACCATCACCATCATCACCATCATCACCATCACCATCAGCAGTCACCACCCTCAGTTACCACTATGGCCATCATCATAGCTACCACCACCACCGTCACCATTATCACCCCGTCACCATCTAGGTCACCATCATCCTTATCTTTATCACCATCATCGCCACCATCACCATCTTCATTATGCCATCACCACCACAACCATCACCTTCTTCATTGTTTTGGAAAGTGGCAGGACTTTTCTATTTGTCATGTCACTTCTCTGAGTCTCAGTTTCATCATCTGTACCATGGAGATGGCTGAAGCCATAGCCCTGTGGCATCCAATCCTGTCAGATCTCAGAAGCTAAGCAGGGTCGGGCCTGGTTAGTACCTGGATGGGAGACCGCCTGGGAACACCAGAAGCTGGAGGCTTGGGAGAAGGACCTGGCAACACCCTCCCAAAAATCAATCTGCCATTGAAAACCCTATGAACAGCAGAGAAGCACTGACAATAGTGTTTCCCCTGTTGTACAGAGGGTTGCTATGAGGCAGATACCGACTCTATGGCATCTAACAACAACAACAACAATGGAGACGATCTATGTTGTTTTAGGTGCCATCGAGTTGGTGTCTAACTCATAGTGACCCTAGGTACAACAGATGAAACACTATTGTCAGTGCTTCTCTGCTATTCATAGGCTTTTCAATGGCAGATTGATTTTTGGGTGTAGGTTTCCATGTCTGTCTCCCAAGCCTACAGCACCTGGTGTTCCCAGGCAGTCTCCCATCCAGGTACTAACCAGGCCTGACCCTGCTTAGCTTCTGAGATCTAATGGGATCGGATGCCACAGGGCTATGGCTGCAGGCTTGAGACAATCTATGAGATAAAGATAATAAGATGATGCTTTTGTGGTGACCAGTGCTGAGTAACCAGCACATAGTAGGACCCCAAGAAGCAGTAGCTCTTTGTGGTACCCTTAGTGACTTGGGCCAGAGCTCTTCATCCCTGGAAGTATTCACCAAAGTCTCCGATGGAATTTTTTCCCCAGATTACCCATTTTCTCCTAAGCCAGACCAATTCTTCAAGACATCTTCTGATACACGGGACCTTTACAATGTCCTTGGGTTGGACTGAGAATCCTATTGGCAGCTGTTATTTGTATTTCAAAGAGGAATACACATTTTTTGGAAGATATGGGATGAGAGAACATTTTTAAAAGATGGTGCTGATTTGTTTTGGTAACTCATTTGTTTTCATTTGGATTACAGAATTAGAACACAGCCACCACAGACAATTTGGAAAACACCACATCTCTTTTCCCTGTTGTGATTAATATTTGACTACATTTTCTCCTTGTATTTGAGCAGCAGTTTAGAATTGTTTACATCAGCAGTTTAGAATGAGTAGCTTTACCATCATCCTATGGGATGGTTTTCTCACCTGCTTTTGCCTTTTAACATTCAACTATGGGCACTGTCAATGTTGAACAAAGCCATTGTTACTAATTTAAGTGGCCTTGTAATACTCCACATCATGGCTCACCACTGCATCTTTGACCTCATCTGGTAACCTTCTTCTATCATTGTATTCTAGCCACACTGGCCTTCTTGGTGCTTCTATGACATACCCTGCTCTTTCTGCCTCAGGACCTTTGCATAGCCTCCCTTACTTCTGAAGTTCTTTACACCACCAGATGCTTATCAGCTTTCATAGCCCAGTTCCATTACCACATCTCCCTAGGGGCCCTATGACCACCACAGACAGTCACTGGCTCCCTTGGTCTCTCTTTATCTCATTGCCCTGTTTTAGTTTCCCTTTGTAATGAGTGTGGGGGGGGCTTATAATTTTATTACCTGAAATTATTTATGTGTGCTTCCCCCCTGTGTCTATCAGCTTGTCATGCTGTAGGGGCTTGCATGTCTCTGTGATGCTGAAACTATGCCACTTGTATCTCAGATACCAGCAGGGCCACCCTGGTAGAGAGGTTTCAGCTGAGCTTCCAGACTAAGACAGACTAGGGAGAAGGACCTGGCAGCCTGCTCTTGAAACAAGTAGCCATTGAAAACCCCATGAATAGAAGAGAAGCACTGTCAGATATAGTGCCAGAAAATAAGCCCCCCAGGCTGGGAGGCATTCAAGAAATGACTGGGGAAGAGTTGCCTCCTCAAAGTAGAGTCAACCTTAATGATGAGAATAGAATAAATCCCCTGGGACCTCCTTCTGTTGATGTAGAACAACTCCAAAATGAGAGAAACATAGTGGCTATAACAATGTCTTAAACATAAAAAAGATCGTGTGCATGACAGTGTCAGGGAGTGTTTCCTTCTGTTGTACATAGGGTCACTATGAGTCGGACCTGAGTCAACACCTAACCAACAGCAATGTATTTTTTTGCTGTTTTCTTGTCTCTCAATGGGCTGTGAGCCCCATGGTGACAGCCACCCTGACTGTCTTGCTTGTCATTGGTCTTGCAGTGGCTTATGTAGTCCCAGTCAGGTAGCTGGAACTCAGTAAATACACATTGGACCCCCCCAGTGGCTGGTTAGATGGCTGGGCGTGTGGCTCGGCAGCTGAGTGGGCTGTCGGGTTAGGAAGGCAGGGCGTGGGCAGTGGGGACTGGATGGATGGACAGATGAATGATTGTCACATTCTCCATGACATTCTCCATCGCTTTAAACAAGTGACAATGATCAGGGTGCAGCCAGCCGCCCTGAGGTCCCCTGGGGCCGCCTGGAGTCTCACCCACCCCTTTTCCTTGTTCCTTGTGCAGTGGGCCGGAAGCAGTTCATGCGGTTCGAGTGGGCAAACCATGCGGCAGAGGCCCTGGGCTGTGACTACGAAGAGCTGAACACGGCCACCTTCAAGCACCACCTGCGGCAGATCATCGAGCAGGTGACCTCGGGGCCCAGGCGGCGGGGCCTCGAGGATGAGGACGCCGGCCCAGGTACCACGAGGCTGCCCTGAGGAGGCTGGCTCTGCCCAGCCCAGGCCCCAGGGATGCCCAGCAATGTGTGATGTGTTCATCGAGGATTTATTGAGCACCTACTGTATGCACCTGTGCTGGATGCGGGGGAAGCTGGTGTGGGTGAAAAAGGGAAACGGTTCCTCCCTGCATGGTGCTTATGGTCAAACAGGTAGCTGTGTCCCACGATCGTTCAGGCTGCCGAGTCCTGGGAAGGTTCCTGTGCTGTGGAGAGGGGACACTGGGCAGTGCCCGGGATTGATGCAATTCCATCGGGTTTCCTGTTCGTGGAGCCCTTACTAGGAAGGGGGACAGGCCTTTGGGTTGGAGCCACAGGGCTGGTGCCTGGAGCAGTGGGCAGCTCGGTGGGAGGGAAGGCTGGAGAAGGTTGGAGTGCCTGAAGGGCATTGGCTCCTGGACGCTTCCTAGAGCAGGGTTTATTCTTGGACTGATGGGGAGTAGGCCTGGCTCAGGAGGGGGAAGGGCGGCTTTCACTTGGCCTTTGTGCAGCTCAGCCTGGAGGGTGGTTGGGGGATGCGTGGGAGAAGGGAGACTCTGGGGAACCTGTCAAGGTCACAGGGTGAGAGGGGATGGTGGTGGCCTAGGGACATGGTGGTGGAGGTGGGGCTGTAGCATGACCTTCAGGGGAAGAGCCGGGCCACCATGGCGTCTAGGACCTAGGTGTGAGCAGCACAGGGAGGCAGCCTGTGCTTCTCACTGGCGCGGGCGCCAAGCAGGGGGACTGAGTTCTGCCCCTGAGGTGAGAGGTGAGATCTGTGAGTCCCAAGCCGGCAGATCTGCCGGCCGAGCACCCTGACTGTAGAAGATGGGGGTGCAAGGACCTTGGGGAGCCCCTGGGGCTGTCTGGAACTCTCTGCTAGCGTCTGTCCTTGAGACAGCAGGGTCTGGGGTGGCAGAGTGGGCCGTCTTTGGACTGCAGTTTGGAGGGTGCATCAGAGCTGCCCCTGCCATCCAGGGACTTCAGCTGGGTGGCCAAAAGCCCTGGGACTCCACCGGCCTTTTTCTCTAGGCCTGTTCCCGCATGAGGGGTGCTCTGTGTCACCCTCCTTTCTGACCCTTGCCACGCAGGTGTACACATCATGCTTGTGACTGCAGGCGTGTGCATACACACTGCACAGGCACACAGGTGGCCCTGCACACACCACACATGCACACCAACACATGCACAGCCACAGCACACACACAGTCATAGACACGCACACGCACACACACACATACAGTGCACAGG